>JAJDFG010000156.1:257500-335000 GCA_021039105.1 Scomber colias
CACGCCCGATCTCGTCTGATCTCGGAAGCTAAGCAGGGTCGGGCCTGGTTAGTACTTGGATGGGAGACCGCCTGGGAATACCAGGTGCTGTAAGCTTTTTTTTTTCTCTCAGTTGTCACCAAAGGAGGGCGCTGTTGCTCCATCACCGCACACAGGGCTTTGAGGAACAAAAGCTGCAATCATTCCAGCTGTGTCTCTATGCACGCCAGAGAGGTGGCACTGAGACGCCTCACTTTCCAAGTAGTTTTTAGGGTTCCAGTTCTCACTGTTACAGCCTGTAAAAAGCCTGCAATCATCCTGCATGTACACAAATAGCCTGAGAAACAAGGTTGCAATCCTTCGGGCTGTGTGTTTTTCTCCACAGAAAAAAACAATTCCTATGAAAGTAATGTTAAAGGATAGCATGTGTTTGATGGCTGAGACACCATTATCCGCCACTCAGATGGTGTGAGGAACTGTCAGTGGTGTCACAGCATGTTTAAATGGGCTTTCTGCAGTCTGTTTCATCGCTTACGGCCATACCACCCTGAACACGCCCGATCTCGTCTGATCTCGGAAGCTAAGCAGGGTCGGGCCTGGTTAGTACTTGGATGGGAGACCGCCTGGGAATACCAGGTGCTGTAAGCTTTTTTTTTTCTCTCAGCTGTCACCAAAGGAGGGCGCTGTTGCTCCATCACCGCACACAGGGCTTTGAGGAACAAAAGCTGCAATCATTCCAGCTGTGTCTCTATGCACGCCAGAGAGGTGGCACTGAGACGCCTCACTTTCCAAGTAGTTTTTAGGGTTCCAGTTCTCACTGTTACAGCCTGTAAAAAGCCTGCAATCATCCTGCATGTACACAAATAGCCTGAGAAACAAGGTTGCAATCCTTCGGGCTGTGTGTTTTTCTCCACAGAAAAAAACAATTCCTATGAAAGTAATGTTAAAGGATAGCATGTGTTTGATGGCTGAGACACCATTATCCGCCACTCAGATGGTGTGAGGAACTGTCAGTGGTGTCACAGCATGTTTAAATGGGCTTTCTGCAGCCTGTTTCATCGCTTACGGCCATACCACCCTGAACACGCCCGATCTCGTCTGATCTCGGAAGCTAAGCAGGGTCGGGCCTGGTTAGTACTTGGATGGGAGACCGCCTGGGAATACCAGGTGCTGTAAGCTTTTTTTTTTCTCTCAGCTGTCACCAAAGGAGGGCGCTGTTGCTCCATCACCGCACACAGGGCTTTGAGGAACAAAAGCTGCAATCATTCCAGCTGTGTCTCTATGCACGCCAGAGAGGTGGCACTGAGACGCCTCACTTTCCAAGTAGTTTTTAGGGTTCCAGTTCTCACTGTTACAGCCTGTAAAAAGCCTGCAATCATCCTGCATGTACACAAATAGCCTGAGAAACAAGGTTGCAATCCTTCGGGCTGTGTGTTTTTCTCCACAGAAAAAAACAATTCCTATGAAAGTAATGTTAAAGGATAGCATGTGTTTGATGGCTGAGACACCATTATCCGCCACTCAGATGGTGTGAGGAACTGTCAGTGGTGTCACAGCATGTTTAAATGGGCTTTCTGCAGCCTGTTTCATCGCTTACGGCCATACCACCCTGAACACGCCCGATCTCGTCTGATCTCGGAAGCTAAGCAGGGTCGGGCCTGGTTAGTACTTGGATGGGAGACCGCCTGGGAATACCAGGTGCTGTAAGCTTTTTTTTTTCTCTCAGCTGTCACCAAAGGAGGGCGCTGTTGCTCCATCACCGCACACAGGGCTTTGAGGAACAAAAGCTGCAATCATTCCAGCTGTGTCTCTATGCACGCCAGAGAGGTGGCACTGAGACGCCTCACTTTCCAAGTAGTTTTTAGGGTTCCAGTTCTCACTGTTACAGCCTGTAAAAAGCCTGCAATCATCCTGCATGTACACAAATAGCCTGAGAAACAAGGTTGCAATCCTTCGGGCTGTGTGTTTTTCTCCACAGAAAAAAACAATTCCTATGAAAGTAATGTTAAAGGATAGCATGTGTTTGATGGCTGAGACACCATTATCCGCCACTCAGATGGTGTGAGGAACTGTCAGTGGTGTCACAGCATGTTTAAATGGGCTTTCTGCAGCCTGTTTCATCGCTTACGGCCATACCACCCTGAACACGCCCGATCTCGTCTGATCTCGGAAGCTAAGCAGGGTCGGGCCTGGTTAGTACTTGGATGGGAGACCGCCTGGGAATACCAGGTGCTGTAAGCTTTTTTTTTTCTCTCAGCTGTCACCAAAGGAGGGCGCTGTTGCTCCATCACCGCACACAGGGCTTTGAGGAACAAAAGCTGCAATCATTCCAGCTGTGTCTCTATGCACGCCAGAGAGGTGGCACTGAGACGCCTCACTTTCCAAGTAGTTTTTAGGGTTCCAGTTCTCACTGTTACAGCCTGTAAAAAGCCTGCAATCATCCTGCATGTACACAAATAGCCTGAGAAACAAGGTTGCAATCCTTCGGGCTGTGTGTTTTTCTCCACAGAAAAAAACAATTCCTATGAAAGTAATGTTAAAGGATAGCATGTGTTTGATGGCTGAGACACCATTATCCGCCACTCAGATGGTGTGAGGAACTGTCAGTGGTGTCACAGCATGTTTAAATGGGCTTTCTGCAGCCTGTTTCATCGCTTACGGCCATACCACCCTGAACACGCCCGATCTCGTCTGATCTCGGAAGCTAAGCAGGGTCGGGCCTGGTTAGTACTTGGATGGGAGACCGCCTGGGAATACCAGGTGCTGTAAGCTTTTTTTTTTCTCTCAGCTGTCACCAAAGGAGGGCGCTGTTGCTCCATCACCGCACACAGGGCTTTGAGGAACAAAAGCTGCAATCATTCCAGCTGTGTCTCTATGCACGCCAGAGAGGTGGCACTGAGACGCCTCACTTTCCAAGTAGTTTTTAGGGTTCCAGTTCTCACTGTTACAGCCTGTAAAAAGCCTGCAATCATCCTGCATGTACACAAATAGCCTGAGAAACAAGGTTGCAATCCTTCGGGCTGTGTGTTTTTCTCCACAGAAAAAAACAATTCCTATGAAAGTAATGTTAAAGGATAGCATGTGTTTGATGGCTGAGACACCATTATCCGCCACTCAGATGGTGTGAGGAACTGTCAGTGGTGTCACAGCATGTTTAAATGGGCTTTCTGCAGCCTGTTTCATCGCTTACGGCCATACCACCCTGAACACGCCCGATCTCGTCTGATCTCGGAAGCTAAGCAGGGTCGGGCCTGGTTAGTACTTGGATGGGAGACCGCCTGGGAATACCAGGTGCTGTAAGCTTTTTTTTTCTCTCAGCTGTCACCAAAGGAGGGCGCTGTTGCTCCATCACCGCACACAGGGCTTTGAGGAACAAAAGCTGCAATCATTCCAGCTGTGTCTCTATGCATGCCAGAGAGGTGGCACTGAGACGCCTCACTTTCCAAGTAGTTTTTAGGGTTCCAGTTCTCACTGTTACAGCCTGTAAAAAGCCTGCAATCATCCTGCATGTACACAAATAGCCTGAGAAACAAGGTTGCAATCCTTCGGGCTGTGTGTTTTTCTCCACAGAAAAAAACAATTCCTATGAAAGTAATGTTAAAGGATAGCATGTGTTTGATGGCTGAGACACCATTATCCGCCACTCAGATGGTGTGAGGAACTGTCAGTGGTGTCACAGCATGTTTAAATGGGCTTTCTGCAGCCTGTTTCATCGCTTACGGCCATACCACCCTGAACACGCCCGATCTCGTCTGATCTCGGAAGCTAAGCAGGGTCGGGCCTGGTTAGTACTTGGATGGGAGACCGCCTGGGAATACCAGGTGCTGTAAGCTTTTTTTTTTCTCTCAGCTGTCACCAAAGGAGGGCGCTGTTGCTCCATCACCGCACACAGGGCTTTGAGGAACAAAAGCTGCAATCATTCCAGCTGTGTCTCTATGCACGCCAGAGAGGTGGCACTGAGACGCCTCACTTTCCAAGTAGTTTTTAGGGTTCCAGTTCTCACTGTTACAGCCTGTAAAAAGCCTGCAATCATCCTGCATGTACACAAATAGCCTGAGAAACAAGGTTGCAATCCTTCGGGCTGTGTGTTTTTCTCCACAGAAAAAAACAATTCCTATGAAAGTAATGTTAAAGGATAGCATGTGTTTGATGGCTGAGACACCATTATCCGCCACTCAGATGGTGTGAGGAACTGTCAGTGGTGTCACAGCATGTTTAAATGGGCTTTCTGCAGCCTGTTTTGTCGCTTACAAAACAGGCTTTACATATAAAAGATTTGATAAGAGAACCAGGTGTGCACTTTTGTGATATCCCAAATCAATCCCCGAGCTATACACACACACACACACACACACACACACACACACAGAGTATATTATAAATGTGTTTTCATATTAAGTGTTTTCCTTTGCACACTTGGCTGAATGGAGGATTTTTGTGCTTTAGAAATAATTATAATAGGGGCAAATAGGTAGTGTACAGTAAATATGTGAGATATCAATTAGTATTTGTATGCATTGTAGGTAGGAATGATGTGGTATAAAGTGTAAAGATTAGGTATATGTGGCTGACGGTGTCCTATGTGTGACGTGTATTATGTCTACAGTGAATAGAATGTGTGAAAAATTCAATTTTTACTTCCTTCAGTGACACGGACGGGTATAACGGGCCCTGGCGTAGCTTTAAATGGGCTTTCTGCAGCCTGTTTCATCGCTTACGGCCATACCACCCTGAACACGCCCGATCTCGTCTGATCTCGGAAGCTAAGCAGGGTCGGGCCTGGTTAGTACTTGGATGGGAGACCGCCTGGGAACGGCTCATGACCCCCCCAAGTACCTATTGCTGAACCCTGGGATCGATCAAAAAGGATCAAAACGGACAGCTCCATCTGCTGGCCACTGGTGGGAGGTTTTATTTCCAGAAATGTCATGTACAAGGTCTAGTTTATCAAAATCCATTGGTCTGCTGAATGTTTTGTTTATTATTTTCATAGTTTGAGTTGATGTAGCTGATGAGATTCATATAATCAAGTGGAAAAGTGTTTAATTGTTACATTTTTGGGCTGAATTAAGAAAAAGGGTGTAAGAATGTATACAGTGCACTCTCACTTTGTCTGGAAGACATCAGAGCTATTCACAGAACTTATTGTTTTGACCACACAGGGGCTGCAGCCAGCACAGTGGGGGTGTATTCACACCTCTGGTAGCAGGGGAGAAGACACAAGGACTTTTAATTGCTTTGGTGTGTTTTTTCTTTCCACTATCCCACCCCTTGTGAAACCCAAGCACACACAGACTCCAAAATACTTTTCCAACTTTTATTTTTCACCCAGAATGTGTTTCATTCAAAAAGGCAATGCATATAAAACACATGTAAACAAGATCTGTTTAGTTTAAAGCTCGCTCACCACGACAAGGTACAGATCTATGAGCGAGAACACGAGAGACAAACATTTACTACCATCTGCAAACATTTAGTTAAACATGGAGCTGACAGACATACACACATCACAAGGACAGGCACATTTAAATAACAATAATAATCAAAAACACTCAACAATTAAAAAACACACACTTGTACTTAAGATACAAATTAACAATTGGCTTGTACAGGTAAAAGTGCAATAATGAACATGAAGACTCAGGTGACCAATCAACAAATAAAAGGCTCAAGCCGTTCCTCTCTGTTGTGTTTTTCTTTAGCAAACTTTTGTTAAACATGAAGCAGACAAATACATACAAACAAGACGCATGACAAAAACACAGATTATCTGAACATGAACAACCACTAAAGGGTATGTAAACTGATTGTGTTAGATTGGAACTGATTAAGGTTAAAAAGATTGGCCTTGATAATGAACATAGACCAGAACAGATACAACAAAGTGCATTTAAACAGCAATATAAATAATAATTAATAAAAAACAAACAAAAGAACTTTAAGTAAAACTGTAAAGAGCATTTTTTTGAACTATATAAATAAATAGATTGTGCTTGCTGAAGCACTTTAAAACACACACAAAGAAAGAGAAACACACACAAACAAGCCTCTTTCTCTCTCCTACAGATGGCACAGGAACAGTGGCATCACAGAGGTAAGTTATTTTCACACACACACACACACATATTTACAGGTATTTACACAGTCCTCCTTTCCAACTCCGCATCCACGACACTCTTAAAGTGTTCAAAGTTGTCATACACCACATTGTCGAAGGTAGAGGTGGTAGACTTCCTAGTGGATGGACAGTAGGAAAATATTTTCTGCATGCTTCCAGCCACTTTGTCCTTGGAAGGGGTGTACCTCTTCCGCTGTCCACCACAGTTTGGCACGTGGCAAGCCCCACATGGCCGTGAGGACTTGTTAGGCATGAATGCCTTCACTGTTGGTGCAGGAGGGACAAAGTTCTGGCTGCAGGATGGCCCACGAAACAGGACGGAGGGGGCCTGTGGCTGTGCGGGGAGGACCAGCAGTATGGGTGCTGCCGACACAGGGGGTGGGCCATAGGTGGACGCAGCAGGAGGCCTCGGCTGGAGGTGGGCGGGCGCAGGAGGCCTCGGCAGAATGGGGGTGAGCGCAGCAGGCGTCGGCCGGGTGGAGAACGACAACGCAGTGGGCTGAACGGGCCGGTTTGCGGGAGTCACAGGCTCTGGCTCATCAACAAATAATCTGGAAATATAAAATACACATGTGATCAGTATTGATATGACGTGTGTGCTATTTGCTTTCCACAGCCAACAGGTGAAACAAAGTGCAACTTACCTCCGCTTCTCACCACGTCTCTTTCCAGCCTCGTGATGGATGTGCTGGTACTGGACCTGAGGCCGGTCTGGCGGAGGCAGGGCTGTTGGCAGCGCAGGAGCCTCCGGGAACGGTGCGTCCCACAGCACTTTCAGGTGAGGAGTCACCTTGGGTAGTACTGTCGCCCCGTAGTTGGCCTTCTTCTCCTCCCTAGCAGTGAAGGTCGAGATCGACTTGGCGTTAATGTTGGGCAGTGGGATGGCGAGACCGCCGAGGATGGGGTCGTCTCGGACACGGTCAGCGATCCTCTTGTACTGTCCCTTCAAAGAAGCCGTGACCTTGCTAGGGGAGGTGAGCTGGTTGGCCGGCGCGCGGTGCTTCAGCATCTTGAGGAGGAGGTAGAGCAGGCGACTGTCCTCGGTCACCTGTGCCACCTGAGCATACCTCATCCAGCCAAACTTTGTCTTCTGGGCTGCTCTGGTCTCAGGAGAGTCCGCCCCAAGACACCGACCGAACAAGGTGTAGCCCCACCTTGACTCATACTGCTTGACAAAGCGGGCGGCGGTCTTGTCGTGGTCACGGAGAGCGTTGGCTGCGGTGGCAATCTTCTGCCGGAGGTCGGCCGGCACTAGGAGACGGTCGCTGTCGTCAGCCAGTTCTAGGAGGAGCACGGCCAGTGCCTCCACTTCCTCTATACCTGGCAGATGCAGGTGACGGTGGGTCATGAACACGTCTTGCAGGGCAGGACTGTCCTCCTCTTCCGCCTGTTCTGCCTGAGTGAGGACGACGTGCTTCTCACCGACGCGGTCTATCGGGTCCTCTTCTGCATCAGAAGACATTCCGAGACCCTCATCCGCCGCCTGCTCATCGCCGCCCTGCTCAGTCGACTCCAACTCCTCTTCCTCCTCCTCCTCCTCCTCCTCACGCGACTGCTCTTCCTCAACTGCAAATATATAATTTTACTAATCACAAACATGTCTACAAAACAATAGTTTTTTTTGCACCAGGTTTGTCATCATTGTTTAAGTGTGTGCTTTAACTACTGTACCTTTCTGCACGTAGTAGTCCCTGGCAGTGAAGCTGGTGGACTGGCACATGGCGTACTCCACACCAAGGAGCTCCTCCTCGTCGGGGTGCTCGTACGCTTCGGGGACTGGCATCGGTGCAGCAAAGTTGGGCTCCAGGACGTGCTCCTTGCCAAAAAGAACCTCGGCCTGCTGGTTGATGCGCTGGATCTGCCGCGGGTCCAAGCAAGACGTCTGCCGGCCATGACCACCAGCGACACGGAGCGATGCCATGCGGTGGTTCCACTGCACGGCAAAGGACACCAAGTATACCTGAAACACACATTTCCATTTGACTGTTATTGTGTACAATTCTTACAAGTGATGACTGAAGCTGTGAAATAAAATGTATCATTGAAGCGATCATTGACACTTTTCTTTTTAAATTATACCGTATGAACATGTGTCTGAAATATATATATATATATATACACATACATACATACATACATACATACATACATACATACATACATATATATATATATATATATATATATATATATATATATATATACACATACATACATACACACACACACACACGTGTTTTAATCACTTACTTGGAACGGCATGATCCCACATCGCTGTGAAGGGACGGCGTTGAACAGGTGGGCGTGCAACCCCTCGAGAGAGTTGCTGCCTCGCCGGCACTTGTACTTGTTCAGCCGGATGCCGTTCATCACAACCACCTTCACAGAGACATACAGCTGTATGCCAGGGGGATCCTGTAACACACAACATATTGCAAGGTCCTTATTTATTCTGGTGTCATTTTGAAATGTTACCACAAGTTTGAATGGTTTTGACACACGATGACTGCAGAGACATTAACCCACCTGCATGCAACTGAGGTGCTTGCTCGCAACTACCCAGTGTGCGTCGACTGCCTCGGGCGACTTGAAGAGGTGGATCCCATCAATGTCAAGGCCAGCTGGTCCCCGGAACTCGGCAAGGATGGACTCCATCACCATAGCAGTCTCCTGTAACACATATGATATATTGTCAGCGTCAAGTGTTTAATCACATTGCATTGACACATTCACACATACATTTATTTTCAAAGCTAGATCTGACCGATACCTTAGTACAATATGAAAACCACACTTACCGCAACCCCACGGGTAATACGCCTGACATACGACCTGACCTGATGAGGCTTGAGGAAAGCCATCATCTCCTCATCAGTGTACCTGTCGTAGAGCTCTGTATTACCCAACTTGACCGCCTGGACCAGCAGCATCATGTCCGCCTTGTTGTAAGCGAGCACGGCACCCGCCATGGCACTCATGAAAGCCCCGTACTTGGCGTGGCTCTGCTTGATCACGACGGCGTCCCAGCGGTGCAGCCAGTGGCGGATGTCCAGCCTGATGACAGTACCCCTCTTCACCCAGTCACCAAACACGTTCTCCAAGAACGACGAACCGCTGTCACTGAAAATGAGATCATGACATTTTGTGTAGGTGTGTTACATGTTGGATTATCCATTTCATCATAGGTTTCAACTGCTATTGAACTCACCGACAGCAGTTGTTGTCCGCGTACAACACCTTCGGAGCAGGAGCGTTGGCACGGCGAAAGCGGGCGACCAGACCTCTGGCCATGCGTGCGTAGCACCCCTCCGACTCGGACGCAACCAACACCGTGGTCAAGAACTGACCCCACTCATTCAGCACGCTGGTCACGTACTGCATGGTGCCCTGGCCGTCGCCGTAGATCTTCTTGAGAATCTATAAAAACAAAGCAGAACATTCATTGCGTGGTGTGACCATATGGAACAGACTGACTGTTGATAAACAAGTACTTTATGCTGTACATACCTTCCTTGTGCCGTCGATGCACAAGATCTCCCCAGTAGTGCTGAGGATCTGGTCCCTGTACACGGGCATCTTCTCCATCTCTAGGATCAGGTGTGCGCGCCTCAGGACCCGAGCAGACGGAAGATGAGACGGGGCGATGGGAGGGGTGTAAGTGCCAGCCGCTCTGGCAAAAGACAGGATGCCTCGCTGAGAGGAAGAGGATCCAGCCGCCGACATGTGGGCGTCGTACAGGAGGGTCTGGTACAGGTCCCGACGCTCCACGTACCACTCGTCATGGGCCTGCTGCAGCAGCCTCTGCACCTTGGCCATGGACACCGCGTTGAGTCGGTCATTCATCAGGGTGACCACACTCCTGTCCACGGCACGCTTGCCACAGAGAACGGCGGGGAACATCCTTCTGACAGCCGGGGCGAGGCTCATCAGAATTTTGGGGCTGTGCGCCAGCCACGAGTACTGCTGCTGCTGCTGCTTCTGGGCGTCGTCCTCCTCATCGTCGCTGTCGTCTGCGTGCGCCTGGCTCAGCCCCTCCCTCAGCTTGCGACAATACTTGCACGTCAACCTCTCGGTCAGTAAGGTGTAGTGGAAGTTGGTGCTGCACACTTGCCTGGCGTAGCTGCCGTACCCTTTCTTCTCCAGGTAGTACTCTGGCGGTGCGGCGCAGTTGGTGTTGGGGCAGCAGATCAACGCCTTCATCACGCCGACCGGGCGCCAGAAGAAGGCAGGGGTGGTGAAGAAGGAGAGCATGTTTGGCACAGCTCCCTTGACGGCCATAGGAGGAGGGGGCGGGTGGAACTCCATCTTCTCCTTGAACACCTTCCTCTCGGCCACCTCACCCCTGCTGTTCTTATACTTGGCGGCCCTCTCGAACAGCCCGTATATTTCATTGTTCTTCAGCCACTTGATATTCGCAGGGGACATACCAGTGGCTTGGGCGGATTCAGGCGGCTGCTCCCAGAACTTCTGCCAGCCTTCCAGCACGACGGCACCGGGTTCCGAGGTCTCTCGGAGGGACGAGGGTCCGGTCCTGTCGTCCTGGCACACAGAGCTGGCGAGGTTTCCCCAGGTGGTCAGGTGTGTGCTGACCGACGGCTCGGACTCATCCAGGACACTCTCTGAAGAGGAGAACACCACAAAAATGTATCAACTGCACTGCTCGATACATACTGATGAATTTCACGTGGCACAAACACAAGTCCTAGCAGCTCCACAGCATACTACACAGTACTTTCATGTTCATTTCTGCATAACACTACTATACCCGCAGAAGCCAACAACTCGGCATCACTGGCGTAGTTGGGGTCCTGCTGAGAGACGTCGGGGACGGTCGGAGAAGCCCGGTCGTTCTTCGAATTCGCTTTCTGCAGAAAATAAAACACGACCATAGAATAATCTTATAAAATAATACTTTTACTAATACTGGTTACTGCTTAACATCAATTACTCAGGTCTAAAAGGTAACTGAGGTTATCTTACCTTCAACCTCCTGTCAAGGTGCCATGTGACAGGAGGGAACTCTCTGGCGTACTCAAGCAGTCGCTCCTTCTGCCACTTCAGCAGCTCGCCCTGCTCTCCCTGCTGGCAGTACTGGAACAGCAACCACACCAGCCAGCCGACATCGTTTTCTATAAGCCACCTGAAGGTCTGACCGGCGTATTTCCCGAACACGATGACCAGCTGACCTTTCCACAGCTCACCCCCGGACCTCTTGGCAGCCGCCTCTGCTGTCTTGAGATCCAGCCATTTAGGGTCAACAACAGTGCTGCTGGGGGCCTCTGCCACAGACTTTGCTGCCTCTGTACAGTGCAGCCTGGCCTCTCCTTGCCGGTACAAAACGATGTTGGGGTACTGGTGTAGCTGTTGATGGCTGACCAGCGATGATTTGGTGGTCAAGCTCTTCCTGCACACATCACAGTCAAAGGTCTCCCTGGCGATGGCATGGATCTTCAGATGCCTCGTCAGGTTGGACTTTTCAGTGAAAGTCTTGTCGCACACGCTGCACCGATGCACCTGCTTCTCCATGTTTCATCTGTTACAGTAAAACATGAATAAATGAGTAAAACTAAAAGCAGATCATTTAGATTGACAATACGTAGCCCTTTATTATACAGAAATGTGCTGTTGGTGTATTAGCCTAGGACAACACGCTCGCCAGATTGTTATCTAAATAGCCCTATGTTGTTAGAAATTGCTGTTTACCAGGTATGCAGCGCATCCCATGCAACAAGAGATTAACACCGTCGCCAAATTGCTTTATGTTACACTTACTCTAGCATCAGCTGTTGTTTAAACAGTCACATTTACCCACATTAACACATATCCACATCAAATTGACCAAGAAAATGTTGATTGTCGCTGAAAAGCAACAGGTGTGCAGGTGTGCGATGTAGCCGCTAGTGCTACTGTAATCGTCGTTGCGCTGACCGCTAGCAGACTAATTACCTCAGGAGGCGGATGAACCTGACAGAAAACTTTGCAGATAGCCCCCAACTCAAACAAATTTCGACGAATTATAGATTAATACTAAGAAAACTTTCTTCTAACAACACACTTTCAACTCATTGTAAACAGTCTTGTTAGCCGCGTTAGCTAGCTACAGACGCACATTAATCAACTTGGGTGAATATAGTCATGCCATACACCGTTGGAAAGCTTAGATTGTCACGATTAAAACGAGACCAACCACGAGTAATATGGTTGCTCACAGACAAAACGGCGTTAGGTTGACTGAAGTCTACCCAGCAGCTAAAAACATACCTTCAACGTCTTCCCTTTATACACAACGACCGTGTTATGACACAGAATCTTTTCTCTTTCTACAAAATCGATACAGCTTAATACATACCTTAAAAAAATTAACTAGCAAAGGATGAAGAGAATAAAATTTACCTGAGTGAATCCTCCGTTGACAGTAGTGGCAATGACCGGTGAATACATTAGCTGACGTATTATGATCCTCGCTCAATGATTGGTCTGTTGAGCGCTGAGCTCTGCTCAACATTGCTCAACCATTGGCTGATCGCTCCTCAGCTCTGCTCAACATTGCTCAACCATTGGCTGATCGCTCCTCAACTCTGCTCAACATTGCTCAACCATTGGTCGGTTGACGGGAGCTTAGGGACTTGGTGGAGAAAGTGCCTGGGAACACCAGGTGCTGTAAGCTTTTTTTTTTCTCTCAGCTGTCACCAAAGGAGGGCGCTGTTGCTCCATCACCGCACACAGGGCTTTGAGGAACAAAAGCTGCAATCATTCCAGCTGTGTCTCTATGCACGCCAGAGAGGTGGCACTGAGACGCCTCACTTTCCAAGTAGTTTTTAGGGTTCCAGTTCTCACTGTTACAGCCTGTAAAAAGCCTGCAATCATCCTGCATGTACACAAATAGCCTGAGAAACAAGGTTGCAATCCTTCGGGCTGTGTGTTTTTCTCCACAGAAAAAAACAATTCCTATGAAAGTAATGTTAAAGGATAGCATGTGTTTGATGGCTGAGACACCATTATCCGCCACTCAGATGGTGTGAGGAACTGTCAGTGGTGTCACAGCATGTTTAAATGGGCTTTCTGCAGCCTGTTTCATCGCTTACGGCCATACCACCCTGAACACGCCCGATCTCGTCTGATCTCGGAAGCTAAGCAGGGTCAGGCCTGGTTAGTACTTGGATGGGAGACCGCCTGGGAATACCAGGTGCTGTAAGCTTTTTTTTTTCTCTCAGCTGTCACCAAAGGAGGGCGCTGTTGCTCCATCACCGCACACAGGGCTTTGAGGAACAAAAGCTGCAATCATTCCAGCTGTGTCTCTATGCACGCCAGAGAGGTGGCACTGAGACGCCTCACTTTCCAAGTAGTTTTTAGGGTTCCAGTTCTCACTGTTACAGCCTGTAAAAATCCTGCAATCATCCTGCATGTACACAAATAGCCTGAGAAACAAGGTTGCAATCCTTCGGGCTGTGTGTTTTTCTCCACAGAAAAAAACAATTCCTATGAAAGTAATGTTAAAGGATAGCATGTGTTTGATGGCTGAGACACCATTATCCGCCACTCAGATGGTGTGAGGAACTGTCAGTGGTGTCACAGCATGTTTAAATGGGCTTTCTGCAGCCTGTTTCATCGCTTACGGCCATACCACCCTGAACACGCCCGATCTCGTCTGATCTCGGAAGCTAAGCAGGGTCGGGCCTGGTTAGTACTTGGATGGGAGACCGCCTGGGAATACCAGGTGCTGTAAGCTTTTTTTTTTCTCTCAGCTGTCACCAAAGGAGGGCGCTGTTGCTCCATCACCGCACACAGGGCTTTGAGGAACAAAAGCTGCAATCATTCCAGCTGTGTCTCTATGCACGCCAGAGAGGTGGCACTGAGACGCCTCACTTTCCAAGTAGTTTTTAGGGTTCCAGTTCTCACTGTTACAGCCTGTAAAAAGCCTGCAATCATCCTGCATGTACACAAATAGCCTGAGAAACAAGGTTGCAATCCTTCGGGCTGTGTGTTTTTCTCCACAGAAAAAAACAATTCCTATGAAAGTAATGTTAAAGGATAGCATGTGTTTGATGGCTGAGACACCATTATCCGCCACTCAGATGGTGTGAGGAACTGTCAGTGGTGTCACAGCATGTTTAAATGGGCTTTCTGCAGCCTGTTTCATCGCTTACGGCCATACCACCCTGAACACGCCCGATCTCGTCTGATCTCGGAAGCTAAGCAGGGTCGGGCCTGGTTAGTACTTGGATGGGAGACCGCCTGGGAATACCAGGTGCTGTAAGCTTTTTTTTTTCTCTCAGCTGTCACCAAAGGAGGGCGCTGTTGCTCCATCACCGCACACAGGGCTTTGAGGAACAAAAGCTGCAATCATTCCAGCTGTGTCTCTATGCACGCCAGAGAGGTGGCACTGAGACGCCTCACTTTTTACAAGTAGTTTTTAGGGTTCCAGTTCTCACTGTTACAGCCTGTAAAAAGCCTGCAATCATCCTGCATGTACACAAATAGCCTGAGAAACAAGGTTGCAATCCTTCGGGCTGTGTGTTTTTCTCCACAGAAAAAAACAATTCCTATGAAAGTAATGTTAAAGGATAGCATGTGTTTGATGGCTGAGACACCATTATCCGCCACTCAGATGGTGTGAGGAACTGTCAGTGGTGTCACAGCATGTTTAAATGGGCTTTCTGCAGCCTGTTTCATCGCTTACGGCCATACCACCCTGAACACGCCCGATCTCGTCTGATCTCGGAAGCTAAGCAGGGTCGGGCCTGGTTAGTACTTGGATGGGAGACCGCCTGGGAATACCAGGTGCTGTAAGCTTTTTTTTTTCTCTCAGCTGTCACCAAAGGAGGGCGCTGTTGCTCCATCACCGCACACAGGGCTTTGAGGAACAAAAGCTGCAATCATTCCAGCTGTGTCTCTATGCACGCTAGAGAGGTGGCACTGAGACGCCTCACTTTCCAAGTAGTTTTTAGGGTTCCAGTTCTCACTGTTACAGCCTGTAAAAAGCCTGCAATCATCCTGCATGTACACAAATAGCCTGAGAAACAAGGTTGCAATCCTTCGGGCTGTGTGTTTTTCTCCACAGAAAAAAACAATTCCTATGAAAGTAATGTTAAAGGATAGCATGTGTTTGATGGCTGAGACACCATTATCCGCCACTCAGATGGTGTGAGGAACTGTCAGTGGTGTCACAGCATGTTTAAATGGGCTTTCTGCAGCCTGTTTTGTCGCTTACAAAACAGGCTTTACATATAAAAGATTTGATAAGAGAACCAGGTGTGCACTTTTGTGATATCCCAAATCAATCCCCGAGCTATACACACACACACACACACACACACACAGTATATTATAAATGTGTTTTCATATTAAGTGTTTTCCTTTGCACACTTGGCTGAATGGAGGATTTTTGTGCTTTAGAAATAATTATAATAGGGGCAAATAGGTAGTGTACAGTAAATATGTGAGATATCAATTAGTATTTGTATGCATTGTAGGTAAGAATGATGTGGTATAAAGTGTAAATATTAGGTATATGTGGCTGACGGTGTCCTATGTGTGACGTGTATTATGTCTACAGTGAATAGAATGTGTGAAAAATTAGATTTTTACTTCCTTCAGTGACACGAACGGGTATAACGGGCCCTGGCGTAGCTTTAAATGGGCTTTCTGCAGCCTGTTTCATCGCTTACGGCCATACCACCCTGAACATGCCCGATCTCGTCTGATCTCGGAAGCTAAGCAGGGTCGGGTCTGGTTAGTACTTGGATGGGAGACCGCCTGGGAATACCAGGTGCTGTAAGCTTTTTTTTTTCTCTCAGCTGTCACCAAAGGAGGGCGCTGTTGCTCCATCACCGCACACAGGGCTTTGAGGAACAAAAGCTGCAATCATTCCAGCTGTGTCTCTATGCACGCCAGAGAGGTGGCACTGAGACGCCTCACTTTCCAAGTAGTTTTTAGGGTTCCAGTTCTCACTGTTACAGCCTGTAAAAAGCCTGCAATCATCCTGCATGTACACAAATAGCCTGAGAAACAAGGTTGCAATCCTTCGGGCTGTGTGTTTTTCTCCACAGAAAAAAACAATTCCTATGAAAGTAATGTTAAAGGATAGCATGTGTTTGATGGCTGAGACACCATTATCCGCCACTCAGATGGTGTGAGGAACTGTCAGTGGTGTCACAGCATGTTTAAATGGGCTTTCTGCAGCCTGTTTCATCGCTTACGGCCATACCACCCTGAACACGCCCGATCTCGTCTGATCTCGGAAGCTAAGCAGGGTCGGGCCTGGTTAGTACTTGGATGGGAGACCGCCTGGGAATACCAGGTGCTGTAAGCTTTTTTTTTTCTCTCAGCTGTCACCAAAGGAGGGCGCTGTTGCTCCATCACCGCACACAGGGCTTTGAGGAACAAAAGCTGCAATCATTCCAGCTGTGTCTCTATGCACGCCAGAGAGGTGGCACTGAGACGCCTCACTTTCCAAGTAGTTTTTAGGGTTCCAGTTCTCACTGTTACAGCCTGTAAAAAGCCTGCAATCATCCTGCATGTACACAAATAGCCTGAGAAACAAGGTTGCAATCCTTCGGGCTGTGTGTTTTTCTCCACAGAAAAAAACAATTCCTATGAAAGTAATGTTAAAGGATAGCATGTGTTTGATGGCTGAGACACCATTATCCGCCACTCAGATGGTGTGAGGAACTGTCAGTGGTGTCACAGCATGTTTAAATGGGCTTTCTGCAGCCTGTTTCATCGCTTACGGCCATACCACCCTGAACACGCCCGATCTCGTCTGATCTCGGAAGCTAAGCAGGGTCGGGCCTGGTTAGTACTTGGATGGGAGACCGCCTGGGAATACCAGGTGCTGTAAGCTTTTTTTTTTCTCTCAGCTGTCACCAAAGGAGGGCGCTGTTGCTCCATCACCGCACACAGGGCTTTGAGGAACAAAAGCTGCAATCATTCCAGCTGTGTCTCTATGCACGCCAGAGAGGTGGCACTGAGACGCCTCACTTTCCAAGTAGTTTTTAGGGTTCCAGTTCTCACTGTTACAGCCTGTAAAAAGCCTGCAATCATCCTGCATGTACACAAATAGCCTGAGAAACAAGGTTGCAATCCTTCGGGCTGTGTGTTTTTCTCCACAGAAAAAAACAATTCCTATGAAAGTAATGTTAAAGGATAGCATGTGTTTGATGGCTGAGACACCATTATCCGCCACTCAGATGGTGTGAGGAACTGTCAGTGGTGTCACAGCATGTTTAAATGGGCTTTCTGCAGCTTGTTTCATCGCTTACGGCCATACCACCCTGAACACGCCCGATCTCGTCTGATCTTGGAAGCTAAGCAGGGTCGGGCCTGGTTAGTACTTGGATGGGAGACCGCCTGGGAATACCAGGTGCTGTAAGCTTTTTTTTTTCTCTCAGCTGTCACCAAAGGAGGGCGCTGTTGCTCCATCACCGCACACAGGGCTTTGAGGAACAAAAGCTGCAATCATTCCAGCTGTGTCTCTATGCACGCCAGAGAGGTGGCACTGAGACGCCTCACTTTCCAAGTAGTTTTTAGGGTTCCAGTTCTCACTGTTACAGCCTGTAAAAAGCCTGCAATCATCCTGCATGTACACAAATAGCCTGAGAAACAAGGTTGCAATCCTTCGGGCTGTGTGTTTTTCTCCACAGAAAAAAACAATTCCTATGAAAGTAATGTTAAAGGATAGCATGTGTTTGATGGCTGAGACACCATTATCCGCCACTCAGATGGTGTGAGGAACTGTCAGTGGTGTCACAGCATGTTTAAATGGGCTTTCTGCAGCCTGTTTCATCGCTTACGGCCATACCACCCTGAACACGCCCGATCTCGTCTGATCTCGGAAGCTAAGCAGGGTCGGGCCTGGTTAGTACTTGGATGGGAGACCGCCTGGGAATACCAGGTGCTGTAAGCTTTTTTTTTTCTCTCAGCTGTCACCAAAGGAGGGCGCTGTTGCTCCATCACCGCACACAGGGCTTTGAGGAACAAAAGCTGCAATCATTCCAGCTGTGTCTCTATGCACGCCAGAGAGGTGGCACTGAGACGCCTCACTTTCCAAGTAGTTTTTAGGGTTCCAGTTCTCACTGTTACAGCCTGTAAAAAGCCTGCAATCATCCTGCATGTACACAAATAGCCTGAGAAACAAGGTTGCAATCCTTCGGGCTGTGTGTTTTTCTCCACAGAAAAAAACAATTCCTATGAAAGTAATGTTAAAGGATAGCATGTGTTTGATGGCTGAGACACCATTATCCGCCACTCAGATGGTGTGAGGAACTGTCAGTGGTGTCACAGCATGTTTAAATGGGCTTTCTGCAGCCTGTTTCATCGCTTACGGCCATACCACCCTGAACACGCCCGATCTCGTCTGATCTCGGAAGCTAAGCAGGGTCGGGCCTGGTTAGTACTTGGATGGGAGACCGCCTGGGAATACCAGGTGCTGTAAGCTTTTTTTTTTCTCTCAGCTGTCACCAAAGGAGGGCGCTGTTGCTCCATCACCGCACACAGGGCTTTGAGGAACAAAAGCTGCAATCATTCCAGCTGTGTCTCTATGCACGCCAGAGAGGTGGCACTGAGACGCCTCACTTTCCAAGTAGTTTTTAGGGTTCCAGTTCTCACTGTTACAGCCTGTAAAAAGCCTGCAATCATCCTGCATGAACACAAATAGCCTGAGAAACAAGGTTGCAATCCTTCGGGCTGTGTGTTTTTCTCCACAGAAAAAAACAATTCCTATGAAAGTAATGTTAAAGGATAGCATGTGTTTGATGGCTGAGACACCATTATCCGCCACTCAGATGGTGTGAGGAACTGTCAGTGGTGTCACAGCATGTTTAAATGGGCTTTCTGCAGCCTGTTTCATCGCTTACGGCCATACCACCCTGAACACGCCCGATCTCGTCTGATCTCGGAAGCTAAGCAGGGTCGGGCCTGGTTAGTACTTGGATGGGAGACCGCCTGGGAATACCAGGTGCTGTAAGCTTTTTTTTTTCTCTCAGCTGTCACCAAAGGAGGGCGCTGTTGCTCCATCACCGCACACAGGGCTTTGAGGAACAAAAGCTGCAATCATTCCAGCTGTGTCTCTATGCACGCCAGAGAGGTGGCACTGAGACGCCTCACTTTCCAAGTAGTTTTTAGGGTTCCAGTTCTCACTGTTACAGCCTGTAAAAAGCCTGCAATCATCCTGCATGTACACAAATAGCCTGAGAAACAAGGTTGCAATCCTTCGGGCTGTGTGTTTTTCTCCACAGAAAAAAACAATTCCTATGAAAGTAATGTTAAAGGATAGCATGTGTTTGATGGCTGAGACACCATTATCCGCCACTCAGATGGTGTGAGGAACTGTCAGTGGTGTCACAGCATGTTTAAATGGGCTTTCTGCAGCCTGTTTCATCGCTTACGGCCATACCACCCTGAACACGCCCGATCTCGTCTGATCTCGGAAGCTAAGCAGGGTCGGGCCTGGTTAGTACTTGGATGGGAGACCGCCTGGGAATACCAGGTGCTGTAAGCTTTTTTTTTTCTCTCAGCTGTCACCAAAGGAGGGCGCTGTTGCTCCATCACCGCACACAGGGCTTTGAGGAACAAAAGCTGCAATCATTCCAGCTGTGTCTCTATGCACGCCAGAGAGGTGGCACTGAGACGCCTCACTTTCCAAGTAGTTTTTAGGGTTCCAGTTCTCACTGTTACAGCCTGTAAAAAGCCTGCAATCATCCTGCATGTACACAAATAGCCTGAGAAACAAGGTTGCAATCCTTCGGGCTGTGTGTTTTTCTCCACAGAAAAAAACAATTCCTATGAAAGTAATGTTAAAGGATAGCATGTGTTTGATGGCTGAGACACCATTATCCGCCACTCAGATGGTGTGAGGAACTGTCAGTGGTGTCACAGCATGTTTAAATGGGCTTTCTGCAGCCTGTTTCATCGCTTACGGCCATACCACCCTGAACACGCCCGATCTCGTCTGATCTCGGAAGCTAAGCAGGGTCGGGCCTGGTTAGTACTTGGATGGGAGACCGCCTGGGAATACCAGGTGCTGTAAGCTTTTTTTTTTCTCTCAGTTGTCACCAAAGGAGGGCGCTGTTGCTCCATCACCGCACACAGGGCTTTGAGGAACAAAAGCTGCAATCATTCCAGCTGTGTCTCTATGCACGCCAGAGAGGTGGCACTGAGACGCCTCACTTTCCAAGTAGTTTTTAGGGTTCCAGTTCTCACTGTTACAGCCTGTAAAAAGCCTGCAATCATCCTGCATGTACACAAATAGCCTGAGAAACAAGGTTGCAATCCTTCGGGCTGTGTGTTTTTCTCCACAGAAAAAAACAATTCCTATGAAAGTAATGTTAAAGGATAGCATGTGTTTGATGGCTGAGACACCATTATCCGCCACTCAGATGGTGTGAGGAACTGTCAGTGGTGTCACAGCATGTTTAAATGGGCTTTCTGCAGCCTGTTTCATCGCTTACGGCCATACCACCCTGAACACGCCCGATCTCGTCTGATCTCGGAAGCTAAGCAGGGTCGGGCCTGGTTAGTACTTGGATGGGAGACCGCCTGGGAATACCAGGTGCTGTAAGCTTTTTTTTTTCTCTCAGCTGTCACCAAAGGAGGGCGCTGTTGCTCCATCACCGCACACAGGGCTTTGAGGAACAAAAGCTGCAATCATTCCAGCTGTGTCTCTATGCACGCCAGAGAGGTGGCACTGAGACGCCTCACTTTCCAAGTAGTTTTTAGGGTTCCAGTTCTCACTGTTACAGCCTGTAAAAAGCCTGCAATCATCCTGCATGTACACAAATAGCCTGAGAAACAAGGTTGCAATCCTTCGGGCTGTGTGTTTTTCTCCACAGAAAAAAACAATTCCTATGAAAGTAATGTTAAAGGATAGCATGTGTTTGATGGCTGAGACACCATTATCCGCCACTCAGATGGTGTGAGGAACTGTCAGTGGTGTCACAGCATGTTTAAATGGGCTTTCTGCAGCCTGTTTCATCGCTTACGGCCATACCACCCTGAACACGCCCGATCTCGTCTGATCTCGGAAGCTAAGCAGGGTCGGGCCTGGTTAGTACTTGGATGGGAGACCGCCTGGGAATACCAGGTGCTGTAAGCTTTTTTTTTTCTCTCAGCTGTCACCAAAGGAGGGCGCTGTTGCTCCATCACCGCACACAGGGCTTTGAGGAACAAAAGCTGCAATCATTCCAGCTGTGTCTCTATGCACGCCAGAGAGGTGGCACTGAGACGCCTCACTTTCCAAGTAGTTTTTAGGGTTCCAGTTCTCACTGTTACAGCCTGTAAAAAGCCTGCAATCATCCTGCATGTACACAAATAGCCTGAGAAACAAGGTTGCAATCCTTCGGGCTGTGTGTTTTTCTCCACAGAAAAAAACAATTCCTATGAAAGTAATGTTAAAGGATAGCATGTGTTTGATGGCTGAGACACCATTATCCGCCACTCAGATGGTGTGAGGAACTGTCAGTGGTGTCACAGCATGTTTAAATGGGCTTTCTGCAGCCTGTTTCATCGCTTACGGCCATACCACCCTGAACACGCCCGATCTCGTCTGATCTCGGAAGCTAAGCAGGGTCGGGCCTGGTTAGTACTTGGATGGGAGACCGCCTGGGAATACCAGGTGCTGTAAGCTTTTTTTTTTCTCTCAGCTGTCACCAAAGGAGGGCGCTGTTGCTCCATCACCGCACACAGGGCTTTGAGGAACAAAAGCTGCAATCATTCCAGCTGTGTCTCTATGCACGCCAGAGAGGTGGCACTGAGACGCCTCACTTTCCAAGTAGTTTTTAGGGTTCCAGTTCTCACTGTTACAGCCTGTAAAAAGCCTGCAATCATCCTGCATGTACACAAATAGCCTGAGAAACAAGGTTGCAATCCTTCGGGCTGTGTGTTTTTCTCCACAGAAAAAAACAATTCCTATGAAAGTAATGTTAAAGGATAGCATGTGTTTGATGGCTGAGACACCATTATCCGCCACTCAGATGGTGTGAGGAACTGTCAGTGGTGTCACAGCATGTTTAAATGGGCTTTCTGCAGCCTGTTTCATCGCTTACGGCCATACCACCCTGAACACGCCCGATCTCGTCTGATCTCGGAAGCTAAGCAGGGTCGGGCCTGGTTAGTACTTGGATGGGAGACCGCCTGGGAATACCAGGTGCTGTAAGCTTTTTTTTTTCTCTCAGCTGTCACCAAAGGAGGGCGCTGTTGCTCCATCACCGCACACAGGGCTTTGAGGAACAAAAGCTGCAATCATTCCAGCTGTGTCTCTATGCACGCCAGAGAGGTGGCACTGAGACGCCTCACTTTCCAAGTAGTTTTTAGGGTTCCAGTTCTCACTGTTACAGCCTGTAAAAAGCCTGCAATCATCCTGCATGTACACAAATAGCCTGAGAAACAAGGTTGCAATCCTTCGGGCTGTGTGTTTTTCTCCACAGAAAAAAACAATTCCTATGAAAGTAATGTTAAAGGATAGCATGTGTTTGATGGCTGAGACACCATTATCCGCCACTCAGATGGTGTGAGGAACTGTCAGTGGTGTCACAGCATGTTTAAATGGGCTTTCTGCAGCCTGTTTTATCGCTTACGGCCATACCACCCTGAACACGCCCGATCTCGTCTGATCTCGGAAGCTAAGCAGGGTCGGGCCTGGTTAGTACTTGGATGGGAGACCGCCTGGGAATACCAGGTGCTGTAAGCTTTTTTTTTTCTCTCAGTTGTCACCAAAGGAGGGCGCTGTTGCTCCATCACCGCACACAGGGCTTTGAGGAACAAAAGCTGCAATCATTCCAGCTGTGTCTCTATGCACGCCAGAGAGGTGGCACTGAGACGCCTCACTTTCCAAGTAGTTTTTAGGGTTCCAGTTCTCACTGTTACAGCCTGTAAAAAGCCTGCAATCATCCTGCATGTACACAAATAGCCTGAGAAACAAGGTTGCAATCCTTCGGGCTGTGTGTTTTTCTCCACAGAAAAAAACAATTCCTATGAAAGTAATGTTAAAGGATAGCATGTGTTTGATGGCTGAGACACCATTATCCGCCACTCAGATGGTGTGAGGAACTGTCAGTGGTGTCACAGCATGTTTAAATGGGTTTCTGCAGCCTGTTTCATCGCTTACGGCCATACCACCCTGAACACGCCCGATCTCGTCTGATCTCGGAAGCTAAGCAGGGTCGGGCCTGGTTAGTACTTGGATGGGAGACCGCCTGGGAATACCAGGTGCTGTAAGCTTTTTTTTTTCTCTCAGCTGTCACCAAAGGAGGGCGCTGTTGCTCCATCACCGCACACAGGGCTTTGAGGAACAAAAGCTGCAATCATTCCAGCTGTGTCTCTATGCACGCCAGAGAGGTGGCACTGAGACGCCTCACTTTCCAAGTAGTTTTTAGGGTTCCAGTTCTCACTGTTACAGCCTGTAAAAAGCCTGCAATCATCCTGCATGTACACAAATAGCCTGAGAAACAAGGTTGCAATCCTTCGGGCTGTGTGTTTTTCTCCACAGAAAAAAACAATTCCTATGAAAGTAATGTTAAAGGATAGCATGTGTTTGATGGCTGAGACACCATTATCCGCCACTCAGATGGTGTGAGGAACTGTCAGTGGTGTCACAGCATGTTTAAATGGGCTTTCTGCAGCCTGTTTCATCGCTTACGGCCATACCACCCTGAACACGCCCGATCTCGTCTGATCTCGGAAGCTAAGCAGGGTCGGGCCTGGTTAGTACTTGGATGGGAGACCGCCTGGGAATACCAGGTGCTGTAAGCTTTTTTTTTTCTCTCAGCTGTCACCAAAGGAGGGCGCTGTTGCTCCATCACCGCACACAGGGCTTTGAGGAACAAAAGCTGCAATCATTCCAGCTGTGTCTCTATGCACGCCAGAGAGGTGGCACTGAGACGCCTCACTTTCCAAGTAGTTTTTAGGGTTCCAGTTCTCACTGTTACAGCCTGTAAAAAGCCTGCAATCATCCTGCATGTACACAAATAGCCTGAGAAACAAGGTTGCAATCCTTCGGGCTGTGTGTTTTTCTCCACAGAAAAAAACAATTCCTATGAAAGTAATGTTAAAGGATAGCATGTGTTTGATGGCTGAGACACCATTATCCGCCACTCAGATGGTGTGAGGAACTGTCAGTGGTGTCACAGCATGTTTAAATGGGCTTTCTGCAGCCTGTTTCATCGCTTACGGCCATACCACCCTGAACACGCCCGATCTCGTCTGATCTCGGAAGCTAAGCAGGGTCGGGCCTGGTTAGTACTTGGATGGGAGACCGCCTGGGAATACCAGGTGCTGTAAGCTTTTTTTTTTCTCTCAGCTGTCACCAAAGGAGGGCGCTGTTGCTCCATCACCGCACACAGGGCTTTGAGGAACAAAAGCTGCAATCATTCCAGCTGTGTCTCTATGCACGCCAGAGAGGTGGCACTGAGACGCCTCACTTTCCAAGTAGTTTTTAGGGTTCCAGTTCTCACTGTTACAGCCTGTAAAAAGCCTGCAATCATCCTGCATGAACACAAATAGCCTGAGAAACAAGGTTGCAATCCTTCGGGCTGTGTGTTTTTCTCCACAGAAAAAAACAATTCCTATGAAAGTAATGTTAAAGGATAGCATGTGTTTGATGGCTGAGACACCATTATCCGCCACTCAGATGGTGTGAGGAACTGTCAGTGGTGTCACAGCATGTTTAAATGGGCTTTCTGCAGCCTGTTTCATCGCTTACGGCCATACCACCCTGAACACGCCCGATCTCGTCTGATCTCGGAAGCTAAGCAGGGTCGGGCCTGGTTAGTACTTGGATGGGAGACCGCCTGGGAATACCAGGTGCTGTAAGCTTTTTTTTTTCTCTCAGCTGTCACCAAAGGAGGGCGCTGTTGCTCCATCACCGCACACAGGGCTTTGAGGAACAAAAGCTGCAATCATTCCAGCTGTGTCTCTATGCACGCCAGAGAGGTGGCACTGAGACGCCTCACTTTCCAAGTAGTTTTTAGGGTTCCAGTTCTCACTGTTACAGCCTGTAAAAAGCCTGCAATCATCCTGCATGTACACAAATAGCCTGAGAAACAAGGTTGCAATCCTTCGGGCTGTGTGTTTTTCTCCACAGAAAAAAAACAATTCCTATGAAAGTAATGTTAAAGGATAGCATGTGTTTGATGGCTGAGACACCATTATCCGCCACTCAGATGGTGTGAGGAACTGTCAGTGGTGTCACAGCATGTTTAAATGGGCTTTCTGCAGCCTGTTTCATCGCTTACGGCCATACCACCCTGAACACGCCCGATCTCGTCTGATCTCGGAAGCTAAGCAGGGTCGGGCCTGGTTAGTACTTGGATGGGAGACCGCCTGGGAATACCAGGTGCTGTAAGCTTTTTTTTTTCTCTCAGCTGTCACCAAAGGAGGGCGCTGTTGCTCCATCACCGCACCACAGGGCTTTGAGGAACAAAAGCTGCAATCATTCCAGCTGTGTCTCTATGCACGCCAGAGAGGTGGCACTGAGACGCCTCACTTTCCAAGTAGTTTTTAGGGTTCCAGTTCTCACTGTTACAGCCTGTAAAAAGCCTGCAATCATCCTGCATGAACACAAATAGCCTGAGAAACAAGGTTGCAATCCTTCGGGCTGTGTGTTTTTCTCCACAGAAAAAAACAATTCCTATGAAAGTAATGTTAAAGGATAGCATGTGTTTGATGGCTGAGACACCATTATCCGCCACTCAGATGGTGTAGAGGAACTGTCAGTGGTGTCACAGCATGTTTAAATGGGCTTTCTGCAGCCTGTTTCATCGCTTACGGCCATACCACCCTGAACACGCCCGATCTCGTCTGATCTCGGAAGCTAAGCAGGGTCGGGCCTGGTTAGTACTTGGATGGGAGACCGCCTGGGAATACCAGGTGCTGTAAGCTTTTTTTTTTTCTCTCAGCTGTCACCAAAGGAGGGCGCTGTTGCTCCATCACCGCACACAGGGCTTTGAGGAACAAAAGCTGCAATCATTCCAGCTGTGTCTCTATGCACGCCAGAGAGGTGGCACTGAGACGCCTCACTTTCCAAGTAGTTTTAGGGTTCCAGTTCTCACTGTTACAGCCTGTAAAAAGCCTGCAATCATCCTGCATGTACACAAATAGCCTGAGAAACAAGGTTGCAATCCTTCGGGCTGTGTGTTTTTCTCCACAGAAAAAAACAATTCCTATGAAAGTAATGTTAAAGGATAGCATGTGTTTGATGGCTGAGGACACCATTATCCGCCACTCAGATGGTGTGAGGAACTGTCAGTGGTGTCACAGCATGTTTAAATGGGCTTTCTGCAGCCTGTTTCATCGCTTACGGCCATACCACCCTGAACACGCCCGATCTCGTCTGATCTCGGAAGCTAAGCAGGGTCGGGCCTGGTTAGTACTTGGATGGGAGACCGCCTGGGAATACCAGGTGCTGTAAGCTTTTTTTTTTCTCTCAGCTGTCACCAAAGGAGGGCGCTGTTGCTCCATCACCGCACACAGGGCTTTGAGGAACAAAAGCTGCAATCATTCCAGCTGTGTCTCTATGCACGCCAGAGAGGTGGCACTGAGACGCCTCACTTTCCAAGTAGTTTTTAGGGTTCCAGTTCTCACTGTTACAGCCTGTAAAAAGCCTGCAATCATCCTGCATGTACACAAATAGCCTGAGAAACAAGGTTGCAATCCTTCGGGCTGTGTGTTTTTCTCCACAGAAAAAAACAATTCCTATGAAAGTAATGTTAAAGGATAGCATGTGTTTGATGGCTGAGACACCATTATCCGCCACTCAGATGGTGTGAGGAACTGTCAGTGGTGTCACAGCATGTTTAAATGGGCTTTCTGCAGCCTGTTTCATCGCTTACGGCCATACCACCCTGAACACGCCCGATCTCGTCTGATCTCGGAAGCTAAGCAGGGTCGGGCCTGGTTAGTACTTGGATGGGAGACCGCCTGGGAATACCAGGTGCTGTAAGCTTTTTTTTTTCTCTCAGTTGTCACCAAAGGAGGGCGCTGTTGCTCCATCACCGCACACAGGGCTTTGAGGAACAAAAGCTGCAATCATTCCAGCTGTGTCTCTATGCACGCCAGAGAGGTGGCACTGAGACGCCTCACTTTCCAAGTAGTTTTTAGGGTTCCAGTTCTCACTGTTACAGCCTGTAAAAAGCCTGCAATCATCCTGCATGTACACAAATAGCCTGAGAAACAAGGTTGCAATCCTTCGGGCTGTGTGTTTTTCTCCACAGAAAAAAACAATTCCTATGAAAGTAATGTTAAAGGATAGCATGTGTTTGATGGCTGAGACACCATTATCCGCCACTCAGATGGTGTGAGGAACTGTCAGTGGTGTCACAGCATGTTTAAATGGGCTTTCTGCAGCCTGTTTCATCGCTTACGGCCATACCACCCTGAACACGCCCGATCTCGTCTGATCTCGGAAGCTAAGCAGGGTCGGGCCTGGTTAGTACTTGGATGGGAGACCGCCTGGGAATACCAGGTGCTGTAAGCTTTTTTTTTTCTCTCAGCTGTCACCAAAGGAGGGCGCTGTTGCTCCATCACCGCACACAGGGCTTTGAGGAACAAAAGCTGCAATCATTCCAGCTGTGTCTCTATGCACGCCAGAGAGGTGGCACTGAGACGCCTCACTTTCCAAGTAGTTTTTAGGGTTCCAGTTCTCACTGTTACAGCCTGTAAAAAGCCTGCAATCATCCTGCATGTACACAAATAGCCTGAGAAACAAGGTTGCAATCCTTCGGGCTGTGTGTTTTTCTCCACAGAAAAAAACAATTCCTATGAAAGTAATGTTAAAGGATAGCATGTGTTTGATGGCTGAGACACCATTATCCGCCACTCAGATGGTGTGAGGAACTGTCAGTGGTGTCACAGCATGTTTAAATGGGCTTTCTGCAGCCTGTTTCATCGCTTACGGCCATACCACCCTGAACACGCCCGATCTCGTCTGATCTCGGAAGCTAAGCAGGGTCGGGCCTGGTTAGTACTTGGATGGGAGACCGCCTGGGAATACCAGGTGCTGTAAGCTTTTTTTTTTCTCTCAGCTGTCACCAAAGGAGGGCGCTGTTGCTCCATCACCGCACACAGGGCTTTGAGGAACAAAAGCTGCAATCATTCCAGCTGTGTCTCTATGCACGCCAGAGAGGTGGCACTGAGACGCCTCACTTTCCAAGTAGTTTTTAGGGTTCCAGTTCTCACTGTTACAGCCTGTAAAAAGCCTGCAATCATCCTGCATGTACACAAATAGCCTGAGAAACAAGGTTGCAATCCTTCGGGCTGTGTGTTTTTCTCCACAGAAAAAAACAATTCCTATGAAAGTAATGTTAAAGGATAGCATGTGTTTGATGGCTGAGACACCATTATCCGCCACTCAGATGGTGTGAGGAACTGTCAGTGGTGTCACAGCATGTTTAAATGGGCTTTCTGCAGCCTGTTTCATCGCTTACGGCCATACCACCCTGAACACGCCCGATCTCGTCTGATCTCGGAAGCTAAGCAGGGTCGGGCCTGGTTAGTACTTGGATGGGAGACCGCCTGGGAATACCAGGTGCTGTAAGCTTTTTTTTTTCTCTCAGCTGTCACCAAAGGAGGGCGCTGTTGCTCCATCACCGCACACAGGGCTTTGAGGAACAAAAGCTGCAATCATTCCAGCTGTGTCTCTATGCACGCCAGAGAGGTGGCACTGAGACGCCTCACTTTCCAAGTAGTTTTTAGGGTTCCAGTTCTCACTGTTACAGCCTGTAAAAAGCCTGCAATCATCCTGCATGTACACAAATAGCCTGAGAAACAAGGTTGCAATCCTTCGGGCTGTGTGTTTTTCTCCACAGAAAAAAACAATTCCTATGAAAGTAATGTTAAAGGATAGCATGTGTTTGATGGCTGAGACACCATTATCCGCCACTCAGATGGTGTGAGGAACTGTCAGTGGTGTCACAGCATGTTTAAATGGGCTTTCTGCAGCCTGTTTCATCGCTTACGGCCATACCACCCTGAACACGCCCGATCTCGTCTGATCTCGGAAGCTAAGCAGGGTCGGGCCTGGTTAGTACTTGGATGGGAGACCGCCTGGGAATACCAGGTGCTGTAAGCTTTTTTTTTTCTCTCAGCTGTCACCAAAGGAGGGCGCTGTTGCTCCATCACCGCACACAGGGCTTTGAGGAACAAAAGCTGCAATCATTCCAGCTGTGTCTCTATGCACGCCAGAGAGGTGGCACTGAGACGCCTCACTTTCCAAGTAGTTTTTAGGGTTCCAGTTCTCACTGTTACAGCCTGTAAAAAGCCTGCAATCATCCTGCATGTACACAAATAGCCTGAGAAACAAGGTTGCAATCCTTCGGGCTGTGTGTTTTTCTCCACAGAAAAAAACAATTCCTATGAAAGTAATGTTAAAGGATAGCATGTGTTTGATGGCTGAGACACCATTATCCGCCACTCAGATGGTGTGAGGAACTGTCAGTGGTGTCACAGCATGTTTAAATGGGCTTTCTGCAGCCTGTTTTATCGCTTACGGCCATACCACCCTGAACACGCCCGATCTCGTCTGATCTCGGAAGCTAAGCAGGGTCGGGCCTGGTTAGTACTTGGATGGGAGACCGCCTGGGAATACCAGGTGCTGTAAGCTTTTTTTTTTCTCTCAGTTGTCACCAAAGGAGGGCGCTGTTGCTCCATCACCGCACACAGGGCTTTGAGGAACAAAAGCTGCAATCATTCCAGCTGTGTCTCTATGCACGCCAGAGAGGTGGCACTGAGACGCCTCACTTTCCAAGTAGTTTTTAGGGTTCCAGTTCTCACTGTTACAGCCTGTAAAAAGCCTGCAATCATCCTGCATGTACACAAATAGCCTGAGAAACAAGGTTGCAATCCTTCGGGCTGTGTGTTTTTCTCCACAGAAAAAAACAATTCCTATGAAAGTAATGTTAAAGGATAGCATGTGTTTGATGGCTGAGACACCATTATCCGCCACTCAGATGGTGTGAGGAACTGTCAGTGGTGTCACAGCATGTTTAAATGGGCTTTCTGCAGCCTGTTTCATCGCTTACGGCCATACCACCCTGAACACGCCCGATCTCGTCTGATCTCGGAAGCTAAGCAGGGTCGGGCCTGGTTAGTACTTGGATGGGAGACCGCCTGGGAATACCAGGTGCTGTAAGCTTTTTTTTTTCTCTCAGCTGTCACCAAAGGAGGGCGCTGTTGCTCCATCACCGCACACAGGGCTTTGAGGAACAAAAGCTGCAATCATTCCAGCTGTGTCTCTATGCACGCCAGAGAGGTGGCACTGAGACGCCTCACTTTCCAAGTAGTTTTTAGGGTTCCAGTTCTCACTGTTACAGCCTGTAAAAAGCCTGCAATCATCCTGCATGTACACAAATAGCCTGAGAAACAAGGTTGCAATCCTTCGGGCTGTGTGTTTTTCTCCACAGAAAAAAACAATTCCTATGAAAGTAATGTTAAAGGATAGCATGTGTTTGATGGCTGAGACACCATTATCCGCCACTCAGATGGTGTGAGGAACTGTCAGTGGTGTCACAGCATGTTTAAATGGGCTTTCTGCAGCCTGTTTCATCGCTTACGGCCATACCACCCTGAACACGCCCGATCTCGTCTGATCTCGGAAGCTAAGCAGGGTCGGGCCTGGTTAGTACTTGGATGGGAGACCGCCTGGGAATACCAGGTGCTGTAAGCTTTTTTTTTTCTCTCAGCTGTCACCAAAGGAGGGCGCTGTTGCTCCATCACCGCACACAGGGCTTTGAGGAACAAAAGCTGCAATCATTCCAGCTGTGTCTCTATGCACGCCAGAGAGGTGGCACTGAGACGCCTCACTTTCCAAGTAGTTTTTAGGGTTCCAGTTCTCACTGTTACAGCCTGTAAAAAGCCTGCAATCATCCTGCATGTACACAAATAGCCTGAGAAACAAGGTTGCAATCCTTCGGGCTGTGTGTTTTTCTCCACAGAAAAAAACAATTCCTATGAAAGTAATGTTAAAGGATAGCATGTGTTTGATGGCTGAGACACCATTATCCGCCACTCAGATGGTGTGAGGAACTGTCAGTGGTGTCACAGCATGTTTAAATGGGCTTTCTGCAGCCTGTTTCATCGCTTACGGCCATACCACCCTGAACACGCCCGATCTCGTCTGATCTCGGAAGCTAAGCAGGGTCGGGCCTGGTTAGTACTTGGATGGGAGACCGCCTGGGAATACCAGGTGCTGTAAGCTTTTTTTTTTCTCTCAGCTGTCACCAAAGGAGGGCGCTGTTGCTCCATCACCGCACACAGGGCTTTGAGGAACAAAAGCTGCAATCATTCCAGCTGTGTCTCTATGCACGCCAGAGAGGTGGCACTGAGACGCCTCACTTTCCAAGTAGTTTTTAGGGTTCCAGTTCTCACTGTTACAGCCTGTAAAAAGCCTGCAATCATCCTGCATGTACACAAATAGCCTGAGAAACAAGGTTGCAATCCTTCGGGCTGTGTGTTTTTCTCCACAGAAAAAAACAATTCCTATGAAAGTAATGTTAAAGGATAGCATGTGTTTGATGGCTGAGACACCATTATCCGCCACTCAGATGGTGTGAGGAACTGTCAGTGGTGTCACAGCATGTTTAAATGGGCTTTCTGCAGCCTGTTTCATCGCTTACGGCCATACCACCCTGAACACGCCCGATCTCGTCTGATCTCGGAAGCTAAGCAGGGTCGGGCCTGGTTAGTACTTGGATGGGAGACCGCCTGGGAATACCAGGTGCTGTAAGCTTTTTTTTTTCTCTCAGCTGTCACCAAAGGAGGGCGCTGTTGCTCCATCACCGCACACAGGGCTTTGAGGAACAAAAGCTGCAATCATTCCAGCTGTGTCTCTATGCACGCCAGAGAGGTGGCACTGAGACGCCTCACTTTCCAAGTAGTTTTTAGGGTTCCAGTTCTCACTGTTACAGCCTGTAAAAAGCCTGCAATCATCCTGCATGTACACAAATAGCCTGAGAAACAAGGTTGCAATCCTTCGGGCTGTGTGTTTTTCTCCACAGAAAAAAACAATTCCTATGAAAGTAATGTTAAAGGATAGCATGTGTTTGATGGCTGAGACACCATTATCCGCCACTCAGATGGTGTGAGGAACTGTCAGTGGTGTCACAGCATGTTTAAATGGGCTTTCTGCAGCCTGTTTCATCGCTTACGGCCATACCACCCTGAACACGCCCGATCTCGTCTGATCTCGGAAGCTAAGCAGGGTCGGGCCTGGTTAGTACTTGGATGGGAGACCGCCTGGGAATACCAGGTGCTGTAAGCTTTTTTTTTTCTCTCAGCTGTCACCAAAGGAGGGCGCTGTTGCTCCATCACCGCACACAGGGCTTTGAGGAACAAAAGCTGCAATCATTCCAGCTGTGTCTCTATGCACGCCAGAGAGGTGGCACTGAGACGCCTCACTTTCCAAGTAGTTTTTAGGGTTCCAGTTCTCACTGTTACAGCCTGTAAAAAGCCTGCAATCATCCTGCATGTACACAAATAGCCTGAGAAACAAGGTTGCAATCCTTCGGGCTGTGTGTTTTTCTCCACAGAAAAAAACAATTCCTATGAAAGTAATGTTAAAGGATAGCATGTGTTTGATGGCTGAGACACCATTATCCGCCACTCAGATGGTGTGAGGAACTGTCAGTGGTGTCACAGCATGTTTAAATGGGCTTTCTGCAGCCTGTTTCATCGCTTACGGCCATACCACCCTGAACACGCCCGATCTCGTCTGATCTCGGAAGCTAAGCAGGGTCGGGCCTGGTTAGTACTTGGATGGGAGACCGCCTGGGAATACCAGGTGCTGTAAGCTTTTTTTTTTCTCTCAGCTGTCACCAAAGGAGGGCGCTGTTGCTCCATCACCGCACACAGGGCTTTGAGGAACAAAAGCTGCAATCATTCCAGCTGTGTCTCTATGCACGCCAGAGAGGTGGCACTGAGACGCCTCACTTTCCAAGTAGTTTTTAGGGTTCCAGTTCTCACTGTTACAGCCTGTAAAAAGCCTGCAATCATCCTGCATGAACACAAATAGCCTGAGAAACAAGGTTGCAATCCTTCGGGCTGTGTGTTTTTCTCCACAGAAAAAAACAATTCCTATGAAAGTAATGTTAAAGGATAGCATGTGTTTGATGGCTGAGACACCATTATCCGCCACTCAGATGGTGTGAGGAACTGTCAGTGGTGTCACAGCATGTTTAAATGGGCTTTCTGCAGCCTGTTTCATCGCTTACGGCCATACCACCCTGAACACGCCCGATCTCGTCTGATCTCGGAAGCTAAGCAGGGTCGGGCCTGGTTAGTACTTGGATGGGAGACCGCCTGGGAATACCAGGTGCTGTAAGCTTTTTTTTTTCTCTCAGCTGTCACCAAAGGAGGGCGCTGTTGCTCCATCACCGCACACAGGGCTTTGAGGAACAAAAGCTGCAATCATTCCAGCTGTGTCTCTATGCACGCCAGAGAGGTGGCACTGAGACGCCTCACTTTCCAAGTAGTTTTTAGGGTTCCAGTTCTCACTGTTACAGCCTGTAAAAAGCCTGCAATCATCCTGCATGTACACAAATAGCCTGAGAAACAAGGTTGCAATCCTTCGGGCTGTGTGTTTTTCTCCACAGAAAAAAACAATTCCTATGAAAGTAATGTTAAAGGATAGCATGTGTTTGATGGCTGAGACACCATTATCCGCCACTCAGATGGTGTGAGGAACTGTCAGTGGTGTCACAGCATGTTTAAATGGGCTTTCTGCAGCCTGTTTCATCGCTTACGGCCATACCACCCTGAACACGCCCGATCTCGTCTGATCTCGGAAGCTAAGCAGGGTCGGGCCTGGTTAGTACTTGGATGGGAGACCGCCTGGGAATACCAGGTGCTGTAAGCTTTTTTTTTTCTCTCAGCTGTCACCAAAGGAGGGCGCTGTTGCTCCATCACCGCACACAGGGCTTTGAGGAACAAAAGCTGCAATCATTCCAGCTGTGTCTCTATGCACGCCAGAGAGGTGGCACTGAGACGCCTCACTTTCCAAGTAGTTTTTAGGGTTCCAGTTCTCACTGTTACAGCCTGTAAAAAGCCTGCAATCATCCTGCATGTACACAAATAGCCTGAGAAACAAGGTTGCAATCCTTCGGGCTGTGTGTTTTTCTCCACAGAAAAAAACAATTCCTATGAAAGTAATGTTAAAGGATAGCATGTGTTTGATGGCTGAGACACCATTATCCGCCACTCAGATGGTGTGAGGAACTGTCAGTGGTGTCACAGCATGTTTAAATGGGCTTTCTGCAGCCTGTTTCATCGCTTACGGCCATACCACCCTGAACACGCCCGATCTCGTCTGATCTCGGAAGCTAAGCAGGGTCGGGCCTGGTTAGTACTTGGATGGGAGACCGCCTGGGAATACCAGGTGCTGTAAGCTTTTTTTTTTCTCTCAGCTGTCACCAAAGGAGGGCGCTGTTGCTCCATCACCGCACACAGGGCTTTGAGGAACAAAAGCTGCAATCATTCCAGCTGTGTCTCTATGCACGCCAGAGAGGTGGCACTGAGACGCCTCACTTTCCAAGTAGTTTTTAGGGTTCCAGTTCTCACTGTTACAGCCTGTAAAAAGCCTGCAATCATCCTGCATGAACACAAATAGCCTGAGAAACAAGGTTGCAATCCTTCGGGCTGTGTGTTTTTCTCCACAGAAAAAAACAATTCCTATGAAAGTAATGTTAAAGGATAGCATGTGTTTGATGGCTGAGACACCATTATCCGCCACTCAGATGGTGTGAGGAACTGTCAGTGGTGTCACAGCATGTTTAAATGGGCTTTCTGCAGCCTGTTTCATCGCTTACGGCCATACCACCCTGAACACGCCCGATCTCGTCTGATCTCGGAAGCTAAGCAGGGTCGGGCCTGGTTAGTACTTGGATGGGAGACCGCCTGGGAATACCAGGTGCTGTAAGCTTTTTTTTTTCTCTCAGCTGTCACCAAAGGAGGGCGCTGTTGCTCCATCACCGCACACAGGGCTTTGAGGAACAAAAGCTGCAATCATTCCAGCTGTGTCTCTATGCACGCCAGAGAGGTGGCACTGAGACGCCTCACTTTCCAAGTAGTTTTTAGGGTTCCAGTTCTCACTGTTACAGCCTGTAAAAAGCCTGCAATCATCCTGCATGTACACAAATAGCCTGAGAAACAAGGTTGCAATCCTTCGGGCTGTGTGTTTTTCTCCACAGAAAAAAACAATTCCTATGAAAGTAATGTTAAAGGATAGCATGTGTTTGATGGCTGAGACACCATTATCCGCCACTCAGATGGTGTGAGGAACTGTCAGTGGTGTCACAGCATGTTTAAATGGGCTTTCTGCAGCCTGTTTCATCGCTTACGGCCATACCACCCTGAACACGCCCGATCTCGTCTGATCTCGGAAGCTAAGCAGGGTCGGGCCTGGTTAGTACTTGGATGGGAGACCGCCTGGGAATACCAGGTGCTGTAAGCTTTTTTTTTTCTCTCAGCTGTCACCAAAGGAGGGCGCTGTTGCTCCATCACCGCACACAGGGCTTTGAGGAACAAAAGCTGCAATCATTCCAGCTGTGTCTCTATGCACGCCAGAGAGGTGGCACTGAGACGCCTCACTTTCCAAGTAGTTTTTAGGGTTCCAGTTCTCACTGTTACAGCCTGTAAAAAGCCTGCAATCATCCTGCATATACACAAATAGCCTGAGAAACAAGGTTGCAATCCTTCGGGCTGTGTGTTTTTCTCCACAGAAAAAAACAATTCCTATGAAAGTAATGTTAAAGGATAGCATGTGTTTGATGGCTGAGACACCATTATCCGCCACTCAGATGGTGTGAGGAACTGTCAGTGGTGTCACAGCATGTTTAAATGGGCTTTCTGCAGCCTGTTTCATCGCTTACGGCCATACCACCCTGAACACGCCCGATCTCGTCTGATCTCGGAAGCTAAGCAGGGTCGGGCCTGGTTAGTACTTGGATGGGAGACCGCCTGGGAATACCAGGTGCTGTAAGCTTTTTTTTTTCTCTCAGCTGTCACCAAAGGAGGGCGCTGTTGCTCCATCACCGCACACAGGGCTTTGAGGAACAAAAGCTGCAATCATTCCAGCTGTGTCTCTATGCACGCCAGAGAGGTGGCACTGAGACGCCTCACTTTCCAAGTAGTTTTTAGGGTTCCAGTTCTCACTGTTACAGCCTGTAAAAAGCCTGCAATCATCCTGCATGTACACAAATAGCCTGAGAAACAAGGTTGCAATCCTTCGGGCTGTGTGTTTTTCTCCACAGAAAAAAACAATTCCTATGAAAGTAATGTTAAAGGATAGCATGTGTTTGATGGCTGAGACACCATTATCCGCCACTCAGATGGTGTGAGGAACTGTCAGTGGTGTCACAGCATGTTTAAATGGGCTTTCTGCAGCCTGTTTCATCGCTTACGGCCATACCACCCTGAACACGCCCGATCTCGTCTGATCTCGGAAGCTAAGCAGGGTCGGGCCTGGTTAGTACTTGGATGGGAGACCGCCTGGGAATACCAGGTGCTGTAAGCTTTTTTTTTTCTCTCAGCTGTCACCAAAGGAGGGCGCTGTTGCTCCATCACCGCACACAGGGCTTTGAGGAACAAAAGCTGCAATCATTCCAGCTGTGTCTCTATGCACGCCAGAGAGGTGGCACTGAGACGCCTCACTTTCCAAGTAGTTTTTAGGGTTCCAGTTCTCACTGTTACAGCCTGTAAAAAGCCTGCAATCATCCTGCATGAACACAAATAGCCTGAGAAACAAGGTTGCAATCCTTCGGGCTGTGTGTTTTTCTCCACAGAAAAAAACAATTCCTATGAAAGTAATGTTAAAGGATAGCATGTGTTTGATGGCTGAGACACCATTATCCGCCACTCAGATGGTGTGAGGAACTGTCAGTGGTGTCACAGCATGTTTAAATGGGCTTTCTGCAGCCTGTTTCATCGCTTACGGCCATACCACCCTGAACACGCCCGATCTCGTCTGATCTCGGAAGCTAAGCAGGGTCGGGCCTGGTTAGTACTTGGATGGGAGACCGCCTGGGAATACCAGGTGCTGTAAGCTTTTTTTTTTCTCTCAGCTGTCACCAAAGGAGGGCGCTGTTGCTCCATCACCGCACACAGGGCTTTGAGGAACAAAAGCTGCAATCATTCCAGCTGTGTCTCTATGCACGCCAGAGAGGTGGCACTGAGACGCCTCACTTTCCAAGTAGTTTTTAGGGTTCCAGTTCTCACTGTTACAGCCTGTAAAAAGCCTGCAATCATCCTGCATGTACACAAATAGCCTGAGAAACAAGGTTGCAATCCTTCGGGCTGTGTGTTTTTCTCCACAGAAAAAAACAATTCCTATGAAAGTAATGTTAAAGGATAGCATGTGTTTGATGGCTGAGACACCATTATCCGCCACTCAGATGGTGTGAGGAACTGTCAGTGGTGTCACAGCATGTTTAAATGGGCTTTCTGCAGCCTGTTTCATCGCTTACGGCCATACCACCCTGAACACGCCCGATCTCGTCTGATCTCGGAAGCTAAGCAGGGTCGGGCCTGGTTAGTACTTGGATGGGAGACCGCCTGGGAATACCAGGTGCTGTAAGCTTTTTTTTTTCTCTCAGCTGTCACCAAAGGAGGGCGCTGTTGCTCCATCACCGCACACAGGGCTTTGAGGAACAAAAGCTGCAATCATTCCAGCTGTGTCTCTATGCACGCCAGAGAGGTGGCACTGAGACGCCTCACTTTCCAAGTAGTTTTTAGGGTTCCAGTTCTCACTGTTACAGCCTGTAAAAAGCCTGCAATCATCCTGCATGTACACAAATAGCCTGAGAAACAAGGTTGCAATCCTTCGGGCTGTGTGTTTTTCTCCACAGAAAAAAACAATTCCTATGAAAGTAATGTTAAAGGATAGCATGTGTTTGATGGCTGAGACACCATTATCCGCCACTCAGATGGTGTGAGGAACTGTCAGTGGTGTCACAGCATGTTTAAATGGGCTTTCTGCAGCCTGTTTCATCGCTTACGGCCATACCACCCTGAACACGCCCGATCTCGTCTGATCTCGGAAGCTAAGCAGGGTCGGGCCTGGTTAGTACTTGGATGGGAGACCGCCTGGGAATACCAGGTGCTGTAAGCTTTTTTTTTTCTCTCAGCTGTCACCAAAGGAGGGCGCTGTTGCTCCATCACCGCACACAGGGCTTTGAGGAACAAAAGCTGCAATCATTCCAGCTGTGTCTCTATGCACGCCAGAGAGGTGGCACTGAGACGCCTCACTTTCCAAGTAGTTTTTAGGGTTCCAGTTCTCACTGTTACAGCCTGTAAAAAGCCTGCAATCATCCTGCATGTACACAAATAGCCTGAGAAACAAGGTTGCAATCCTTCGGGCTGTGTGTTTTTCTCCACAGAAAAAAACAATTCCTATGAAAGTAATGTTAAAGGATAGCATGTGTTTGATGGCTGAGACACCATTATCCGCCACTCAGATGGTGTGAGGAACTGTCAGTGGTGTCACAGCATGTTTAAATGGGCTTTCTGCAGCCTGTTTCATCGCTTACGGCCATACCACCCTGAACACGCCCGATCTCGTCTGATCTCGGAAGCTAAGCAGGGTCGGGCCTGGTTAGTACTTGGATGGGAGACCGCCTGGGAATACCAGGTGCTGTAAGCTTTTTTTTTTCTCTCAGCTGTCACCAAAGGAGGGCGCTGTTGCTCCATCACCGCACACAGGGCTTTGAGGAACAAAAGCTGCAATCATTCCAGCTGTGTCTCTATGCACGCCAGAGAGGTGGCACTGAGACGCCTCACTTTCCAAGTAGTTTTTAGGGTTCCAGTTCTCACTGTTACAGCCTGTAAAAAGCCTGCAATCATCCTGCATGTACACAAATAGCCTGAGAAACAAGGTTGCAATCCTTCGGGCTGTGTGTTTTTCTCCACAGAAAAAAACAATTCCTATGAAAGTAATGTTAAAGGATAGCATGTGTTTGATGGCTGAGACACCATTATCCGCCACTCAGATGGTGTGAGGAACTGTCAGTGGTGTCACAGCATGTTTAAATGGGCTTTCTGCAGCCTGTTTCATCGCTTACGGCCATACCACCCTGAACACGCCCGATCTCGTCTGATCTCGGAAGCTAAGCAGGGTCGGGCCTGGTTAGTACTTGGATGGGAGACCGCCTGGGAATACCAGGTGCTGTAAGCTTTTTTTTTTCTCTCAGCTGTCACCAAAGGAGGGCGCTGTTGCTCCATCACCGCACACAGGGCTTTGAGGAACAAAAGCTGCAATCATTCCAGCTGTGTCTCTATGCACGCCAGAGAGGTGGCACTGAGACGCCTCACTTTCCAAGTAGTTTTTAGGGTTCCAGTTCTCACTGTTACAGCCTGTAAAAAGCCTGCAATCATCCTGCATATACACAAATAGCCTGAGAAACAAGGTTGCAATCCTTCGGGCTGTGTGTTTTTCTCCACAGAAAAAAACAATTCCTATGAAAGTAATGTTAAAGGATAGCATGTGTTTGATGGCTGAGACACCATTATCCGCCACTCAGATGGTGTGAGGAACTGTCAGTGGTGTCACAGCATGTTTAAATGGGCTTTCTGCAGCCTGTTTCATCGCTTACGGCCATACCACCCTGAACACGCCCAATCTCGTCTGATCTCGGAAGCTAAGCAGGGTCGGGCCTGGTTAGTACTTGGATGGGAGACCGCCTGGGAATACCAGGTGCTGTAAGCTTTTTTTTTTCTCTCAGCTGTCACCAAAGGAGGGCGCTGTTGCTCCATCACCGCACACAGGGCTTTGAGGAACAAAAGCTGCAATCATTCCAGCTGTGTCTCTATGCACGCCAGAGAGGTGGCACTGAGACGCCTCACTTTCCAAGTAGTTTTTAGGGTTCCAGTTCTCACTGTTACAGCCTGTAAAAAGCCTGCAATCATCCTGCATGTACACAAATAGCCTGAGAAACAAGGTTGCAATCCTTCGGGCTGTGTGTTTTTCTCCACAGAAAAAAACAATTCCTATGAAAGTAATGTTAAAGGATAGCATGTGTTTGATGGCTGAGACACCATTATCCGCCACTCAGATGGTGTGAGGAACTGTCAGTGGTGTCACAGCATGTTTAAATGGGCTTTCTGCAGCCTGTTTCATCGCTTACGGCCATACCACCCTGAACACGCCCGATCTCGTCTGATCTCGGAAGCTAAGCAGGGTCGGGCCTGGTTAGTACTTGGATGGGAGACCGCCTGGGAATACCAGGTGCTGTAAGCTTTTTTTTTTCTCTCAGCTGTCACCAAAGGAGGGCGCTGTTGCTCCATCACCGCACACAGGGCTTTGAGGAACAAAAGCTGCAATCATTCCAGCTGTGTCTCTATGCACGCCAGAGAGGTGGCACTGAGACGCCTCACTTTCCAAGTAGTTTTTAGGGTTCCAGTTCTCACTGTTACAGCCTGTAAAAAGCCTGCAATCATCCTGCATGAACACAAATAGCCTGAGAAACAAGGTTGCAATCCTTCGGGCTGTGTGTTTTTCTCCACAGAAAAAAACAATTCCTATGAAAGTAATGTTAAAGGATAGCATGTGTTTGATGGCTGAGACACCATTATCCGCCACTCAGATGGTGTGAGGAACTGTCAGTGGTGTCACAGCATGTTTAAATGGGCTTTCTGCAGCCTGTTTCATCGCTTACGGCCATACCACCCTGAACACGCCCGATCTCGTCTGATCTCGGAAGCTAAGCAGGGTCGGGCCTGGTTAGTACTTGGATGGGAGACCGCCTGGGAATACCAGGTGCTGTAAGCTTTTTTTTTTCTCTCAGCTGTCACCAAAGGAGGGCGCTGTTGCTCCATCACCGCACACAGGGCTTTGAGGAACAAAAGCTGCAATCATTCCAGCTGTGTCTCTATGCACGCCAGAGAGGTGGCACTGAGACGCCTCACTTTCCAAGTAGTTTTTAGGGTTCCAGTTCTCACTGTTACAGCCTGTAAAAAGCCTGCAATCATCCTGCATGTACACAAATAGCCTGAGAAACAAGGTTGCAATCCTTCGGGCTGTGTGTTTTTCTCCACAGAAAAAAACAATTCCTATGAAAGTAATGTTAAAGGATAGCATGTGTTTGATGGCTGAGACACCATTATCCGCCACTCAGATGGTGTGAGGAACTGTCAGTGGTGTCACAGCATGTTTAAATGGGCTTTCTGCAGCCTGTTTCATCGCTTACGGCCATACCACCCTGAACACGCCCGATCTCGTCTGATCTCGGAAGCTAAGCAGGGTCGGGCCTGGTTAGTACTTGGATGGGAGACCGCCTGGGAATACCAGGTGCTGTAAGCTTTTTTTTTTCTCTCAGCTGTCACCAAAGGAGGGCGCTGTTGCTCCATCACCGCACACAGGGCTTTGAGGAACAAAAGCTGCAATCATTCCAGCTGTGTCTCTATGCACGCCAGAGAGGTGGCACTGAGACGCCTCACTTTCCAAGTAGTTTTTAGGGTTCCAGTTCTCACTGTTACAGCCTGTAAAAAGCCTGCAATCATCCTGCATGTACACAAATAGCCTGAGAAACAAGGTTGCAATCCTTCGGGCTGTGTGTTTTTCTCCACAGAAAAAAACAATTCCTATGAAAGTAATGTTAAAGGATAGCATGTGTTTGATGGCTGAGACACCATTATCCGCCACTCAGATGGTGTGAGGAACTGTCAGTGGTGTCACAGCATGTTTAAATGGGCTTTCTGCAGCCTGTTTCATCGCTTACGGCCATACCACCCTGAACACGCCCGATCTCGTCTGATCTCGGAAGCTAAGCAGGGTCGGGCCTGGTTAGTACTTGGATGGGAGACCGCCTGGGAATACCAGGTGCTGTAAGCTTTTTTTTTTCTCTCAGCTGTCACCAAAGGAGGGCGCTGTTGCTCCATCACCGCACACAGGGCTTTGAGGAACAAAAGCTGCAATCATTCCAGCTGTGTCTCTATGCACGCCAGAGAGGTGGCACTGAGACGCCTCACTTTCCAAGTAGTTTTTAGGGTTCCAGTTCTCACTGTTACAGCCTGTAAAAAGCCTGCAATCATCCTGCATGTACACAAATAGCCTGAGAAACAAGGTTGCAATCCTTCGGGCTGTGTGTTTTTCTCCACAGAAAAAAACAATTCCTATGAAAGTAATGTTAAAGGATAGCATGTGTTTGATGGCTGAGACACCATTATCCGCCACTCAGATGGTGTGAGGAACTGTCAGTGGTGTCACAGCATGTTTAAATGGGCTTTCTGCAGCCTGTTTCATCGCTTACGGCCATACCACCCTGAACACGCCCGATCTCGTCTGATCTCGGAAGCTAAGCAGGGTCGGGCCTGGTTAGTACTTGGATGGGAGACCGCCTGGGAATACCAGGTGCTGTAAGCTTTTTTTTTTCTCTCAGCTGTCACCAAAGGAGGGCGCTGTTGCTCCATCACCGCACACAGGGCTTTGAGGAACAAAAGCTGCAATCATTCCAGCTGTGTCTCTATGCACGCCAGAGAGGTGGCACTGAGACGCCTCACTTTCCAAGTAGTTTTTAGGGTTCCAGTTCTCACTGTTACAGCCTGTAAAAAGCCTGCAATCATCCTGCATGTACACAAATAGCCTGAGAAACAAGGTTGCAATCCTTCGGGCTGTGTGTTTTTCTCCACAGAAAAAAACAATTCCTATGAAAGTAATGTTAAAGGATAGCATGTGTTTGATGGCTGAGACACCATTATCCGCCACTCAGATGGTGTGAGGAACTGTCAGTGGTGTCACAGCATGTTTAAATGGGCTTTCTGCAGCCTGTTTCATCGCTTACGGCCATACCACCCTGAACACGCCCGATCTCGTCTGATCTCGGAAGCTAAGCAGGGTCGGGCCTGGTTAGTACTTGGATGGGAGACCGCCTGGGAATACCAGGTGCTGTAAGCTTTTTTTTTTCTCTCAGTTGTCACCAAAGGAGGGCGCTGTTGCTCCATCACCGCACACAGGGCTTTGAGGAACAAAAGCTGCAATCATTCCAGCTGTGTCTCTATGCACGCCAGAGAGGTGGCACTGAGACGCCTCACTTTCCAAGTAGTTTTTAGGGTTCCAGTTCTCACTGTTACAGCCTGTAAAAAGCCTGCAATCATCCTGCATGTACACAAATAGCCTGAGAAACAAGGTTGCAATCCTTCGGGCTGTGTGTTTTTCTCCACAGAAAAAAACAATTCCTATGAAAGTAATGTTAAAGGATAGCATGTGTTTGATGGCTGAGACACCATTATCCGCCACTCAGATGGTGTGAGGAACTGTCAGTGGTGTCACAGCATGTTTAAATGGGCTTTCTGCAGCCTGTTTCATCGCTTACGGCCATACCACCCTGAACACGCCCGATCTCGTCTGATCTCGGAAGCTAAGCAGGGTCGGGCCTGGTTAGTACTTGGATGGGAGACCGCCTGGGAATACCAGGTGCTGTAAGCTTTTTTTTTTCTCTCAGCTGTCACCAAAGGAGGGCGCTGTTGCTCCATCACCGCACACAGGGCTTTGAGGAACAAAAGCTGCAATCATTCCAGCTGTGTCTCTATGCACGCCAGAGAGGTGGCACTGAGACGCCTCACTTTCCAAGTAGTTTTTAGGGTTCCAGTTCTCACTGTTACAGCCTGTAAAAAGCCTGCAATCATCCTGCATGTACACAAATAGCCTGAGAAACAAGGTTGCAATCCTTCGGGCTGTGTGTTTTTCTCCACAGAAAAAAACAATTCCTATGAAAGTAATGTTAAAGGATAGCATGTGTTTGATGGCTGAGACACCATTATCCGCCACTCAGATGGTGTGAGGAACTGTCAGTGGTGTCACAGCATGTTTAAATGGGCTTTCTGCAGCCTGTTTCATCGCTTACGGCCATACCACCCTGAACACGCCCGATCTCGTCTGATCTCGGAAGCTAAGCAGGGTCGGGCCTGGTTAGTACTTGGATGGGAGACCGCCTGGGAATACCAGGTGCTGTAAGCTTTTTTTTTTCTCTCAGCTGTCACCAAAGGAGGGCGCTGTTGCTCCATCACCGCACACAGGGCTTTGAGGAACAAAAGCTGCAATCATTCCAGCTGTGTCTCTATGCACGCCAGAGAGGTGGCACTGAGACGCCTCACTTTCCAAGTAGTTTTTAGGGTTCCAGTTCTCACTGTTACAGCCTGTAAAAAGCCTGCAATCATCCTGCATGTACACAAATAGCCTGAGAAACAAGGTTGCAATCCTTCGGGCTGTGTGTTTTTCTCCACAGAAAAAAACAATTCCTATGAAAGTAATGTTAAAGGATAGCATGTGTTTGATGGCTGAGACACCATTATCCGCCACTCAGATGGTGTGAGGAACTGTCAGTGGTGTCACAGCATGTTTAAATGGGCTTTCTGCAGCCTGTTTCATCGCTTACGGCCATACCACCCTGAACACGCCCGATCTCGTCTGATCTCGGAAGCTAAGCAGGGTCGGGCCTGGTTAGTACTTGGATGGGAGACCGCCTGGGAATACCAGGTGCTGTAAGCTTTTTTTTTTCTCTCAGCTGTCACCAAAGGAGGGCGCTGTTGCTCCATCACCGCACACAGGGCTTTGAGGAACAAAAGCTGCAATCATTCCAGCTGTGTCTCTATGCACGCCAGAGAGGTGGCACTGAGACGCCTCACTTTCCAAGTAGTTTTTAGGGTTCCAGTTCTCACTGTTACAGCCTGTAAAAAGCCTGCAATCATCCTGCATGTACACAAATAGCCTGAGAAACAAGGTTGCAATCCTTCGGGCTGTGTGTTTTTCTCCACAGAAAAAAACAATTCCTATGAAAGTAATGTTAAAGGATAGCATGTGTTTGATGGCTGAGACACCATTATCCGCCACTCAGATGGTGTGAGGAACTGTCAGTGGTGTCACAGCATGTTTAAATGGGCTTTCTGCAGCCTGTTTCATCGCTTACGGCCATACCACCCTGAACACGCCCGATCTCGTCTGATCTCGGAAGCTAAGCAGGGTCGGGCCTGGTTAGTACTTGGATGGGAGACCGCCTGGGAATACCAGGTGCTGTAAGCTTTTTTTTTTCTCTCAGCTGTCACCAAAGGAGGGCGCTGTTGCTCCATCACCGCACACAGGGCTTTGAGGAACAAAAGCTGCAATCATTCCAGCTGTGTCTCTATGCACGCCAGAGAGGTGGCACTGAGACGCCTCACTTTCCAAGTAGTTTTTAGGGTTCCAGTTCTCACTGTTACAGCCTGTAAAAAGCCTGCAATCATCCTGCATGTACACAAATAGCCTGAGAAACAAGGTTGCAATCCTTCGGGCTGTGTGTTTTTCTCCACAGAAAAAAACAATTCCTATGAAAGTAATGTTAAAGGATAGCATGTGTTTGATGGCTGAGACACCATTATCCGCCACTCAGATGGTGTGAGGAACTGTCAGTGGTGTCACAGCATGTTTAAATGGGCTTTCTGCAGCCTGTTTCATCGCTTACGGCCATACCACCCTGAACACGCCCGATCTCGTCTGATCTCGGAAGCTAAGCAGGGTCGGGCCTGGTTAGTACTTGGATGGGAGACCGCCTGGGAATACCAGGTGCTGTAAGCTTTTTTTTTTCTCTCAGCTGTCACCAAAGGAGGGCGCTGTTGCTCCATCACCGCACACAGGGCTTTGAGGAACAAAAGCTGCAATCATTCCAGCTGTGTCTCTATGCACGCCAGAGAGGTGGCACTGAGACGCCTCACTTTCCAAGTAGTTTTTAGGGTTCCAGTTCTCACTGTTACAGCCTGTAAAAATCCTGCAATCATCCTGCATGTACACAAATAGCCTGAGAAACAAGGTTGCAATCCTTCGGGCTGTGTGTTTTTCTCCACAGAAAAAAACAATTCCTATGAAAGTAATGTTAAAGGATAGCATGTGTTTGATGGCTGAGACACCATTATCCGCCACTCAGATGGTGTGAGGAACTGTCAGTGGTGTCACAGCATGTTTAAATGGGCTTTCTGCAGCCTGTTTCATCGCTTACGGCCATACCACCCTGAACACGCCCGATCTCGTCTGATCTCGGAAGCTAAGCAGGGTCGGGCCTGGTTAGTACTTGGATGGGAGACCGCCTGGGAATACCAGGTGCTGTAAGCTTTTTTTTTTCTCTCAGCTGTCACCAAAGGAGGGCGCTGTTGCTCCATCACCGCACACAGGGCTTTGAGGAACAAAAGCTGCAATCATTCCAGCTGTGTCTCTATGCACGCCAGAGAGGTGGCACTGAGACGCCTCACTTTCCAAGTAGTTTTTAGGGTTCCAGTTCTCACTGTTACAGCCTGTAAAAAGCCTGCAATCATCCTGCATGTACACAAATAGCCTGAGAAACAAGGTTGCAATCCTTCGGGCTGTGTGTTTTTCTCCACAGAAAAAAACAATTCCTATGAAAGTAATGTTAAAGGATAGCATGTGTTTGATGGCTGAGACACCATTATCCGCCACTCAGATGGTGTGAGGAACTGTCAGTGGTGTCACAGCATGTTTAAATGGGCTTTCTGCAGCCTGTTTCATCGCTTACGGCCATACCACCCTGAACACGCCCGATCTCGTCTGATCTCGGAAGCTAAGCAGGGTCGGGCCTGGTTAGTACTTGGATGGGAGACCGCCTGGGAATACCAGGTGCTGTAAGCTTTTTTTTTTCTCTCAGCTGTCACCAAAGGAGGGCGCTGTTGCTCCATCACCGCACACAGGGCTTTGAGGAACAAAAGCTGCAATCATTCCAGCTGTGTCTCTATGCACGCCAGAGAGGTGGCACTGAGACGCCTCACTTTCCAAGTAGTTTTTAGGGTTCCAGTTCTCACTGTTACAGCCTGTAAAAAGCCTGCAATCATCCTGCATGTACACAAATAGCCTGAGAAACAAGGTTGCAATCCTTCGGGCTGTGTGTTTTTCTCCACAGAAAAAAACAATTCCTATGAAAGTAATGTTAAAGGATAGCATGTGTTTGATGGCTGAGACACCATTATCCGCCACTCAGATGGTGTGAGGAACGGTCAGTGGTGTCACAGCATGTTTAAATGGGCTTTCTGCAGCCTGTTTTGTCGCTTACAAAACAGGCTTTACATATAAAAGATTTGATAAGAGAACCAGGTGTGCACTTTTGTGATATCCCAAATTAATCCCCGAGCTATACACACACACACACACACAGACACACACACACAGAGTATATTATAAATGTGTTTTCATATTAAGTGTTTTCCTTTGCACACTTGGCTGAATGGAGGATTTTTGTGCTTTAGAAATAATTATAATAGGGGCAAATAGGTAGTGTACAGTAAATATGTGAGATATCAATTAGTATTTGTATGCATTGTAGGTAGGAATGATGTGGTATAAAGTGTAAAGATTAGGTATATGTGGCTGACGGTGTCCTATGTGTGACGTGTATTATGTCTACAGTGAATAGAATGTGTGAAAAATTCAATTTTTACTTCCTTCAGTGACACGGACGGGTATAACGGGCCCTGGCGTAGCTTTAAATGGGCTTTCTGCAGCCTGTTTCATCGCTTACGGCCATACCACCCTGAACACGCCCGATCTCGTCCGATCTCGTCTGATCTCGGAAGCTAAGCAGGGTCGGGCCTGGTTAGTACTTGGATGGGAGACCGCCTGGGAATACCAGGTGCTGTAAGCTTTTTTTTTTCTCTCAGCTGTCACCAAAGGAGGGCGCTGTTGCTCCATCACCGCACACAGGGCTTTGAGGAACAAAAGCTGCAATCATTCCAGCTGTGTCTCTATGCACGCCAGAGAGGTGGCACTGAGACGCCTCACTTTCCAAGTAGTTTTTAGGGTTCCAGTTCTCACTGTTACAGCCTGTAAAAAGCCTGCAATCATCCTGCATGTACACAAATAGCCTGAGAAACAAGGTTGCAATCCTTCGGGCTGTGTGTTTTTCTCCACAGAAAAAAACAATTCCTATGAAAGTAATGTTAAAGGATAGCATGTGTTTGATGGCTGAGACACCATTATCCGCCACTCAGATGGTGTGAGGAACTGTCAGTGGTGTCACAGCATGTTTAAATGGGCTTTCTGCAGCCTGTTTCATCGCTTACGGCCATACCACCCTGAACACGCCCGATCTCGTCTGATCTCGGAAGCTAAGCAGGGTCGGGCCTGGTTAGTACTTGGATGGGAGACCGCCTGGGAATACCAGGTGCTGTAAGCTTTTTTTTTTCTCTCAGCTGTCACCAAAGGAGGGCGCTGTTGCTCCATCACCGCACACAGGGCTTTGAGGAACAAAAGCTGCAATCATTCCAGCTGTGTCTCTATGCACGCCAGAGAGGTGGCACTGAGACGCCTCACTTTCCAAGTAGTTTTTAGGGTTCCAGTTCTCACTGTTACAGCCTGTAAAAAGCCTGCAATCATCCTGCATGTACACAAATAGCCTGAGAAACAAGGTTGCAATCCTTCGGGCTGTGTGTTTTTCTCCACAGAAAAAAACAATTCCTATGAAAGTAATGTTAAAGGATAGCATGTGTTTGATGGCTGAGACACCATTATCCGCCACTCAGATGGTGTGAGGAACTGTCAGTGGTGTCACAGCATGTTTAAATGGGCTTTCTGCAGCCTGTTTCATCGCTTACGGCCATACCACCCTGAACACGCCCGATCTCGTCTGATCTCGGAAGCTAAGCAGGGTCGGGCCTGGTTAGTACTTGGATGGGAGACCGCCTGGGAATACCAGGTGCTGTAAGCTTTTTTTTTTCTCTCAGCTGTCACCAAAGGAGGGCGCTGTTGCTCCATCACCGCACACAGGGCTTTGAGGAACAAAAGCTGCAATCATTCCAGCTGTGTCTCTATGCACGCCAGAGAGGTGGCACTGAGACGCCTCACTTTCCAAGTAGTTTTTAGGGTTCCAGTTCTCACTGTTACAGCCTGTAAAAAGCCTGCAATCATCCTGCATGTACACAAATAGCCTGAGAAACAAGGTTGCAATCCTTCGGGCTGTGTGTTTTTCTCCACAGAAAAAAACAATTCCTATGAAAGTAATGTTAAAGAATAGCATGTGTTTGATGGCTGAGACACCATTATCCGCCACTCAGATGGTGTGAGGAACTGTCAGTGGTGTCACAGCATGTTTAAATGGGCTTTCTGCAGCCTGTTTCATCGCTTACGGCCATACCACCCTGAACACGCCCGATCTCGTCTGATCTCGGAAGCTAAGCAGGGTCGGGCCTGGTTAGTACTTGGATGGGAGACCGCCTGGGAATACCAGGTGCTGTAAGCTTTTTTTTTTCTCTCAGCTGTCACCAAAGGAGGGCGCTGTTGCTCCATCACCGCACACAGGGCTTTGAGGAACAAAAGCTGCAATCATTCCAGCTGTGTCTCTATGCACGCCAGAGAGGTGGCACTGAGACGCCTCACTTTCCAAGTAGTTTTTAGGGTTCCAGTTCTCACTGTTACAGCCTGTAAAAAGCCTGCAATCATCCTGCATGTACACAAATAGCCTGAGAAACAAGGTTGCAATCCTTCGGGCTGTGTGTTTTTCTCCACAGAAAAAAACAATTCCTATGAAAGTAATGTTAAAGGATAGCATGTGTTTGATGGCTGAGACACCATTATCCGCCACTCAGATGGTGTGAGGAACTGTCAGTGGTGTCACAGCATGTTTAAATGGGCTTTCTGCAGCCTGTTTCATCGCTTACGGCCATACCACCCTGAACACGCCCGATCTCGTCTGATCTCGGAAGCTAAGCAGGGTCGGGCCTGGTTAGTACTTGGATGGGAGACCGCCTGGGAATACCAGGTGCTGTAAGCTTTTTTTTTTCTCTCAGCTGTCACCAAAGGAGGGCGCTGTTGCTCCATCACCGCACACAGGGCTTTGAGGAACAAAAGCTGCAATCATTCCAGCTGTGTCTCTATGCACGCCAGAGAGGTGGCACTGAGACGCCTCACTTTCCAAGTAGTTTTTAGGGTTCCAGTTCTCACTGTTACAGCCTGTAAAAAGCCTGCAATCATCCTGCATGTACACAAATAGCCTGAGAAACAAGGTTGCAATCCTTCGGGCTGTGTGTTTTTCTCCACAGAAAAAAACAATTCCTATGAAAGTAATGTTAAAGGATAGCATGTGTTTGATGGCTGAGACACCATTATCCGCCACTCAGATGGTGTGAGGAACTGTCAGTGGTGTCACAGCATGTTTAAATGGGCTTTCTGCAGCCTGTTTCATCGCTTACGGCCATACCACCCTGAACACGCCCGATCTCGTCTGATCTCGGAAGCTAAGCAGGGTCGGGCCTGGTTAGTACTTGGATGGGAGACCGCCTGGGAATACCAGGTGCTGTAAGCTTTTTTTTTTCTCTCAGCTGTCACCAAAGGAGGGCGCTGTTGCTCCATCACCGCACACAGGGCTTTGAGGAACAAAAGCTGCAATCATTCCAGCTGTGTCTCTATGCACGCCAGAGAGGTGGCACTGAGACGCCTCACTTTCCAAGTAGTTTTTAGGGTTCCAGTTCTCACTGTTACAGCCTGTAAAAAGCCTGCAATCATCCTGCATGTACACAAATAGCCTGAGAAACAAGGTTGCAATCCTTCGGGCTGTGTGTTTTTCTCCACAGAAAAAAACAATTCCTATGAAAGTAATGTTAAAGGATAGCATGTGTTTGATGGCTGAGACACCATTATCCGCCACTCAGATGGTGTGAGGAACTGTCAGTGGTGTCACAGCATGTTTAAATGGGCTTTCTGCAGCCTGTTTCATCGCTTACGGCCATACCACCCTGAACACGCCCGATCTCGTCTGATCTCGGAAGCTAAGCAGGGTCGGGCCTGGTTAGTACTTGGATGGGAGACCGCCTGGGAATACCAGGTGCTGTAAGCTTTTTTTTTTCTCTCAGCTGTCACCAAAGGAGGGCGCTGTTGCTCCATCACCGCACACAGGGCTTTGAGGAACAAAAGCTGCAATCATTCCAGCTGTGTCTCTATGCACGCCAGAGAGGTGGCACTGAGACGCCTCACTTTCCAAGTAGTTTTTAGGGTTCCAGTTCTCACTGTTACAGCCTGTAAAAAGCCTGCAATCATCCTGCATGTACACAAATAGCCTGAGAAACAAGGTTGCAATCCTTCGGGCTGTGTGTTTTTCTCCACAGAAAAAAACAATTCCTATGAAAGTAATGTTAAAGGATAGCATGTGTTTGATGGCTGAGACACCATTATCCGCCACTCAGATGGTGTGAGGAACTGTCAGTGGTGTCACAGCATGTTTAAATGGGCTTTCTGCAGCCTGTTTCATCGCTTACGGCCATACCACCCTGAACACGCCCGATCTCGTCTGATCTCGGAAGCTAAGCAGGGTCGGGCCTGGTTAGTACTTGGATGGGAGACCGCCTGGGAATACCAGGTGCTGTAAGCTTTTTTTTTTCTCTCAGCTGTCACCAAAGGAGGGCGCTGTTGCTCCATCACCGCACACAGGGCTTTGAGGAACAAAAGCTGCAATCATTCCAGCTGTGTCTCTATGCACGCCAGAGAGGTGGCACTGAGACGCCTCACTTTCCAAGTAGTTTTTAGGGTTCCAGTTCTCACTGTTACAGCCTGTAAAAAGCCTGCAATCATCCTGCATGAACACAAATAGCCTGAGAAACAAGGTTGCAATCCTTCGGGCTGTGTGTTTTTCTCCACAGAAAAAAACAATTCCTATGAAAGTAATGTTAAAGGATAGCATGTGTTTGATGGCTGAGACACCATTATCCGCCACTCAGATGGTGTGAGGAACTGTCAGTGGTGTCACAGCATGTTTAAATGGGCTTTCTGCAGCCTGTTTCATCGCTTACGGCCATACCACCCTGAACACGCCCGATCTCGTCTGATCTCGGAAGCTAAGCAGGGTCGGGCCTGGTTAGTACTTGGATGGGAGACCGCCTGGGAATACCAGGTGCTGTAAGCTTTTTTTTTTCTCTCAGCTGTCACCAAAGGAGGGCGCTGTTGCTCCATCACCGCACACAGGGCTTTGAGGAACAAAAGCTGCAATCATTCCAGCTGTGTCTCTATGCACGCCAGAGAGGTGGCACTGAGACGCCTCACTTTCCAAGTAGTTTTTAGGGTTCCAGTTCTCACTGTTACAGCCTGTAAAAAGCCTGCAATCATCCTGCATGTACACAAATAGCCTGAGAAACAAGGTTGCAATCCTTCGGGCTGTGTGTTTTTCTCCACAGAAAAAAACAATTCCTATGAAAGTAATGTTAAAGGATAGCATGTGTTTGATGGCTGAGACACCATTATCCGCCACTCAGATGGTGTGAGGAACTGTCAGTGGTGTCACAGCATGTTTAAATGGGCTTTCTGCAGCCTGTTTCATCGCTTACGGCCATACCACCCTGAACACGCCCGATCTCGTCTGATCTCGGAAGCTAAGCAGGGTCGGGCCTGGTTAGTACTTGGATGGGAGACCGCCTGGGAATACCAGGTGCTGTAAGCTTTTTTTTTTCTCTCAGCTGTCACCAAAGGAGGGCGCTGTTGCTCCATCACCGCACACAGGGCTTTGAGGAACAAAAGCTGCAATCATTCCAGCTGTGTCTCTATGCACGCCAGAGAGGTGGCACTGAGACGCCTCACTTTCCAAGTAGTTTTTAGGGTTCCAGTTCTCACTGTTACAGCCTGTAAAAAGCCTGCAATCATCCTGCATGTACACAAATAGCCTGAGAAACAAGGTTGCAATCCTTCGGGCTGTGTGTTTTTCTCCACAGAAAAAAACAATTCCTATGAAAGTAATGTTAAAGGATAGCATGTGTTTGATGGCTGAGACACCATTATCCGCCACTCAGATGGTGTGAGGAACTGTCAGTGGTGTCACAGCATGTTTAAATGGGCTTTCTGCAGCCTGTTTCATCGCTTACGGCCATACCACCCTGAACACGCCCGATCTCGTCTGATCTCGGAAGCTAAGCAGGGTCGGGCCTGGTTAGTACTTGGATGGGAGACCGCCTGGGAATGCCAGGTGCTGTAAGCTTTTTTTTTTCTCTCAGCTGTCACCAAAGGAGGGCGCTGTTGCTCCATCACCGCACACAGGGCTTTGAGGAACAAAAGCTGCAATCATTCCAGCTGTGTCTCTATGCACGCCAGAGAGGTGGCACTGAGACGCCTCACTTTCCAAGTAGTTTTTAGGGTTCCAGTTCTCACTGTTACAGCCTGTAAAAAGCCTGCAATCATCCTGCATGTACACAAATAGCCTGAGAAACAAGGTTGCAATCCTTCGGGCTGTGTGTTTTTCTCCACAGAAAAAAACAATTCCTATGAAAGTAATGTTAAAGGATAGCATGTGTTTGATGGCTGAGACACCATTATCCGCCACTCAGATGGTGTGAGGAACTGTCAGTGGTGTCACAGCATGTTTAAATGGGCTTTCTGCAGCCTGTTTTGTCGCTTACAAAACAGCTTTGTGTGACATGTATTATGTCTACAGTGAATAGAATGTGTGAAAAATTCAATTTTTACTTCCTTCAGTGACACGGACGGGTATAACGGGCCCTGGCGTAGCTTTAAATGGGCTTTCTGCAGCCTGTTTCATCGCTTACGGCCATACCACCCTGAACACGCCCGATCTCGTCTGATCTCGGAAGCTAAGCAGGGTCGGGCCTGGTTAGTACTTGGATGGGAGACCGCCTGGGAATACCAGGTGCTGTAAGCTTTTTTTTTCTCTCAGCTGTCACCAAAGGAGGGCGCTGTTGCTCCATCACCGCACACAGGGCTTTGAGGAACAAAAGCTGCAATCATTCCAGCTGTGTCTCTATGCACGCCAGAGAGGTGGCACTGAGACGCCTCACTTTCCAAGTAGTTTTTAGGGTTCCAGTTCTCACTGTTACAGCCTGTAAAAAGCCTGCAATCATCCTGCATGTACACAAATAGCCTGAGAAACAAGGTTGCAATCCTTCGGGCTGTGTGTTTTTCTCCACAGAAAAAAACAATTCCTATGAAAGTAATGTTAAAGGATAGCATGTGTTTGATGGCTGAGACACCATTATCCGCCACTCAGATGGTGTGAGGAACTGTCAGTGGTGTCACAGCATGTTTAAATGGGCTTTCTGCAGCCTGTTTCATCGCTTACGGCCATACCACCCTGAACACGCCCGATCTTGTCTGATCTCGGAAGCTAAGCAGGGTCGGGCCTGGTTAGTACTTGGATGGGAGACCGCCTGGGAATACCAGGTGCTGTAAGCTTTTTTTTTTCTCTCAGCTGTCACCAAAGGAGGGCGCTGTTGCTCCATCACCGCACACAGGGCTTTGAGGAACAAAAGCTGCAATCATTCCAGCTGTGTCTCTATGCACGCCAGAGAGGTGGCACTGAGACGCCTCACTTTCCAAGTAGTTTTTAGGGTTCCAGTTCTCACTGTTACAGCCTGTAAAAAGCCTGCAATCATCCTGCATGTACACAAATAGCCTGAGAAACAAGGTTGCAATCCTTCGGGCTGTGTGTTTTTCTCCACAGAAAAAAACAATTCCTATGAAAGTAATGTTAAAGGATAGCATGTGTTTGATGGCTGAGACACCATTATCCGCCACTCAGATGGTGTGAGGAACTGTCAGTGGTGTCACGGCATGTTTAAATGGGCTTTCTGCAGCCTGTTTCATCGCTTACGGCCATACCACCCTGAACACGCCCGATCTCGTCTGATCTCGGAAGCTAAGCAGGGTCGGGCCTGGTTAGTACTTGGATGGGAGACCGCCTGGGAATACCAGGTGCTGTAAGCTTTTTTTTTTCTCTCAGCTGTCACCAAAGGAGGGCGCTGTTGCTCCATCACCGCACACAGGGCTTTGAGGAACAAAAGCTGCAATCATTCCAGCTGTGTCTCTATGCACGCCAGAGAGGTGGCACTGAGACGCCTCACTTTCCAAGTAGTTTTTAGGGTTCCAGTTCTCACTGTTAGAGCCTGTAAAAAGCCTGCAATCATCCTGCATGTACACAAATAGCCTGAGAAACAAGGTTGCAATCCTTCGGGCTGTGTGTTTTTCTCCACAGAAAAAAACAATTCCTATGAAAGTAATGTTAAAGGATAGCATGTGTTTGATGGCTGAGACACCATTATCCGCCACTCAGATGGTGTGAGGAACTGTCAGTGGTGTCACAGCATGTTTAAATGGGCTTTCTGCAGCCTGTTTCATCGCTTACGGCCATACCACCCTGAACACGCCCGATCTCGTCTGATCTCGGAAGCTAAGCAGGGTCGGGCCTGGTTAGTACTTGCATGGGAGACCGCCTGGGAATACCAGGTGCTGTAAGCTTTTTTTTTTCTCTCAGCTGTCACCAAAGGAGGGCGCTGTTGCTCCATCACCGCACACAGGGCTTTGAGGAACAAAAGCTGCAATCATTCCAGCTGTGTCTCTATGCACGCCAGAGAGGTGGCACTGAGACGCCTCACTTTCCAAGTAGTTTTTAGGGTTCCAGTTCTCACTGTTACAGCCTGTAAAAAGCCTGCAATCATCCTGCATGTACACAAATAGCCTGAGAAACAAGGTTGCAATCCTTCGGGCTGTGTGTTTTTCTCCACAGAAAAAAACAATTCCTATGAAAGTAATGTTAAAGGATAGCATGTGTTTGATGGCTGAGACACCATTATCCGCCACTCAGATGGTGTGAGGAACTGTCAGTGGTGTCACAGCATGTTTAAATGGGCTTTCTGCAGCCTGTTTCATCGCTTACGGCCATACCACCCTGAACACGCCCCTTGCAGTTCATTTCCTGGTTGAAGCTTGAAGCACATGGTGAGAGAGAGAGGAGAGTACACAGCGTCGTTGAATTACAAAAGAAAAAGAAGAACATCTGAGATAAAAGAAGTTACTGACTCCCCCAGCAGCATAGGCTGCCAGGGGGACAGTCTTCTGGCTCCAAAAAAAATATTAAGGACGGATAACTCGGTTATGACCCAAGCTATGGAAAAGACAAAGAGTGTGGTAATGGTGGATAATGGAGAGGTAGCGCAGAGGGACTCGCGTCCAACCGTGGCAGATGGAGACAGGAGAGAGGGAGTGCTGGAGGTCGGAGAGAGTGGAGCCGACGGAGGAGTGGAGAGGAATTTGATGAGCAGCAGAGTGGGGAGAGCAGGGGAGACTCTGCAGCATGGAGGACTCGATGGAGGAGCAGCGCGGAGGAGGGGAGAGGACGGAGAGGAAGGGAAAATGAAAGAGGTCAGGAGTAACAATATTGCAAAAGACCTTGTGATTAATGTTGACATCGAGGGGGATGATATTGTTACAATGATTGACCTCCTGAAAGCGGTGGAGCTCACATGCGGGAGAGTGTTGGGGTGCAGAACAAAAAATGGGAAGCGCTGGGAGCTCACCATGAGTAACACAAAAGGAAAGGAAAGACTGTTGGACGGCTTCAAAATAAAAAACTCACGCATCGTGGCTACGGAGCTGATCAGAAACATAAGAGTGGTGTCTTTTTTAAACTTGCCACTCTACATTACGGACGATGAAATAAGAGACAAGTTGAGTCAGTGGGGAGTGGAGCCGGCATCTAACATTCGCAGGAGGAAATGGGCAGGGACGGAGATCTTTGACGGGACTCGTTTCCTAAAGGTGAAATTTCCAGAGTCTGTCTCATCCCTGCCCTACAGCACGAAATTTGACACACTGGAGGGTTCGGAATATTTTCGTGTGTTGCATGACCAGCAGGCAAAAGTGTGCAGGTTATGTTTACAACCGGGACATATTTTACGAGAGTGCCCGGAGTTTTGTTGTTATCGATGTAAAAAACAAGGACATTATGCACGGGAGTGCGCCGATATGACGGCGGTGGCAACGGAGAAGAGAGGGATGGCGGAGGAAGAGGAGGAGGAAGTGGAGGAGGACGTGGAGGAGGAAGGAAGCGAGAAGGAAGAAGCATCAAGCGAGATGGAGACGGACGAGGAGGAGAGGAGAGAGTCAGAGGAAGAGATGGAGGCTGTTGGCGTAAAGAAGAGCAGCAGCGACAATGTCAACGCGACCAAGGAAACACAAATGCTGAAGGAAAAGAGTGAGGTGACGGAGAGGAGAGGAGGTGCGGAGCCGGAGGACAGCGGGAGCAGAAGGGGACGCAGCAGGAGTGTCCTCCGCAGCAGCGACGGTGGGGGAAACTCGCTCTCAGAGGGACAGCTGAGCACATCAAAAGGGGTAAGACCTGAGGATGTAATTAAAGGGGGAGGAAAAAACATAACTGAAGAGGCTTTGCCTCAGAGAGGGACTAGAGGGAGGAAAAATAAAAAAGGACATAAAAAATGATGAAGGACATATATATGACAGGGAATATCTTTTTTCTTTCTTCATAAATGACTCTACAGCTAGCATCCTTAAATGCAAATGGACTAAGAAGCACTGCCAAATTTGATAAACTGATTAGACTATGCAAAGCTGATATCATTTGCCTACAAGAGACTCATTGGGATGCAGCAACAGAGATAATAATGAAGAAATTGTGGAATGGACAAATTTTCTCTTGTTATGGGACAAACATAGCAAGAGGAGTAAGTATATTAATAAATAAAAAGAACTGTGATATAGATGCAACTTTAGTGAATTATGATAGGGAAGGGAGGTGGATAAGAATCAAATTTACAATAAATAAACAGACTTATGAACTATTGAATATATATGCCCCGAATGTGGAAGGTGAACGTTCAGTATTCTTCAAGGACATGCAACATCATGGAAAATCTACTGACATCATCATGGGGGATTTTAATGTAAAACTGAATACATTAGATAGTAGTGTGATGGGTCCACTGAAAACAGACACTTCCAGGGCTGTATTAAGGGATTGGATGTTAAAGGAGAGGTGGTGTGATGTGTGGAGACTAGAAAATTCAGTAATGAGGACATATTCCAGAATACAGCAAGTTGAAGGGAAAATAAATAGAAGCAGGATTGATTTATGTCTTGTGAGAGAAGATCAACTTATAAATGTGCATTCTGCTTACTATGAGATAAACTGTATAAGTGATCATGCATTTTTAACTGTCACAATGGGGGATTTGAGAAAAGGAAGGGGAGGGGGCTTGTGGCATCTAAATGCGAAATTATTGGAATGTGAATCCTATGTGAATGTCATACATAATTTAATTATGAAGAAGAGTGCACAGCCTGTTTTCATTAACAATATCATAGAAGAGTGGGAAAATCTAAAAGGGGAAATTAAACAGAAAAGCATTAATTTTGCAAAGAAATTGAGATTTAAAGAATCACAAAAGGAAAGGAAAATTATAGCTGAGATTGATAAAATAAATATGCAAGACATTGGTGATGAAGACAGGCTGGGCGCTCTGTATGAAGATTTAAAAGAACTGGGAAGGGAAAAATGTGAAGGAGCTATAATAAGAAGTAGAGCACAATATGCAGTGGAGGGAGAAAAAAGTACCAGCTTCTTTTTAAACTTAGAAAGGAGAAAACAAGAACAATGCTATATACATGAGTTAAAAACTAAAGGTGGGGAAGTAACGTCAAAATTATCAAATATTATAGAAAATGTGCATGAATTTTATGTAAATCTGTTTACATCAGAAGGGTCAGATGATAAAATAACATCGGAGGTATTAGATAAATTAAAGGTGGAGTTAGCTGAAGGAGACAGAGAGTTATGTGATCAAGAACTCAGAGTAGAGGAAATAGAGGAAGCTATAAAACATTTAACAACTAATAAGAGTCCGGGCAGTGATGGGCTGACGGCTAATTTTTATAAGATTTTTGCTAGTGTGCTTAAGCCGATTCTATTGCAAGTATATAATGAAATGATAAGAACTGAAAGAGTAGGAAAAACGATGGCAGAAGGTGTAATCACCCTGATTTTTAAAAAGGGGGATAAAACAGATCTGGCCAACTATAGGCCTATTACTCTTTTAAATGTAGATTATAAAATTTTGATGAAGGTGTTTGCAAATAGAGTTAAAACAGTAATGCATACTATTATAGCACCGACACAGGCATACAGTATTCCAGGGAGGGGGGCACCAGACATAATCCATACTATTAGAGACACAATAGAATATTTGAAAATAACAGGGAGGGAAGGGATTTTGGTTTCGTTAGATTTTAACAAAGCTTTTGACAGGGTAGAGCATGATTTCATGTTTAAAGTATTAGAGAAAATGGGATTTGGAGAAAAATTTACAAATTGGTTAAAATTATTATATAGTACAGCGACGGGGAGAGTCAAAGTGAACGGTGTCTTAACTGATGAATTCAAACTAAATAGATCAGTAAGACAGGGATGTCCCATGTCTTCGCTGTTATATTCTATTGTTGTGGAACCTTTAAGTGTGTTATTGAAATGTGACAATTATGTTAAAGGGATTGATTTACCTGGGGGGGGGGGGGGTGTCATCCAGCAATTTGCGGATGACACAACCTTGATGTTAAAAGATATGGAGAGTGTGAATAGGGCAATTGAGCTAGTGAACATGTTCGGTAGAGCATCAGGCTCCCGAATTAATGTCATAAAATCAGAAGTACTATTTATTAACATGGTCAGCCCTGCACAAACCAGCATGAAACTGAAAATACAACCAAAACATGTAAAAATTCTAGGAACATATATAGGAGTTGATAATGTGATGGCAAGAGATGAAACCTGGACAAAAATACTAAATAACATAGAAGTGATTTTAACATGGTGGAGGATGAGAGATTTAAAACTTAATGGGAAAGTAGTGGTGTTAAATAGTCTGGTTTATTCTAAACTGAATTACGTGTTAGACGTATTAGACTTACCCTTGTGGGTATTAAATAGATTACATGAAATAAGCACTAAATTCATTTGGGGAAGCACAATTAGTAAAATAGCTAGGAAAACATTGATAAACACATATAATGAGGGGGGTCTAAGACTGTTGGATATAGAAAGTAGGAAAAAAGCTTTTAGAATCAAGTTAGTTAAGAAATATCTCTGTGATAACACTGAATATGGCTGGAAAAATTTAATGAGGTATTTTCTGAACAAGATATTAAATATAGGGGATTATGTGCTATTAATGAAACTAAAGATACCCATGATGGCAGCACTCCCACATTTTTATAGGGAGGTCCTGTCAGCTCAGGGAGAGTTCTTAGAACACATACACTATGGGGCTAGCTCTGTGAGCATGATAAAAGAATTACCTATTTTTCTAAACAAATATGTTAAAAGAGGAGATCAATTGTTGTATAATGCAAAGATGATACAGGCAAAAATAGTTCAACTAAAAGATATTATGTATGAAGTAATACCTGGGTTTCTACCCACGCAGGCAGTATATGATAGTGTAAAAGAAATAGATTATGATGTAAAATATGCAACTGTGGACAATTATTATAAAGTAATTCAAGAAAATATTCCACAATCATGGAAATCAAAAATCAAATCAGATACGAGAAGAGACAGGAGTAGTAGGTTTCCTGATTTAACATTCTTTCATGGTGAAGAAATCAGAGATTTTAGTGTGATAAAGTGCAAACAAATCTATGAACGTGTTGTAATGAAGGTGACACAGAGGCCGGCCTCCTTGTCCTACTGGAGCAGGATGTATCCTACATTAAATGGGGACAAAATCTGGGAGACATGGAAAATTAAAGGGAATAGCATTGAAGCAGCAGATCATGATTTCAAATTAAGACATAACAAAATTTACACTAATGTGATCCTGCACCAGTTGGACAGGGGGGTCGACAGAGAGTGTGATGTGTGTGGGTTAGAAGATGAAAATGTAGTGCATATGTATGTTAGATGTAATGAACTGGGTGAATTTTTTGGCAGGTTGAAATGTTGTCTGATCAAAAAACTAGGATTAATCTGGGATGATAGGGATTCATGGGAAATTTTTGTTTTATTTGGTATTTGGGAGAAGAGCAGGGTGAAGAACACAGAGCTGTGCAGGTTCCTATTGAGTCACGCTAGATGGGCTATTAAATCGAGACGTAACATAGCACATTATGAAAATAGGCTCATTTCTGTCTGGTCAATTTTCAAAAGCATAGTACAGACTCAGATTAAATATAGGATGATGCACAGCGCTGTGAACTTCACTAAGCTCTTCATTGAACACAGTAGTCTATTTACTTACAAGCATAAGGGTGAAATTGAGTGGCACTGGTAGAAGGTAATCCTTCAAATAAATGTCTAAAAGCAATAATGTTATATTGGGTAATTGATAGAAGAAATGATGTTTGTAAATAATTTATTTTTATTTTTTATTCTTTATTTTTATTTATTCATTTTTTGGGGTTTGTTTGGTTTTTGGTTTGTTTTGAGGTTTATGTGTGATGAGTGACTTTTATTTTTTAAGTATAGAGTGCCATAACAGTGTGGATCTTGCAAAAGGGAGCTGTTATGGGCAGTTACTGGGATGAATGTTAATATATTGTAATTTCTGGGATAATTTTGATGAATGAAGGTAGCAAGGTTTGTAAATAGTTTATCTTTAATTTATTTGTTTGGTTTGGGGTTTGTGTGTGATGTGTGACCTATACTATATAGTATAGAGTGCCATAACAGTGTGGAACTTGTAAAAGGGAGCTGTTATGGCCAGTTACTAGGACGAATGTTGATATATTGTAATGTTGGGGCAATTTTGATAGAGGAAGGTAGCAGGGTTTGTGAACTAAGTGGTTTTGTTTTGTTTTGTTTGTATTGGGTTGTTTTATATGTAATGTGTGACTGTAAAGGTGGATTTTTGTAACATTTGATGTGAGAATATTGTAAATCAAAAATATATTTTAAAAAAAAACAAATATATTTTCATAATAAAAGACAAAAAAAAAAAAACACGCCCGATCTCGTCTGATCTCGGAAGCTAAGCAGGGTCGGGCCTGGTTAGTACTTGGATGGGAGACCGCCTGGGAATACCAGGTGCTGTAAGCTTTTTTTTTTCTCTCAGCTGTCACCAAAGGAGGGCGCTGTTGCTCCATCACCGCACACAGGGCTTTGAGGAACAAAAGCTGCAATCATTCCAGCTGTGTCTCTATGCACGCCAGAGAGGTGGCACTGAGACGCCTCACTTTCCAAGTAGTTTTTAGGGTTCCAGTTCTCACTGTTACAGCCTGTAAAAAGCCTGCAATCATCCTGCATGTACACAAATAGCCTGAGAAACAAGGTTGCAATCCTTCGGGCTGTGTGTTTTTCTCCACAGAAAAAAACAATTCCTATGAAAGTAATGTTAAAGGATAGCATGTGTTTGATGGCTGAGACACCATTATCCGCCACTCAGATGGTGTGAGGAACTGTCAGTGGTGTCACAGCATGTTTAAATGGGCTTTCTGCAGCCTGTTTCATCGCTTACGGCCATACCACCCTGAACACGCCCGATCTCGTCTGATCTCGGAAGCTAAGCAGGGTCGGGCCTGGTTAGTACTTGGATGGGAGACCGCCTGGGAATACCAGGTGCTGTAAGCTTTTTTTTTTCTCTCAGCTGTCACCAAAGGAGGGCGCTGTTGCTCCATCACCGCACACAGGGCTTTGAGGAACAAAAGCTGCAATCATTCCAGCTGTGTCTCTATGCACGCCAGAGAGGTGGCACTGAGACGCCTCACTTTCCAAGTAGTTTTTAGGGTTCCAGTTCTCACTGTTACAGCCTGTAAAAAGCCTGCAATCATCCTGCATGTACACAAATAGCCTGAGAAACAAGGTTGCAATCCTTCGGGCTGTGTGTTTTTCTCCACAGAAAAAAACAATTCCTATGAAAGTAATGTTAAAGGATAGCATGTGTTTGATGGCTGAGACACCATTATCCGCCACTCAGATGGTGTGAGGAACTGTCAGTGGTGTCACAGCATGTTTAAATGGGCTTTCTGCAGCCTGTTTCATCGCTTACGGCCATACCACCCTGAACACGCCCGATCTCGTCTGATCTCGGAAGCTAAGCAGGGTCGGGCCTGGTTAGTACTTGGATGGGAGACCGCCTGGGAATACCAGGTGCTGTAAGCTTTTTTTTTTCTCTCAGCTGTCACCAAAGGAGGGCGCTGTTGCTCCATCACCGCACACAGGGCTTTGAGGAACAAAAGCTGCAATCATTCCAGCTGTGTCTCTATGCACGCCAGAGAGGTGGCACTGAGACGCCTCACTTTCCAAGTAGTTTTTAGGGTTCCAGTTCTCACTGTTACAGCCTGTAAAAAGCCTGCAATCATCCTGCATGTACACAAATAGCCTGAGAAACAAGGTTGCAATCCTTCGGGCTGTGTGTTTTTCTCCACAGAAAAAAACAATTCCTATGAAAGTAATGTTAAAGGATAGCATGTGTTTGATGGCTGAGACACCATTATCCGCCACTCAGATGGTGTGAGGAACTGTCAGTGGTGTCACAGCATGTTTAAATGGGCTTTCTGCAGCCTGTTTCATCGCTTACGGCCATACCACCCTGAACACGCCCCTTGCAGTTCATTTCCTGGTTGGAGCTTAGAGCACATGGTGAGAGAGAGAGGAGAGGACACAGCGTCAGAGAGCAGCAAGAGAAAAAGAAGAACAACTAAGGTGAAAGAAATTACTGATTCCCCCAGCAGCATATGCTGCCAGGGGGACAGTGTTCCAAAACCTAAAAAAATACGGATGGATAACCCGGCAACGACACAGGCAATGGACATGACAAAGGTTTTGAGTATGGCGGAAAATGGAGGAACAGCGCGGAGGGACTCGCGTCCAACCGCGGCAGGTGGAGAGAGGAGAGAAGGAGAGGTGGAGGTCGGAGAGAATGGAGCCGACGGAGGAGTGGAGAGAGGAGTGGGGAAGGAGACGCTGATGAGCAGCAGAGTGGAGAGAGAAGAAGAGACGCTGCGGCACGGAGGACGCTATGGAGGAGCAGCGCGGAGGAAGGAGGAGGACGGAGAGAAGGGGAAAATACAAGAGGTCAGGAGTGATAATATTTCAAAGGAACTTGTGATAAATGTGGAGATCGAGGGGGAAGATATTATCACAATGATTGATCTATTAAAAGCAGTAGAGCTCACATGCGGGAGAGTGTTAGGCTGCAGGACAAAAAATGGGAAGCGCTGGGAGCTCACCATGAGCAATGTAAAGGGAAAAGAAAGACTGTTAGATGGCTTCAAAATCAAAAACTCGCGGATTGTGGCAACAGAGCTGATTAAAAACATAAGAGTGGTATCTTTTTTAAACTTACCACTCTACATCACAGACGATCAAATAAAAGACAAATTGAGTCAATGGGGAGTGGAACCGGCATCTAATATTCGCCGGAGGAAATGGGCAGGAACGGAGATTTTTGACGGGACTCGTTTCCTAAAAGTGAAATTTCCGGAGGCTGTCTCGTCCCTGCCCTACAGCACAAAGTTTGACACTCTGGAAGGCTCAGAATATTTTCGTGTATTGCATGATCAGCAGGAAAAAGTATGTAGATTGTGTTTACAACCGGGACATATTTTACGCGAGTGCCCGGAGTTTTATTGCTTTCGCTGTAAAAAGCAAGGGCATTACGCACGGGAATGCGCTGATATGACGGCGGTGGCAACGGAGAAGGGAGAGATAGCGGAGGAGGAGGAAGAGGACGTGGAGGAGGAAGGAACCGGAAAAGAGGAAATATCCAGCGGGATGGAGACGGACGAGGAGGAGGGGAGAGAGTCAGAGGAAGAAACGGAAGCTGTCGGCGGAAGAAAGAGCAGCAGCGACAATGTTAATGCGACCACGGAGACACAAATGCTGACGGGAGGGGGTGAGGTGACGGAGAGGAGAGGTGGTGCGGAGCCGGTGGACAGCGGGAGCAGAAGGGGACGCAGCAGGAGTGCCCTCCGCAGCAGCGACAGCGGGGGAAACTCGCTCTCAGAGGGACAGCTGAGCACATCAAAAGGGGTAAGACCTGAGGATGTAATTAAAGGGGGAGGAAATACCATAACTGAAGAGGAAAGACAGGCTTTGCCTCAGAGAGGGACTAGAGGGAGGAAAAATAAAAAAGGACATAAAAAATGATGAAGGACATATATATGACAGGGAATATCTTTTTTCTTTATTTATAAATGACTCTACAGCTAGCATCCTTAAATGCAAATGGTCTGAGAAGTACTGCCAAATTTGATAAACTGATTAGATTGTGCAAGGCTGATATCATTTGCCTACAAGAGACTCATTGGGATGCAGCAACAGAGATAATAATGAAGAAATTGTGGAGTGGACAAATTTTCTCATGTTATGGGTCAAACATAGCAAGAGGAGTAAGTATATTAATAAATAAAAAGAACTGTGATATAGATGCAACTTTAGTGAATGGTGATAGGGAAGGGAGGTGGATAAGAATCAAATTTACAATAAATAAACACACTTATGAACTATTGAATATATATGCCCCGAATGTGGAAGGTGAACGTTCAGTTTTCTTCAAGGACATGCAACATCATGGACAATCTACTGACATCATCATGGGGGATTTTAATGTAAAACTGAATACATTAGATAGTAGTGTGATGGGTCCGCTGAAAACAGACACTTCCAGGGCTGTATTAAGGGATTGGATGTTAAAGGAGAGGTGGTGTGATGTGTGGAGAATAGAAAATTCAATAATGAGGACATATTCCAGAATACAGCAAGTTGAAGGGAAAATAAATAGAAGCAGGATTGATTTATGTCTTGTGAGAGAAGATAAACTTATAAATGTGCATTCTGCTTACTATGAGATAAATTGTATAAGTGATCATGCATTTTTAACTGTCACAATGGGGGATTTGAGAAAAGGAAGGGGAGGGGGCTTGTGGCATCTAAATGCGAAATTATTGGAATGTGAATCCTATGTGAATGTCATACATAATTTAATTATGAAGAAGAGTGCACAGCCTGTTTTCATAAACAATATCATAGAAGAGTGGGAAAATCTAAAAAGGGAAATTAAACAGAAAAGCATTAATTTTGCAAAGAAATTGAGATTTAAAGAATCACAAAAGGAAAGGAAAATTATAGCTGAGATTGATAAAATAAATATGCAAGACGTTGGTGATGAAGACAGGTTGGGCGCTCTGTATGAAGATTTAAAAGAACTGGGAAGGAAAAAATGTGAAGGTGCTATAGTAAGAAGTAGAGCACAATATGCAGTGGAGGGGGAAAAAAGTACCAGTTTCTTTTTAAACTTAGAAAGGAGAAAACAAGAACAATGCTATATACATGAACTAAAAACTAAAGGTGGGGAAGTAACGTCAAAATTATCAAATATTATAGAAAATGTGCATGAATTTTATGTAAATCTGTTTACATCAGAAGGGTCAGATGATAAAATAACATCGGAGGTATTAGATAAATTAAATGTGGAGTTATCTGAAGGAGACAGAGAGTTATGTGATCAAGAACTCAGAGTAGAGGAAATAGATGAAGCTATAAAAAATTTAACAACTAATAAGAGTCCGGGCAGTGATGGGCTGACGGCTAATTTTTATAAGGTTTTTGCTAGTGTGCTTAAGCCGATTCTATTGCAAGTATATAATGAAATGATAAGAACTGAAAGAGTAGGAAAGACGATGGCAGAAGGTGTAATCACCCTGATTTTTAAAAAGGGGGATAAAACAGATCTGACCAACTATAGGCCTATTACTCTTTTAAATGTAGATTATAAGATTTTGATGAAGGTGTTTGCAAATAGAGTTAAAACAGTAATGCATAGTATTATAGCACCGACACAGGCATACAGTATTCCAGGGAGGGGGGCACCAGACATAATCCATACTATTAGAGACACAATAGAATATTTGAAAATAACAGGGAGGGAAGGGATTTTGGTTTCGTTAGATTTTAACAAAGCTTTTGACAGGGTGGAGCATGATTTCATGTTTAAAGTATTACAGAAAATGGGATTTGGAGAAATATTTACAAATTGGTTAAAATTATTATACAGTACAGCAACAGGGAGAGTCAAAATTAATGGTGTCTTAACTGATGAATTCAAACTAAATAGATCAGTAAGACAGGGGTGTCCCATGTCTTCGCTGCTATATTCTATTGTTGTGGAACCTTTAAGTGTGTTATTGAAATGTGACAATCATGTTAAAGGGATTGATTTACCTGGGGGGGGGGAGTGTGTCATCCAGCAATTTGCGGATGACACAACCTTGATGTTAAAAGATATGGAGAGTGTGAATAGGGCAATCGAGCTAGTGAACATGTTCGGTAGAGCATCAGGCTCCCGAATTAATGTCATAAAATCAGAAGTACTATTTATTAACATGGTCAGCCCTGCACAAACCAGCATGAAACTGAAAATACAACCAAAACATGTGAAAATTCTAGGAACATATATAGGAGTTGATAATGTGATGGCAAGAGATGAAACCTGGACAAAAATACTAAATAACATAGAAGTGATCTTAACATGGTGGAGGATGAGAGATTTAAAACTTAATGGGAAAGTAGTGGTGTTAAATAGTCTGGTTTATTCTAAACTGAATTACGTGTTAGACGTATTAGACTTACCCTTGTGGGTATTGAATAGATTACATGAAATAAGCACTAAATTCATTTGGGGAAGCACAATTAGTAAAATAGCTAGGAAAACTTTGATAAACAAATATAATGAGGGGGGTCTAAGACTGTTAGATGTAGAAAGTAGGAAAAAAGCTTTTAGAATCAAGTTAGTTAAGAAATATCTCTGTGACAATACTGAATATGGCTGGAAAAATTTAATGAGGTATTTTCTGAATAAGATATTAAATATAGGGGATTATGTATTACTGATGAAACTAAAGACACCTATGATGGCAGCACTCCCACATTTTTATAGGGAGGTCCTGTCAGCTCAGGGAGAGTTCTTAGAACACATACACTATGGGGCTAGCTCTGTGAGCATGATAAAAGAATTACCCATTTTTCTAAACAAATATATTAAAAGAGGAGATCAATTCTTGTATAATGCAAAGATGATACAGGCAAACATAGTTCAACTGAAAGATATAATGTATGAAGTAATACCTGGGTTTCTACCCACGCAGGCAGTATATGATAGTGTAAAAGAAATAGATTATGATGTAAAATATGCAACTGTGGACAATTATTATAAAGTAATTCAAGAAAGTATTCCACAATCATGGAAATCAAAAATCAAATCAGACACGAGAAGAGACAGGGGTAGTAGGTTTCCTGATTTAACATTCTTTCATGGTGAAGAAATCAGAGATTTTAGTGTGATAAAGTGCAAACAAATCTATGAACGTGTTGTAATGAAGGTGACACAGAGGCCGGCCTCCTTGTCCTACTGGAGCAGGATGTATCCTACATTAGATGGGGACAAAATCTGGGAGACATGGAAAATTAAAGGGAATAGCATTGAAGCAGCAGATCATGATTTCAAATTAAGACATAACAAAATTTACACTAATGTGATCCTGCACCAGTTGGACAGGGGGGTCGACAGAGAGTGTGATGTGTGTGGGTTAGAAGATGAAAATGTAGTGCATATGTATGTTAGATGTAATGAACTGGGTGAATTTTTTGGCAGGTTGAAATGGTGTCTGATCAAAAAACTGGGATTAATCTGGGATGACAGGGATTCATGGGAAATTTTTGTTTTATTTGGTATTTGGGAGAAGAGCAGGGTGAAGAACACAGAGCTGTGCAGGTTCCTATTGAGTCACGCTAGATGGGCTATTAAATCGAGACGTAACATAGCACATTATGAAAATAGGCTCATTTCTGTCTGGTCAATTTTCAAAAGCATAGTACAGACTCAGATTAAATATAGGATGATGCACAGCGCTGTGAACTTCACTAAGCTCTTCATTGAACACAGTAGTCTATTTACTTACAAGCATAAGGGTGAAATTGAGTGGCACTGGTAGAAGGTAATCCTTCAAATAAATGTCTAAAAGCAATAATGTTATATTGGGTAATTGATAGAAGAAATGATGTTTGTAAATAATTTATTTTTATTTATTTTTTTATTTATTTATTCATTTTTTGGGGTTTGTTTGGTTTTGGTTTGTTTTGAGGTTTATGTGTGATGAGTGACTTTTATTTGATAAGTATAGAGTGCCATAACAGTGTGGATCTTGCAAAAGGGAGCTGTTATGGGCAGTTACTGGGATGAATGTTAATATATTGTAATTTCTGGGATAATTTTGATGAATGAAGGTAGCAAGGTTTGTAAATAGTTTATCTTTAATTTATTTGTTTGGTTTGGGGTTTGTGTGTGATGTGTGACCTATACTATATAGTATAGAGTGCCATAACAGTGTGGATCTTGTAAAAGGGAGCTGTTATGGCCAGTTACTAGGACGAATGTTGATATATTGTAATGTTGGGGCAATTTTGATAGAGAATGGTAGCAGGGTTTGTGAACTAAGTGGTTTTGTTTTGTTTTGTTTGTATTGGGTTGTTTTATATGTAATGTGTGACTGTAAAGGTGGATTTTTGAAACATTTGATGTGAGAATATTGTAAATCAAAAATATATTTTAAAAAAAAAACAAATATATTTTCATAATAAAAGACAAAAAAAAAAAAAAACACGCCCGATCTCGTCTGATCTCGGAAGCTAAGCAGGGTCGGGCCTGGTTAGTACTTGGATGGGAGACCGCCTGGGAACGGCTCATGACCCCCCCAAGTACCTATTGCTGAACCCTGGGATCGATCAAAAAGGATCAAAACGGACAGCTCCATCTGCTGGCCACTGGTGGGAGGTTTTATTTCCAGAAATGTCATGTACAAGGTCTAGTTTATCAAAATCCATTGGTCTGCTGAATGTTTTGTTTATTATTTTCATAGTTTGAGTTGATGTAGCTGATGAGATTCATATAATCAAGTGGAAAAGTGTTTAATTGTTACATTTTTGGGCTGAATTAAGAAAAAGGGTGTAAGAATGTATACAGTGCACTCTCACTTTGTCTAGAAGACATCAGAGCTATTCACAGAACTTATTGTTTTGACCACACAGGGCTGCAGCCAGCACAGTGGGGGTGTATTCACACCTCTGGTAGCAGGGGAGAAGACACAAGGACTTTTAATTGCTTTGGTGTGTTTTTTCTTTCCACTATCCCACCCCTTGTGAAACCCAAGCACACACAGACTCCAAAATACTTTTCCAACTTTTATTTTTCACCCAGAATGTGTTTCATTCAAAAAGGCAATGCATATAAAACACAAGTAAACAAGATCTGTTTAGTTTAAAGCTCGCTCACCACGACAAGGTACAGATCTATGAGCGAGAACACGAGAGACAAACATTTACTACCATCTGCAAACATTTAGTTAAACATGGAGCTGACAGACATACACACATCACAAGGACAGGCACATTTAAATAACAATAATAATCAAAAACACTCAACAATTAAAAAACACACACTTGTACTTAAGATACAAATTAACAATTGGCTTGTACAGGTAAAAGTGCAATAATGAACATGAAGACTCAGGTGACCAATCAACAAATAAAAGGCTCAAGCCGTTCCTCTCTGTTGTGTTTTTCTTTAGCAAACTTTTGTTAAACATGAAGCAGACAAATACATACAAACAAGACGCATGACAAAAACACAGATTATCTGAACATGAACAACCACTAAAGGGTATGTAAACTGATTGTGTTAGATTGGAACTGATTAAGGTTAAAAAGATTGGCCTTGATAATGAACATAGACCAGAACAGATACAACAAAGTGCATTTAAACAGCAATATAAATAATAATAAATAAAAAACAAACAAAAGAACTTTAAGTAAAACTGTAAAGAGCATTTTTTTGAACTATATAAATAAATAGATTGTGCTTGCTGAAGCACTTTAAAACACACACAAAGAAAGAGAAACACACACAAACAAGCCTCTTTCTCTCTCCTACAGATGGCACAGGAACAGTGGCATCACAGAGGTAAGTTATTTTCACACACACACACACATATTTACAGGTATTTACACAGTCCTCCTTTCCAACTCCGCATCCACGACACTCTTAAAGTGTTCAAAGTTGTCATACACCACATTGTCGAAGGCAGAGGTGGTAGACTTCCTAGTGGATGGACAGTAGGAAAATATTTTCTGCATGCTTCCAGCCACTTTGTCCTTGGAAGGGGTGTACCTCTTCCGCTGTCCACCACAGTTTGGCACGTGGCAAGCCCCACATGGCTGTGAGGACTTGTTAGGCATGAATGCCTTCACTGTTGGTGCAGGAGGGATAAAGTTCTGGCTGCAGGATGGCCCACGAAACAGGACGGAGGGGGCCTGTGGCTGTGCGGGGAGGACCAGCAGTATGGGTGCTGCCGACACAGGGGGTGGGCCATAGGTGGACGCAGCAGGAGGCCTCGGCTGGAGGTGGGCGGGCGCAGGAAGCCTCGGCAGAATGGGGGTGAGCGCAGCAGGCGTCGGCCGGGTGGAGAACGACAACGCAGTGGGCTGAACGGGCCGGTTTGCGGGAGTCACAGGCTCTGGCTCATCAACAAATAATCTGGAAATATAAAATACACATGTGATCAGTATTGATATGACGTGTGTGCTATTTGCTTTCCACAGCCAACAGGTGAAACAAAGTGCAACTTACCTCCGCTTCTCAGCACGTCTCTTTCCAGCCTCGTGATGGATGTGCTGGTACTGGACCTGAGGCCGGTCTGGCGGAGGCAGGGCTGTTGGCAGCGCAGGAGCCTCCGGGAACGGTGCGTCCCACAGCACTTTCAGGTGAGGAGTCACCTTGGGTAGTACTGTCGCCCCGTAGTTGGCCTTCTTCTCCTCCCTAGCAGTGAAGGTCGAGATCGACTTGGCCTTAATGTTGGGCAGTGGGATGGCGAGACCGCCGAGGATGGGGTCGTCTCGGACACGGTCAGCGATCCTCTTGTACTGTCCCTTCAAAGAAGCCGTGACCTTGCTAGGGGAGGTGAGCTGGTTGGCCGGCGCGCGGTGCTTCAGCATCTTGAGGAGGAGGTAGAGCAGGCGACTGTCCTCGGTCACCTGTGCCGCCTGAGCATACCTCATCCAGCCAAACTTTGTCTTCTGGGCTGCTCTGGTCTCAGGAGAGTCTGCCCCAAGACACTGACCGAACAAGGTGTAGCCCCACCTTGACTCATACTGCTTGACAAAGCGGGCGGCGGTCTTGTCGTGGTCACGGAGAGCGTTGGCTGCGGTGGCAATCTTCTGCCGGAGGTCGGCCGGCACTAGGAGACGGTCGCTGTCGTCAGCCAGTTCTAGGAGGAGCACGGCCAGTGACTCCACTTCCTCTATACCTGGCAGATGCAGGTGACGGTGGGTCATGAACACGTCTTGCAGGGCAGGACTGTCCTCCTCTTCCGCCTGTTCTGCCTGAGTGAGGACGACGTGCTTCTCACCGACGCGGTCTATCGGGTCCTCTTCTGCATCAGAAGACATTCCGAGACCCTCATCCGCCGCCTGCTCATCGCCGCACTGCTCAGTCGACTCCAACTCCTCTTCCTCCTCCTCCTCCTCCTCCTCCTCCTCACGCGACTGCTCTTCCTCAACTGCAAATATATAATTTTACTAATCACAAACATGTCTACAAAACAATAGTTTTTTTTGCACCAGGTTTGTCATCATTGTTTAAGTGTGTGCTTTAACTACTGTACCTTTCTGCACGTAGTAGTCCCTGGCAGTGAAGCTGGTGGACTGGCACATGGCGTACTCCACACCAAGGAGCTCCTCCTCGTCGGGGTGCTCGTACGCTTCGGGGACTGGCATCGGTGCAGCAAAGTTGGGCTCCAGGACGTGCTCCTTGCCAAAAAGAACCTCGGCCTGCTGGTTGACGCGCTGGATCTGCCGCGGGTCCAAGCAAGACGTCTGCCGGCCATGACCACCAGCGACACGGAGCGATGCCATGCGGTGGTTCCACTGCACGGCAAAGGACACCAAGTATACCTGAAACACACATTTCCATTTGACTGTTATTGTGTACAATTCTTACAAGTGATGACTGAAGCTGTGAAATAAAATGTATCATTGAAGCGATCATTGACACTTTTCTTTTTAAATTATACCGTATGAACATGTGTCTGAAATATATATAATATATATATATATATATATATATATATATATATATATATATATACACATACATACATACACACACACACACACACGTGTTTTAATCACTTACTTGGAACGGCATGATCCCACATCGCTGTGAAGGGACGGCGTTGAACAGGTGGGCGTGCAACCCCTCGAGAGAGTTGCTGCCTCGCCGGCACTTGTACTTGTTCAGCCGGATGCCGTTCATCACAACCACCTTCACAGAGACATACAGCTGTATGCCAGGGGGATCCTGTAACACACAACATATTGCAAGGTCCTTATTTATTCTGGTGTCATTTTGAAATGTTACCACAAGTTTGAATGGTTTTGACACACGATGACTGCAGAGACATTAACCCACCTGCATGCAACTGAGGTGCTTGCTCGCAACTACCCAGTGTGCGTCGACTGCCTCGGGCGACTTGAAGAGGTGGATCCCATCAATGTCAAGGCCAGCTGGTCCCCGGAACTCGGCAAGGATGGACTCCATCATCATAGGTTTCAACTGCTTTTGAACTCACCGACAGCAGTTGTTGTCCGCGTACAACACCTTCGGAGCAGGAGCGTTGGCACGGCGAAAGCGGGCGACCAGACCTCTGGCCATGCGTGCGTAGCACCCCTCCGACTCGGACGCAACCAACACCGTGGTCAAGAACTGACCCCACTCATTCAGCACGCTGGTCACGTACTGCATGGTGCCCTGGCCGTCGCCGTAGATCTTCTTGAGAATCTATAAAAACAAAGCAGAACATTCATTGCGTGGTGTGACCATATGGAACAGACTGACTGTTGATAAACAAGTACTTTATGCTGTACATACCTTCCTTGTGCCGTCGATGCACAAGATCTCCCCAGTAGTGCTGAGGATCTGGTCCCTGTACACGGGCATCTTCTCCATCTCTAGGATCAGGTGCGCGCGCCTCAGGACCCGAGCAGACGGAAGATGAGACGGGGCGATGGGAGGGGTGTAAGTGCCAGCCGCTCTGGCAAAAGACAGGATGCCTCGCTGAGAGGAAGAGGATCCAGCCGCCGACATGTGGGCGTCGTACAGGAGGGTCTGGTACAGGTCCCGACGCTCCACGTACCACTCGTCATGGCCCTGCTGCAGCAGCCTCTGCACCTTGGCCATGGACACCGCGTTGAGTCGGTCATTCATCAGGGTGACCACACTCCTGTCCACGGCACGCTTGCCACAGAGAACGGCGGGGAACATCCTTCTGACAGCCGGGGCGAGGCTCATCAGAATTTTGGGGCTGTGCGCCAGCCACGAGTACTGCTGCTGCTGCTGCTTCTGGGCGTCGTCCTCCTCATCGTCGCTGTCGTCTGCGTGCGCCTGGCTCAGCCCCTCCCTCAGCTTGCGACAATACTTGCACGTCAACCTCTCGGTCAGTAAGGTGTAGTGGAAGTTGGTGCTGCACACTTGCCTGGCGTAGCTGCCGTACCCTTTCTTCTCCAGGTAGTACTCTGGCGGTGCGGCGCAGTTGGTGTTGGGGCAGCAGATCAACGCCTTCATCACGCCGACCGGGCGCCAGAAGAAGGCAGGGGTGGTGAAGAAGGAGAGCATGTTTGGCACAGCTCCCTTGACGGCCATAGGAGGAGGGGGCGGGTGGAACTCCATCTTCTCCTTGAACACCTTCCTCTCGGCCACCTCACCCCTGCTGTTCTTATACTTGGCGGCCCTCTCGAACAGCCCGTATATTTCATTGTTCTTCAGCCACTTGATATTCGCAGGGGACATACCAGTGGCTTGGGCGGATTCAGGCGACTGCTCCCAGAACTTCTGCCAGCCTTCCAGCACGACGGCACCGGGTTCCGAGGTCTCTCGGAGGGACGAGGGTGCGGTCCTGTCGTCCTGGCACACAGAGCTGGCGAGGTTTCCCCAGGTGGTCAGGTGTGTGCTGACCGACGGCTCGGACTCATCCAGGACACTCTCTGAAGAGGAGAACACCACAAAAATGTATCAACTGCACTGCTCGATACATACTGATGAATTTCACGTGGCACAAACACAAGTCCTAGCAGCTCCACAGCATACTACACAGTACTTTCATGTTCATTTCTGCATAACACTACTATACCCGCAGAAGCCAACAACTCGGCATCACTGGCGTAGTTGGGGTCCTGCTGAGAGACGTCGGGGACGGTCGGAGGAGCCCGGTCTTTCTTCGAATTCGCTTTCTGCAGAAAATAAAACACGACCATAGAATAATCTTATAAAATAATACTTTTACTAATACTGGTTACTGCTTAACATCAATTACTCAGGTCTAAAAGGTAACTGAGGTTATCTTACCTTCAACCTCCTGTCAAGGTGCCATGTGACAGGAGGGAACTCTCTGGCGTACTCAAGCAGTCGCTCCTTCTGCCACTTCAGCAGCTCGCCCTGCTCTCCCTGCTGGCAGTACTGGAACAGCAACCACACCAGCCAGCCGACATCATTTTCTATAAGCCACCTGAAGGTCTGACCGGCGTATTTCCCGAACACGATGACCAGCTGACCTTTCCACAGCTCACCCCCGGACCTCTTGGCAGCCGCCTCTGCTGTCTTGAGATCCAGCCATTTAGGGTCAACAACAGTGCTGCTGGGGGCCTCTGCCACAGACTTTGCTGCCTCTGTACAGTGCAGCCTGGCCTCTCCTTGCCGGTACAAAACGATGTTGGGGTACTGGTGTAGCTGTTGATGGCTGACCAGCGATGATTTGGTGGTCAAGCTCTTCCTGCACACATCACAGTCAAAGGTCTCCCTGGCGATGGCATGGATCTTCAGATGCCTCGTCAGGTTGGACTTTTCAGTGAAAGTCTTGTCGCACACGCTGCACCGATGCACCTGCTTCTCCATGTTTCATCTGGTACAGTAAAACATGAATAAATGAGTAAAACTAAAAGCAGATCATTTAGATTGACAATACGTAGCCCTTTATTATACAGAAATGTGCTGTTGGTGTATTAGCCTAGGACAACACGCTCGCCAGATTGTTATCTAAATAGCCCTATGTTGTTAGAAATTGCTGTTTACCAGGTATGCAGCGCATCCCATGCAACAAGAGATTAACACCGTCGCCAAATTGCTTTATGTTACACTTACTCTAGCATCAGCTGTTGTTTAAACAGTCACATTTACCCACATTAACACATATCCACATCAAATTGACCAAGAAAATGTTGATTGTCGCTGAAAAGCAACAGGTGTGCAGGTGTGCGATGTAGCCGCTAGTGCTACTGTAATCGTCGTTGCGCTGACCGCTAGCAGACTAATTACCTCAGGAGGCGGATGAACCTGACAGAAAACTTTGCAGATAGCCCCCAACTCAAACAAATTTCGACGAATTATAGATTAATACTAAGAAAACTTTCTTCTAACAACACACTTTCAACTCATTGTAAACAGTCTTGTTAGCCGCGTTAGCTAGCTACAGACGCACATTAATCAACTTGGGTGAATATAGTCATGCCATACACCGTTGGAAAGCTTAGATTGTCACGATTAAAACGAGACCAACCACGAGTAATATGGTTGCTCACAGACAAAACGGCGTTAGGTTGACTGAAGTCTACCCAGCAGCTAAAAACATACCTTCAACGTCTTCCCTTTATACACAACGACCGTGTTATGACACAGAATCTTTTCTCTTTCTACAAAATCGATACAGCTTAATACATACCTTAAAAAAATTAACTAGCAAAGGATGAAGAGAATAAAATTTACCTGAGTGAATCCTCCGTTGACAGTAGTGGCAATGACCGGTGAATACATTAGCTGACGTATTATGATCCTCGCTCAATGATTGGTCTGTTGAGCGCTGAGCTCTGCTCAACATTGCTCAACCATTGGCTGATCGCTCCTCAGCTCTGCTCAACATTGCTCAACCATTGGCTGATCGCTCCTCAACTCTGCTCAACATTGCTCAACCATTGGTCGGTTGACGGGAGCTTAGGGACTTGGTGGAGAAAGTGCCTGGGAACACCAGGTGCTGTAAGCTTTTTTTTTTCTCTCAGCTGTCACCAAAGGAGGGCGCTGTTGCTCCATCACCGCACACAGGGCTTTGAGGAACAAAAGCTGCAATCATTCCAGCTGTGTCTCTATGCACGCCAGAGAGGTGGCACTGAGACGCCTCACTTTCCAAGTAGTTTTTAGGGTTCCAGTTCTCACTGTTACAGCCTGTAAAAAGCCTGCAATCATCCTGCATGTACACAAATAGCCTGAGAAACAAGGTTGCAATCCTTCGGGCTGTGTGTTTTTCTCCACAGAAAAAAACAATTCCTATGAAAGTAATGTTAAAGGATAGCATGTGTTTGATGGCTGAGACACCATTATCCGCCACTCAGATGGTGTGAGGAACTGTCAGTGGTGTCACAGCATGTTTAAATGGGCTTTCTGCAGCCTGTTTCATCGCTTACGGCCATACCACCCTGAACACGCCCGATCTCGTCTGATCTCGGAAGCTAAGCAGGGTCGGGCCTGGTTAGTACTTGGATGGGAGACCGCCTGGGAATACCAGGTGCTGTAAGCTTTTTTTTTTCTCTCAGCTGTCACCAAAGGAGGGCGCTGTTGCTCCATCACCGCACACAGGGCTTTGAGGAACAAAAG
>JAJDFG010000156.1:345000-382500 GCA_021039105.1 Scomber colias
ATCATCCTGCATGTACACAAATAGCCTGAGAAACAAGGTTGCAATCCTTCGGGCTGTGTGTTTTTCTCCACAGAAAAAAACAATTCCTATGAAAGTAATGTTAAAGGATAGCATGTGTTTGATGGCTGAGACACCATTATCCGCCACTCAGATGGTGTGAGGAACTGTCAGTGGTGTCACAGCATGTTTAAATGGGCTTTCTGCAGCCTGTTTCATCGCTTACGGCCATACCACCCTGAACACGCCCGATCTCGTCTGATCTCGGAAGCTAAGCAGGGTCGGGCCTGGTTAGTACTTGGATGGGAGACCGCCTGGGAATACCAGGTGCTGTAAGCTTTTTTTTTTCTCTCAGCTGTCACCAAAGGAGGGCGCTGTTGCTCCATCACCGCACACAGGGCTTTGAGGAACAAAAGCTGCAATCATTCCAGCTGTGTCTCTATGCACGCCAGAGAGGTGGCACTGAGACGCCTCACTTTCCAAGTAGTTTTTAGGGTTCCAGTTCTCACTGTTACAGCCTGTAAAAAGCCTGCAATCATCCTGCATGTACACAAATAGCCTGAGAAACAAGGTTGCAATCCTTCGGGCTGTGTGTTTTTCTCCACAGAAAAAAACAATTCCTATGAAAGTAATGTTAAAGGATAGCATGTGTTTGATGGCTGAGACACCATTATCCGCCACTCAGATGGTGTGAGGAACTGTCAGTGGTGTCACAGCATGTTTAAATGGGCTTTCTGCAGCCTGTTTCATCGCTTACGGCCATACCACCCTGAACACGCCCGATCTCGTCTGATCTCGGAAGCTAAGCAGGGTCGGGCCTGGTTAGTACTTGGATGGGAGACCGCCTGGGAATACCAGGTGCTGTAAGCTTTTTTTTTCTCTCAGCTGTCACCAAAGGAGGGCGCTGTTGCTCCATCACCGCACACAGGGCTTTGAGGAACAAAAGCTGCAATCATTCCAGCTGTGTCTCTATGCACGCCAGAGAGGTGGCACTGAGACGCCTCACTTTCCAAGTAGTTTTTAGGGTTCCAGTTCTCACTGTTACAGCCTGTAAAAAGCCTGCAATCATCCTGCATGTACACAAATAGCCTGAGAAACAAGGTTGCAATCCTTCGGGCTGTGTGTTTTTCTCCACAGAAAAAAACAATTCCTATGAAAGTAATGTTAAAGGATAGCATGTGTTTGATGGCTGAGACACCATTATCCGCCACTCAGATGGTGTGAGGAACTGTCAGTGGTGTCACAGCATGTTTAAATGGGCTTTCTGCAGCCTGTTTCATCGCTTACGGCCATACCACCCTGAACACGCCCGATCTCGTCTGATCTCGGAAGCTAAGCAGGGTCGGGCCTGGTTAGTACTTGGATGGGAGACCGCCTGGGAATACCAGGTGCTGTAAGCTTTTTTTTCCTCTCAGCTGTCACCAAAGGAGGGCGCTGTTGCTCCATCACCGCACACAGGGCTTTGAGGAACAAAAGCTGCAATCATTCCAGCTGTGTCTCTATGCACGCCAGAGAGGTGGCACTGAGACGCCTCACTTTCCAAGTAGTTTTTAGGGTTCCAGTTCTCACTGTTACAGCCTGTAAAAAGCCTGCAATCATCCTGCATGTACACAAATAGCCTGAGAAACAAGGTTGCAATCCTTCGGGCTGTGTGTTTTTCTCCACAGAAAAAAACAATTCCTATGAAAGTAATGTTAAAGGATAGCATGTGTTTGATGGCTGAGACACCATTATCCGCCACTCAGATGGTGTGAGGAACTGTCAGTGGTGTCACAGCATGTTTAAATGGGCTTTCTGCAGCCTGTTTTGTCGCTTACAAAACAGCTTTGTGTGACGTGTATTATGTCTACAGTGAATAGAATGTGTGAAAAATTCAATTTTTACTTCCTTCAGTGACACGGACGGGTATAACGGGCCCTGGCGTAGCTTTAAATGGGCTTTCTGCAGCCTGTTTCATCGCTTACGGCCATACCACCCTGAACACGCCCGATCTCGTCTGATCTCGGAAGCTAAGCAGGGTCGGGCCTGGTTAGTACTTGGATGGGAGACCGCCTGGGAATACCAGGTGCTGTAAGCTTTTTTTTTTCTCTCAGCTGTCACCAAAGGAGGGCGCTGTTGCTCCATCACCGCACACAGGGCTTTGAGGAACAAAAGCTGCAATCATTCCAGCTGTGTCTCTATGCACGCCAGAGAGGTGGCACTGAGACGCCTCACTTTCCAAGTAGTTTTTAGGGTTCCAGTTCTCACTGTTACAGCCTGTAAAAAGCCTGCAATCATCCTGCATGTACACAAATAGCCTGAGAAACAAGGTTGCAATCCTTCGGGCTGTGTGTTTTTCTCCACAGAAAAAAACAATTCCTATGAAAGTAATGTTAAAGGATAGCATGTGTTTGATGGCTGAGACACCATTATCCGCCACTCAGATGGTGTGAGGAACTGTCAGTGGTGTCACAGCATGTTTAAATGGGCTTTCTGCAGCCTGTTTCATCGCTTACGGCCATACCACCCTGAACACGCCCGATCTCGTCTGATCTCGGAAGCTAAGCAGGGTCGGGCCTGGTTAGTACTTGGATGGGAGACCGCCTGGGAATACCAGGTGCTGTAAGCTTTTTTTTTCTCTCAGCTGTCACCAAAGGAGGGCGCTGTTGCTCCATCACCGCACACAGGGCTTTGAGGAACAAAAGCTGCAATCATTCCAGCTGTGTCTCTATGCACGCCAGAGAGGTGGCACTGAGACGCCTCACTTTCCAAGTAGTTTTTAGGGTTCCAGTTCTCACTGTTACAGCCTGTAAAAAGCCTGCAATCATCCTGCATGTACACAAATAGCCTGAGAAACAAGGTTGCAATCCTTCGGGCTGTGTGTTTTTCTCCACAGAAAAAAACAATTCCTATGAAAGTAATGTTAAAGGATAGCATGTGTTTGATGGCTGAGACACCATTATCCGCCACTCAGATGGTGTGAGGAACTGTCAGTGGTGTCACAGCATGTTTAAATGGGCTTTCTGCAGCCTGTTTTGTCGCTTACAAAACAGCTTTGTGTGACGTGTATTATGTCTACAGTGAATAGAATGTGTGAAAAATTCAATTTTTACTTCCTTCAGTGACACGGACGGGTATAACGGGCCCTGGCGTAGCTTTAAATGGGCTTTCTGCAGCCTGTTTCATCGCTTACGGCCATACCACCCTGAACACGCCCGATCTCGTCTGATCTCGGAAGCTAAGCAGGGTCGGGCCTGGTTAGTACTTGGATGGGAGACCGCCTGGGAATACCAGGTGCTGTAAGCTTTTTTTTTTCTCTCAGCTGTCACCAAAGGAGGGCGCTGTTGCTCCATCACCGCACACAGGGCTTTGAGGAACAAAAGCTGCAATCATTCCAGCTGTGTCTCTATGCACGCCAGAGAGGTGGCACTGAGACGCCTCACTTTCCAAGTAGTTTTTAGGGTTCCAGTTCTCACTGTTACAGCCTGTAAAAAGCCTGCAATCATCCTGCATGTACACAAATAGCCTGAGAAACAAGGTTGCAATCCTTCGGGCTGTGTGTTTTTCTCCACAGAAAAAAACAATTCCTATGAAAGTAATGTTAAAGGATAGCATGTGTTTGATGGCTGAGACACCATTATCCGCCACTCAGATGGTGTGAGGAACTGTCAGTGGTGTCACAGCATGTTTAAATGGGCTTTCTGCAGCCTGTTTTGTCGCTTACAAAACAGCTTTGTGTGACGTGTATTATGTCTACAGTGAATAGAATGTGTGAAAAATTCAATTTTTACTTCCTTCAGTGACACGGACGGGTATAACGGGCCCTGGCGTAGCTTTAAATGGGCTTTCTGCAGCCTGTTTCATCGCTTACGGCCATACCACCCTGAACACGCCCGATCTCGTCTGATCTCGGAAGCTAAGCAGGGTCGGGCCTGGTTAGTACTTGGATGGGAGACCGCCTGGGAATACCAGGTGCTGTAAGCTTTTTTTTTTCTCTCAGCTGTCACCAAAGGAGGGCGCTGTTGCTCCATCACCGCACACAGGGCTTTGAGGAACAAAAGCTGCAATCATTCCAGCTGTGTCTCTATGCACGCCAGAGAGGTGGCACTGAGACGCCTCACTTTCCAAGTAGTTTTTAGGGTTCCAGTTCTCACTGTTAGAGCCTGTAAAAAGCCTGCAATCATCCTGCATGTACACAAATAGCCTGAGAAACAAGGTTGCAATCCTTCGGGCTGTGTGTTTTTCTCCACAGAAAAAAACAATTCCTATGAAAGTAATGTTAAAGGATAGCATGTGTTTGATGGCTGAGACACCATTATCCGCCACTCAGATGGTGTGAGGAACTGTCAGTGGTGTCACAGCATGTTTAAATGGGCTTTCTGCAGCCTGTTTCATCGCTTACGGCCATACCACCCTGAACACGCCCGATCTCGTCTGATCTCGGAAGCTAAGCAGGGTCGGGCCTGGTTAGTACTTGGATGGGAGACCGCCTGGGAATACCAGGTGCTGTAAGCTTTTTTTTTTCTCTCAGCTGTCACCAAAGGAGGGCGCTGTTGCTCCATCACCGCACACAGGGCTTTGAGGAACAAAAGCTGCAATCATTCCAGCTGTGTCTCTATGCACGCCAGAGAGGTGGCACTGAGACGCCTCACTTTCCAAGTAGTTTTTAGGGTTCCAGTTCTCACTGTTACAGCCTGTAAAAAGCCTGCAATCATCCTGCATGTACACAAATAGCCTGAGAAACAAGGTTGCAATCCTTCGGGCTGTGTGTTTTTCTCCACAGAAAAAAACAATTCCTATGAAAGTAATGTTAAAGGATAGCATGTGTTTGATGGCTGAGACACCATTATCCGCCACTCAGATGGTGTGAGGAACTGTCAGTGGTGTCACAGCATGTTTAAATGGGCTTTCTGCAGCCTGTTTCATCGCTTACGGCCATACCACCCTGAACACGCCCGATCTCGTCTGATCTCGGAAGCTAAGCAGGGTCGGGCCTGGTTAGTACTTGGATGGGAGACCGCCTGGGAATACCAGGTGCTGTAAGCTTTTTTTTTTCTCTCAGCTGTCACCAAAGGAGGGCGCTGTTGCTCCATCACCGCACACAGGGCTTTGAGGAACAAAAGCTGCAATCATTCCAGCTGTGTCTCTATGCACGCCAGAGAGGTGGCACTGAGACGCCTCACTTTCCAAGTAGTTTTTAGGGTTCCAGTTCTCACTGTTACAGCCTGTAAAAAGCCTGCAATCATCCTGCATGTACACAAATAGCCTGAGAAACAAGGTTGCAATCCTTCGGGCTGTGTGTTTTTCTCCACAGAAAAAAACAATTCCTATGAAAGTAATGTTAAAGGATAGCATGTGTTTGATGGCTGAGACACCATTATCCGCCACTCAGATGGTGTGAGGAACTGTCAGTGGTGTCACAGCATGTTTAAATGGGCTTTCTGCAGCCTGTTTCATCGCTTACGGCCATACCACCCTGAACACGCCCGATCTCGTCTGATCTCGGAAGCTAAGCAGGGTCGGGCCTGGTTAGTACTTGGATGGGAGACCGCCTGGGAATACCAGGTGCTGTAAGCTTTTTTTTTTCTCTCAGCTGTCACCAAAGGAGGGCGCTGTTGCTCCATCACCGCACACAGGGCTTTGAGGAACAAAAGCTGCAATCATTCCAGCTGTGTCTCTATGCACGCCAGAGAGGTGGCACTGAGACGCCTCACTTTCCAAGTAGTTTTTAGGGTTCCAGTTCTCACTGTTACAGCCTGTAAAAAGCCTGCAATCATCCTGCATGTACACAAATAGCCTGAGAAACAAGGTTGCAATCCTTCGGGCTGTGTGTTTTTCTCCACAGAAAAAAACAATTCCTATGAAAGTAATGTTAAAGGATAGCATGTGTTTGATGGCTGAGACACCATTATCCGCCACTCAGATGGTGTGAGGAACTGTCAGTGGTGTCACAGCATGTTTAAATGGGCTTTCTGCAGCCTGTTTCATCGCTTACGGCCATACCACCCTGAACACGCCCGATCTCGTCTGATCTCGGAAGCTAAGCAGGGTCGGGCCTGGTTAGTACTTGGATGGGAGACCGCCTGGGAATACCAGGTGCTGTAAGCTTTTTTTTTTCTCTCAGCTGTCACCAAAGGAGGGCGCTGTTGCTCCATCACCGCACACAGGGCTTTGAGGAACAAAAGCTGCAATCATTCCAGCTGTGTCTCTATGCACGCCAGAGAGGTGGCACTGAGACGCCTCACTTTCCAAGTAGTTTTTAGGGTTCCAGTTCTCACTGTTACAGCCTGTAAAAAGCCTGCAATCATCCTGCATGTACACAAATAGCCTGAGAAACAAGGTTGCAATCCTTCGGGCTGTGTGTTTTTCTCCACAGAAAAAAACAATTCCTATGAAAGTAATGTTAAAGGATAGCATGTGTTTGATGGCTGAGACACCATTATCCGCCACTCAGATGGTGTGAGGAACTGTCAGTGGTGTCACAGCATGTTTAAATGGGCTTTCTGCAGCCTGTTTCATCGCTTACGGCCATACCACCCTGAACACGCCCGATCTCGTCTGATCTCGGAAGCTAAGCAGGGTCGGGCCTGGTTAGTACTTGGATGGGAGACCGCCTGGGAATACCAGGTGCTGTAAGCTTTTTTTTTCTCTCAGCTGTCACCAAAGGAGGGCGCTGTTGCTCCATCACCGCACACAGGGCTTTGAGGAACAAAAGCTGCAATCATTCCAGCTGTGTCTCTATGCACGCCAGAGAGGTGGCACTGAGACGCCTCACTTTCCAAGTAGTTTTTAGGGTTCCAGTTCTCACTGTTACAGCCTGTAAAAAGCCTGCAATCATCCTGCATGTACACAAATAGCCTGAGAAACAAGGTTGCAATCCTTCGGGCTGTGTGTTTTTCTCCACAGAAAAAAACAATTCCTATGAAAGTAATGTTAAAGGATAGCATGTGTTTGATGGCTGAGACACCATTATCCGCCACTCAGATGGTGTGAGGAACTGTCAGTGGTGTCACAGCATGTTTAAATGGGCTTTCTGCAGCCTGTTTTGTCGCTTACAAAACAGCTTTGTGTGACGTGTATTATGTCTACAGTGAATAGAATGTGTGAAAAATTCAATTTTTACTTCCTTCAGTGACACGGACGGGTATAACGGGCCCTGGCGTAGCTTTAAATGGGCTTTCTGCAGCCTGTTTCATCGCTTACGGCCATACCACCCTGAACACGCCCGATCTCGTCTGATCTCGGAAGCTAAGCAGGGTCGGGCCTGGTTAGTACTTGGATGGGAGACCGCCTGGGAATACCAGGTGCTGTAAGCTTTTTTTTTTCTCTCAGCTGTCACCAAAGGAGGGCGCTGTTGCTCCATCACCGCACACAGGGCTTTGAGGAACAAAAGCTGCAATCATTCCAGCTGTGTCTCTATGCACGCCAGAGAGGTGGCACTGAGACGCCTCACTTTCCAAGTAGTTTTTAGGGTTCCAGTTCTCACTGTTACAGCCTGTAAAAAGCCTGCAATCATCCTGCATGTACACAAATAGCCTGAGAAACAAGGTTGCAATCCTTCGGGCTGTGTGTTTTTCTCCACAGAAAAAAACAATTCCTATGAAAGTAATGTTAAAGGATAGCATGTGTTTGATGGCTGAGACACCATTATCCGCCACTCAGATGGTGTGAGGAACTGTCAGTGGTGTCACAGCATGTTTAAATGGGCTTTCTGCAGCCTGTTTCATCGCTTACGGCCATACCACCCTGAACACGCCCGATCTCGTCTGATCTCGGAAGCTAAGCAGGGTCGGGCCTGGTTAGTACTTGGATGGGAGACCGCCTGGGAATACCAGGTGCTGTAAGCTTTTTTTTTTCTCTCAGCTGTCACCAAAGGAGGGCGCTGTTGCTCCATCACCGCACACAGGGCTTTGAGGAACAAAAGCTGCAATCATTCCAGCTGTGTCTCTATGCACGCCAGAGAGGTGGCACTGAGACGCCTCACTTTCCAAGTAGTTTTTAGGGTTCCAGTTCTCACTGTTACAGCCTGTAAAAAGCCTGCAATCATCCTGCATGTACACAAATAGCCTGAGAAACAAGGTTGCAATCCTTCGGGCTGTGTGTTTTTCTCCACAGAAAAAAACAATTCCTATGAAAGTAATGTTAAAGGATAGCATGTGTTTGATGGCTGAGACACCATTATCCGCCACTCAGATGGTGTGAGGAACTGTCAGTGGTGTCACAGCATGTTTAAATGGGCTTTCTGCAGCCTGTTTCATCGCTTACGGCCATACCACCCTGAACACGCCCGATCTCGTCTGATCTCGGAAGCTAAGCAGGGTCGGGCCTGGTTAGTACTTGGATGGGAGACCGCCTGGGAATACCAGGTGCTGTAAGCTTTTTTTTTTCTCTCAGCTGTCACCAAAGGAGGGCGCTGTTGCTCCATCACCGCACACAGGGCTTTGAGGAACAAAAGCTGCAATCATTCCAGCTGTGTCTCTATGCACGCCAGAGAGGTGGCACTGAGACGCCTCACTTTCCAAGTAGTTTTTAGGGTTCCAGTTCTCACTGTTACAGCCTGTAAAAAGCCTGCAATCATCCTGCATGTACACAAATAGCCTGAGAAACAAGGTTGCAATCCTTCGGGCTGTGTGTTTTTCTCCACAGAAAAAAACAATTCCTATGAAAGTAATGTTAAAGGATAGCATGTGTTTGATGGCTGAGACACCATTATCCGCCACTCAGATGGTGTGAGGAACTGTCAGTGGTGTCACAGCATGTTTAAATGGGCTTTCTGCAGCCTGTTTCATCGCTTACGGCCATACCACCCTGAACACGCCCGATCTCGTCTGATCTCGGAAGCTAAGCAGGGTCGGGCCTGGTTAGTACTTGGATGGGAGACCGCCTGGGAATACCAGGTGCTGTAAGCTTTTTTTTTTCTCTCAGCTGTCACCAAAGGAGGGCGCTGTTGCTCCATCACCGCACACAGGGCTTTGAGGAACAAAAGCTGCAATCATTCCAGCTGTGTCTCTATGCACGCCAGAGAGGTGGCACTGAGACGCCTCACTTTCCAAGTAGTTTTTAGGGTTCCAGTTCTCACTGTTACAGCCTGTAAAAAGCCTGCAATCATCCTGCATGTACACAAATAGCCTGAGAAACAAGGTTGCAATCCTTCGGGCTGTGTGTTTTTCTCCACAGAAAAAAACAATTCCTATGAAAGTAATGTTAAAGGATAGCATGTGTTTGATGGCTGAGACACCATTATCCGCCACTCAGATGGTGTGAGGAACTGTCAGTGGTGTCACAGCATGTTTAAATGGGCTTTCTGCAGCCTGTTTCATCGCTTACGGCCATACCACCCTGAACACGCCCGATCTCGTCTGATCTCGGAAGCTAAGCAGGGTCGGGCCTGGTTAGTACTTGGATGGGAGACCGCCTGGGAATACCAGGTGCTGTAAGCTTTTTTTTTTCTCTCAGCTGTCACCAAAGGAGGGCGCTGTTGCTCCATCACCGCACACAGGGCTTTGAGGAACAAAAGCTGCAATCATTCCAGCTGTGTCTCTATGCACGCCAGAGAGGTGGCACTGAGACGCCTCACTTTCCAAGTAGTTTTTAGGGTTCCAGTTCTCACTGTTACAGCCTGTAAAAAGCCTGCAATCATCCTGCATGTACACAAATAGCCTGAGAAACAAGGTTGCAATCCTTCGGGCTGTGTGTTTTTCTCCACAGAAAAAAACAATTCCTATGAAAGTAATGTTAAAGGATAGCATGTGTTTGATGGCTGAGACACCATTATCCGCCACTCAGATGGTGTGAGGAACTGTCAGTGGTGTCACAGCATGTTTAAATGGGCTTTCTGCAGCCTGTTTCATCGCTTACGGCCATACCACCCTGAACACGCCCGATCTCGTCTGATCTCGGAAGCTAAGCAGGGTCGGGCCTGGTTAGTACTTGGATGGGAGACCGCCTGGGAATACCAGGTGCTGTAAGCTTTTTTTTTTCTCTCAGCTGTCACCAAAGGAGGGCGCTGTTGCTCCATCACCGCACACAGGGCTTTGAGGAACAAAAGCTGCAATCATTCCAGCTGTGTCTCTATGCACGCCAGAGAGGTGGCACTGAGACGCCTCACTTTCCAAGTAGTTTTTAGGGTTCCAGTTCTCACTGTTACAGCCTGTAAAAAGCCTGCAATCATCCTGCATGTACACAAATAGCCTGAGAAACAAGGTTGCAATCCTTCGGGCTGTGTGTTTTTCTCCACAGAAAAAAACAATTCCTATGAAAGTAATGTTAAAGGATAGCATGTGTTTGATGGCTGAGACACCATTATCCGCCACTCAGATGGTGTGAGGAACTGTCAGTGGTGTCACAGCATGTTTAAATGGGCTTTCTGCAGCCTGTTTCATCGCTTACGGCCATACCACCCTGAACACGCCCGATCTCGTCTGATCTCGGAAGCTAAGCAGGGTCGGGCCTGGTTAGTACTTGGATGGGAGACCGCCTGGGAATACCAGGTGCTGTAAGCTTTTTTTTTCTCTCAGCTGTCACCAAAGGAGGGCGCTGTTGCTCCATCACCGCACACAGGGCTTTGAGGAACAAAAGCTGCAATCATTCCAGCTGTGTCTCTATGCACGCCAGAGAGGTGGCACTGAGACGCCTCACTTTCCAAGTAGTTTTTAGGGTTCCAGTTCTCACTGTTACAGCCTGTAAAAAGCCTGCAATCATCCTGCATGTACACAAATAGCCTGAGAAACAAGGTTGCAATCCTTCGGGCTGTGTGTTTTTCTCCACAGAAAAAAACAATTCCTATGAAAGTAATGTTAAAGGATAGCATGTGTTTGATGGCTGAGACACCATTATCCGCCACTCAGATGGTGTGAGGAACTGTCAGTGGTGTCACAGCATGTTTAAATGGGCTTTCTGCAGCCTGTTTTGTCGCTTACAAAACAGCTTTGTGTGACGTGTATTATGTCTACAGTGAATAGAATGTGTGAAAAATTCAATTTTTACTTCCTTCAGTGACACGGACGGGTATAACGGGCCCTGGCGTAGCTTTAAATGGGCTTTCTGCAGCCTGTTTCATCGCTTACGGCCATACCACCCTGAACACGCCCGATCTCGTCTGATCTCGGAAGCTAAGCAGGGTCGGGCCTGGTTAGTACTTGGATGGGAGACCGCCTGGGAATACCAGGTGCTGTAAGCTTTTTTTTTTCTCTCAGCTGTCACCAAAGGAGGGCGCTGTTGCTCCATCACCGCACACAGGGCTTTGAGGAACAAAAGCTGCAATCATTCCAGCTGTGTCTCTATGCACGCCAGAGAGGTGGCACTGAGACGCCTCACTTTCCAAGTAGTTTTTAGGGTTCCAGTTCTCACTGTTACAGCCTGTAAAAAGCCTGCAATCATCCTGCATGTACACAAATAGCCTGAGAAACAAGGTTGCAATCCTTCGGGCTGTGTGTTTTTCTCCACAGAAAAAAACAATTCCTATGAAAGTAATGTTAAAGGATAGCATGTGTTTGATGGCTGAGACACCATTATCCGCCACTCAGATGGTGTGAGGAACTGTCAGTGGTGTCACAGCATGTTTAAATGGGCTTTCTGCAGCCTGTTTCATCGCTTACGGCCATACCACCCTGAACACGCCCGATCTCGTCTGATCTCGGAAGCTAAGCAGGGTCGGGCCTGGTTAGTACTTGGATGGGAGACCGCCTGGGAATACCAGGTGCTGTAAGCTTTTTTTTTTCTCTCAGCTGTCACCAAAGGAGGGCGCTGTTGCTCCATCACCGCACACAGGGCTTTGAGGAACAAAAGCTGCAATCATTCCAGCTGTGTCTCTATGCACGCCAGAGAGGTGGCACTGAGACGCCTCACTTTCCAAGTAGTTTTTAGGGTTCCAGTTCTCACTGTTACAGCCTGTAAAAAGCCTGCAATCATCCTGCATGTACACAAATAGCCTGAGAAACAAGGTTGCAATCCTTCGGGCTGTGTGTTTTTCTCCACAGAAAAAAACAATTCCTATGAAAGTAATGTTAAAGGATAGCATGTGTTTGATGGCTGAGACACCATTATCCGCCACTCAGATGGTGTGAGGAACTGTCAGTGGTGTCACAGCATGTTTAAATGGGCTTTCTGCAGCCTGTTTCATCGCTTACGGCCATACCACCCTGAACACGCCCGATCTCGTCTGATCTCGGAAGCTAAGCAGGGTCGGGCCTGGTTAGTACTTGGATGGGAGACCGCCTGGGAATACCAGGTGCTGTAAGCTTTTTTTTTTCTCTCAGCTGTCACCAAAGGAGGGCGCTGTTGCTCCATCACCGCACACAGGGCTTTGAGGAACAAAAGCTGCAATCATTCCAGCTGTGTCTCTATGCACGCCAGAGAGGTGGCACTGAGACGCCTCACTTTCCAAGTAGTTTTTAGGGTTCCAGTTCTCACTGTTACAGCCTGTAAAAAGCCTGCAATCATCCTGCATGTACACAAATAGCCTGAGAAACAAGGTTGCAATCCTTCGGGCTGTGTGTTTTTCTCCACAGAAAAAAACAATTCCTATGAAAGTAATGTTAAAGGATAGCATGTGTTTGATGGCTGAGACACCATTATCCGCCACTCAGATGGTGTGAGGAACTGTCAGTGGTGTCACAGCATGTTTAAATGGGCTTTCTGCAGCCTGTTTCATCGCTTACGGCCATACCACCCTGAACACGCCCGATCTCGTCTGATCTCGGAAGCTAAGCAGGGTCGGGCCTGGTTAGTACTTGGATGGGAGACCGCCTGGGAATACCAGGTGCTGTAAGCTTTTTTTTTTCTCTCAGCTGTCACCAAAGGAGGGCGCTGTTGCTCCATCACCGCACACAGGGCTTTGAGGAACAAAAGCTGCAATCATTCCAGCTGTGTCTCTATGCACGCCAGAGAGGTGGCACTGAGACGCCTCACTTTCCAAGTAGTTTTTAGGGTTCCAGTTCTCACTGTTACAGCCTGTAAAAAGCCTGCAATCATCCTGCATGTACACAAATAGCCTGAGAAACAAGGTTGCAATCCTTCGGGCTGTGTGTTTTTCTCCACAGAAAAAAACAATTCCTATGAAAGTAATGTTAAAGGATAGCATGTGTTTGATGGCTGAGACACCATTATCCGCCACTCAGATGGTGTGAGGAACTGTCAGTGGTGTCACAGCATGTTTAAATGGGCTTTCTGCAGCCTGTTTCATCGCTTACGGCCATACCACCCTGAACACGCCCGATCTCGTCTGATCTCGGAAGCTAAGCAGGGTCGGGCCTGGTTAGTACTTGGATGGGAGACCGCCTGGGAATACCAGGTGCTGTAAGCTTTTTTTTTTCTCTCAGCTGTCACCAAAGGAGGGCGCTGTTGCTCCATCACCGCACACAGGGCTTTGAGGAACAAAAGCTGCAATCATTCCAGCTGTGTCTCTATGCACGCCAGAGAGGTGGCACTGAGACGCCTCACTTTCCAAGTAGTTTTTAGGGTTCCAGTTCTCACTGTTACAGCCTGTAAAAAGCCTGCAATCATCCTGCATGTACACAAATAGCCTGAGAAACAAGGTTGCAATCCTTCGGGCTGTGTGTTTTTCTCCACAGAAAAAAACAATTCCTATGAAAGTAATGTTAAAGGATAGCATGTGTTTGATGGCTGAGACACCATTATCCGCCACTCAGATGGTGTGAGGAACTGTCAGTGGTGTCACAGCATGTTTAAATGGGCTTTCTGCAGCCTGTTTCATCGCTTACGGCCATACCACCCTGAACACGCCCGATCTCGTCTGATCTCGGAAGCTAAGCAGGGTCGGGCCTGGTTAGTACTTGGATGGGAGACCGCCTGGGAATACCAGGTGCTGTAAGCTTTTTTTTTCTCTCAGCTGTCACCAAAGGAGGGCGCTGTTGCTCCATCACCGCACACAGGGCTTTGAGGAACAAAAGCTGCAATCATTCCAGCTGTGTCTCTATGCACGCCAGAGAGGTGGCACTGAGACGCCTCACTTTCCAAGTAGTTTTTAGGGTTCCAGTTCTCACTGTTACAGCCTGTAAAAAGCCTGCAATCATCCTGCATGTACACAAATAGCCTGAGAAACAAGGTTGCAATCCTTCGGGCTGTGTGTTTTTCTCCACAGAAAAAAACAATTCCTATGAAAGTAATGTTAAAGGATAGCATGTGTTTGATGGCTGAGACACCATTATCCGCCACTCAGATGGTGTGAGGAACTGTCAGTGGTGTCACAGCATGTTTAAATGGGCTTTCTGCAGCCTGTTTTGTCGCTTACAAAACAGCTTTGTGTGACGTGTATTATGTCTACAGTGAATAGAATGTGTGAAAAATTCAATTTTTACTTCCTTCAGTGACACGGACGGGTATAACGGGCCCTGGCGTAGCTTTAAATGGGCTTTCTGCAGCCTGTTTCATCGCTTACGGCCATACCACCCTGAACACGCCCGATCTCGTCTGATCTCGGAAGCTAAGCAGGGTCGGGCCTGGTTAGTACTTGGATGGGAGACCGCCTGGGAATACCAGGTGCTGTAAGCTTTTTTTTTTCTCTCAGCTGTCACCAAAGGAGGGCGCTGTTGCTCCATCACCGCACACAGGGCTTTGAGGAACAAAAGCTGCAATCATTCCAGCTGTGTCTCTATGCACGCCAGAGAGGTGGCACTGAGACGCCTCACTTTCCAAGTAGTTTTTAGGGTTCCAGTTCTCACTGTTACAGCCTGTAAAAAGCCTGCAATCATCCTGCATGTACACAAATAGCCTGAGAAACAAGGTTGCAATCCTTCGGGCTGTGTGTTTTTCTCCACAGAAAAAAACAATTCCTATGAAAGTAATGTTAAAGGATAGCATGTGTTTGATGGCTGAGACACCATTATCCGCCACTCAGATGGTGTGAGGAACTGTCAGTGGTGTCACAGCATGTTTAAATGGGCTTTCTGCAGCCTGTTTCATCGCTTACGGCCATACCACCCTGAACACGCCCGATCTCGTCTGATCTCGGAAGCTAAGCAGGGTCGGGCCTGGTTAGTACTTGGATGGGAGACCGCCTGGGAATACCAGGTGCTGTAAGCTTTTTTTTTTCTCTCAGCTGTCACCAAAGGAGGGCGCTGTTGCTCCATCACCGCACACAGGGCTTTGAGGAACAAAAGCTGCAATCATTCCAGCTGTGTCTCTATGCACGCCAGAGAGGTGGCACTGAGACGCCTCACTTTCCAAGTAGTTTTTAGGGTTCCAGTTCTCACTGTTACAGCCTGTAAAAAGCCTGCAATCATCCTGCATGTACACAAATAGCCTGAGAAACAAGGTTGCAATCCTTCGGGCTGTGTGTTTTTCTCCACAGAAAAAAACAATTCCTATGAAAGTAATGTTAAAGGATAGCATGTGTTTGATGGCTGAGACACCATTATCCGCCACTCAGATGGTGTGAGGAACTGTCAGTGGTGTCACAGCATGTTTAAATGGGCTTTCTGCAGCCTGTTTCATCGCTTACGGCCATACCACCCTGAACACGCCCGATCTCGTCTGATCTCGGAAGCTAAGCAGGGTCGGGCCTGGTTAGTACTTGGATGGGAGACCGCCTGGGAATACCAGGTGCTGTAAGCTTTTTTTTTTCTCTCAGCTGTCACCAAAGGAGGGCGCTGTTGCTCCATCACCGCACACAGGGCTTTGAGGAACAAAAGCTGCAATCATTCCAGCTGTGTCTCTATGCACGCCAGAGAGGTGGCACTGAGACGCCTCACTTTCCAAGTAGTTTTTAGGGTTCCAGTTCTCACTGTTACAGCCTGTAAAAAGCCTGCAATCATCCTGCATGTACACAAATAGCCTGAGAAACAAGGTTGCAATCCTTCGGGCTGTGTGTTTTTCTCCACAGAAAAAAACAATTCCTATGAAAGTAATGTTAAAGGATAGCATGTGTTTGATGGCTGAGACACCATTATCCGCCACTCAGATGGTGTGAGGAACTGTCAGTGGTGTCACAGCATGTTTAAATGGGCTTTCTGCGGCCTGTTTCATCGCTTACGGCCATACCACCCTGAACACGCCCGATCTCGTCTGATCTCGGAAGCTAAGCAGGGTCGGGCCTGGTTAGTACTTGGATGGGAGACCGCCTGGGAATACCAGGTGCTGTAAGCTTTTTTTTTCTCTCAGCTGTCACCAAAGGAGGGCGCTGTTGCTCCATCACCGCACACAGGGCTTTGAGGAACAAAAGCTGCAATCATTCCAGCTGTGTCTCTATGCACGCCAGAGAGGTGGCACTGAGACGCCTCACTTTCCAAGTAGTTTTTAGGGTTCCAGTTCTCACTGTTACAGCCTGTAAAAAGCCTGCAATCATCCTGCATGTACACAAATAGCCTGAGAAACAAGGTTGCAATCCTTCGGGCTGTGTGTTTTTCTCCACAGAAAAAAACAATTCCTATGAAAGTAATGTTAAAGGATAGCATGTGTTTGATGGCTGAGACACCATTATCCGCCACTCAGATGGTGTGAGGAACTGTCAGTGGTGTCACAGCATGTTTAAATGGGCTTTCTGCAGCCTGTTTCATCGCTTACGGCCATACCACCCTGAACACGCCCGATCTCGTCTGATCTCGGAAGCTAAGCAGGGTCGGGCCTGGTTAGTACTTGGATGGGAGACCGCCTGGGAATACCAGGTGCTGTAAGCTTTTTTTTTTCTCTCAGCTGTCACCAAAGGAGGGCGCTGTTGCTCCATCACCGCACACAGGGCTTTGAGGAACAAAAGCTGCAATCATTCCAGCTGTGTCTCTATGCACGCCAGAGAGGTGGCACTGAGACGCCTCACTTTCCAAGTAGTTTTTAGGGTTCCAGTTCTCACTGTTACAGCCTGTAAAAAGCCTGCAATCATCCTGCATGTACACAAATAGCCTGAGAAACAAGGTTGCAATCCTTCGGGCTGTGTGTTTTTCTCCACAGAAAAAAACAATTCCTATGAAAGTAATGTTAAAGGATAGCATGTGTTTGATGGCTGAGACACCATTATCCGCCACTCAGATGGTGTGAGGAACTGTCAGTGGTGTCACAGCATGTTTAAATGGGCTTTCTGCAGCCTGTTTCATCGCTTACGGCCATACCACCCTGAACACGCCCGATTTCGTCTGATCTCGGAAGCTAAGCAGGGTCGGGCCTGGTTAGTACTTGGATGGGAGACCGCCTGGGAATACCAGGTGCTGTAAGCTTTTTTTTTTCTCTCAGCTGTCACCAAAGGAGGGCGCTGTTGCTCCATCACCGCACACAGGGCTTTGAGGAACAAAAGCTGCAATCATTCCAGCTGTGTCTCTATGCACGCCAGAGAGGTGGCACTGAGACGCCTCACTTTCCAAGTAGTTTTTAGGGTTCCAGTTCTCACTGTTACAGCCTGTAAAAAGCCTGCAATCATCCTGCATGTACACAAATAGCCTGAGAAACAAGGTTGCAATCCTTCGGGCTGTGTGTTTTTCTCCACAGAAAAAAACAATTCCTATGAAAGTAATGTTAAAGGATAGCATGTGTTTGATGGCTGAGACACCATTATCCGCCACTCAGATGGTGTGAGGAACTGTCAGTGGTGTCACAGCATGTTTAAATGGGCTTTCTGCAGCCTGTTTCATCGCTTACGGCCATATCACCCTGAACACGCCCGATCTCGTCTGATCTCGGAAGCTAAGCAGGGTCGGGCCTGGTTAGTACTTGGATGGGAGACCGCCTGGGAATACCAGGTGCTGTAAGCTTTTTTTTTCTCTCAGCTGTCACCAAAGGAGGGCGCTGTTGCTCCATCACCGCACACAGGGCTTTGAGGAACAAAAGCTGCAATCATTCCAGCTGTGTCTCTATGCACGCCAGAGAGGTGGCACTGAGACGCCTCACTTTCCAAGTAGTTTTTAGGGTTCCAGTTCTCACTGTTACAGCCTGTAAAAAGCCTGCAATCATCCTGCATGTACACAAATAGCCTGAGAAACAAGGTTGCAATCCTTCGGGCTGTGTGTTTTTCTCCACAGAAAAAAACAATTCCTATGAAAGTAATGTTAAAGGATAGCATGTGTTTGATGGCTGAGACACCATTATCCGCCACTCAGATGGTGTGAGGAACTGTCAGTGGTGTCACAGCATGTTTAAATGGGCTTTCTGCAGCCTGTTTCATCGCTTACGGCCATACCACCCTGAACACGCCCGATCTCGTCTGATCTCGGAAGCTAAGCAGGGTCGGGCCTGGTTAGTACTTGGATGGGAGACCGCCTGGGAATACCAGGTGCTGTAAGCTTTTTTTTTTCTCTCAGCTGTCACCAAAGGAGGGCGCTGTTGCTCCATCACCGCACACAGGGCTTTGAGGAACAAAAGCTGCAATCATTCCAGCTGTGTCTCTATGCACGCCAGAGAGGTGGCACTGAGACGCCTCACTTTCCAAGTAGTTTTTAGGGTTCCAGTTCTCACTGTTACAGCCTGTAAAAAGCCTGCAATCATCCTGCATGTACACAAATAGCCTGAGAAACAAGGTTGCAATCCTTCGGGCTGTGTGTTTTTCTCCACAGAAAAAAACAATTCCTATGAAAGTAATGTTAAAGGATAGCATGTGTTTGATGGCTGAGACACCATTATCCGCCACTCAGATGGTGTGAGGAACTGTCAGTGGTGTCACAGCATGTTTAAATGGGCTTTCTGCAGCCTGTTTTGTCGCTTACAAAACAGCTTTGTGTGACGTGTATTATGTCTACAGTGAATAGAATGTGTGAAAAATTCAATTTTTACTTCCTTCAGTGACACGGACGGGTATAACGGGCCCTGGCGTAGCTTTAAATGGGCTTTCTGCAGCCTGTTTCATCGCTTACGGCCATACCACCCTGAACACGCCCGATCTCGTCTGATCTCGGAAGCTAAGCAGGGTCGGGCCTGGTTAGTACTTGGATGGGAGACCGCCTGGGAATACCAGGTGCTGTAAGCTTTTTTTTTCTCTCAGCTGTCACCAAAGGAGGGCGCTGTTGCTCCATCACCGCACACAGGGCTTTGAGGAACAAAAGCTGCAATCATTCCAGCTGTGTCTCTATGCACGCCAGAGAGGTGGCACTGAGACGCCTCACTTTCCAAGTAGTTTTTAGGGTTCCAGTTCTCACTGTTACAGCCTGTAAAAAGCCTGCAATCATCCTGCATGTACACAAATAGCCTGAGAAACAAGGTTGCAATCCTTCGGGCTGTGTGTTTTTCTCCACAGAAAAAAACAATTCCTATGAAAGTAATGTTAAAGGATAGCATGTGTTTGATGGCTGAGACACCATTATCCGCCACTCAGATGGTGTGAGGAACTGTCAGTGGTGTCACAGCATGTTTAAATGGGCTTTCTGCAGCCTGTTTCATCGCTTACGGCCACACCCCCTGAACACGTCTACACGTTTCCGGTTCCGGTGTTAACCTGCAGCACATGGTGAGAGAGAGAGGAGAGGACACAGCGTCAGCGAGCAGCAAAAGAAAACGAATAACAACAGCGGTGAAAAGAATTACTGATTCCCCCAGCAGCATATGCTGCCAGGGGGACAGTTTTCTGGAGCCAAAAAAAAAACAACGGATGGATAACCCGGTAACGACCCAGGCAATGGACATGACGACGGTAATTAGTGTGGCGGATAATGGAGGAACAGCGCGGAGGGACTCGCGTCCAACCGCGGCAGGTGGAGAGAGGAGAGAAGGAGTGGTGGAGAGAGGAGAGAGTGGAGCCGACGGAGGAGTGGAGAGAGGAGCGGGGAAGGAGACGCTGATGAGCAGCAGAGTGGTGAGAGCAGAGAAGACTCTGCAGCAGGACGGACGCTATGGAGGAGCAGCGAGGGAGGAGGAAAAGGACGGGACAAATAAACAGGTCAGGAGTGATAATATTTCAAAGGAACTTGTGATTAATGTGGAAATCGAAGGAGAAGATATTATCACAATGATTGACCTGTTGAAAGCAGTAGAGCTCACATGTGGGAGAGTATTATGTTGCAGAACAAAAACTGGGAAGCGCTGGGAGCTCACCATGAGTAACGCAAGAGGAAAAGAAAGACTGTTGGATGGTTTCAAGATCAAAAACTCACGGATTGTGGCAACGGAGCTGCTTAAAAACATAAGAGTGGTGTCTTTTTTAAATTTACCGCTCTACATCACAGATGATCAAATAAAAGAAAAATTGAGTCAATGGGGAGTGGAACCGGCATCAAATATTCGCCGGAGGAAATGGGCCGGGACGGAGATATTTGACGGGACTCGTTTCCTTAAAGTGAAATTTCCAGAGTCTGTCTCGTCCCTGCCCTACAGCACAAAGTTTGACACCCTGGAGGGCTCGGAATATTTTCGTGTCTTACATGACCAGCAAACGAGAGTATGTAGGTTATGTTTACAACCGGGTCACATACTGCGTGAGTGCCCGGAGTTTTATTGTTTTCGTTGTAAAAAACAAGGACATTACGCACGGGAGTGCGCTGATATGACGGCGGTGGCAACGGAGGAAGGAGAGATGGTGGAGGAAGAGGAGGAGGACGTGGAGGAGGGAGGCAGCGGAAAAGAGGAAATATCCAGCGGGATGGAGACAGACGAGGAGGAGAGGAGAGAATCAGAGGAAGAAACGGAAGCTGTCGGCGGAAAAAAGAGCAGCAGCGACAATATCAACGCGACTACGGAGACACAGATGCTGACGGAGAGGAGAGGAGGTGCGGAGCCGGTGGACAGCGGGAGCAGAAGAGGACGCAGCAGGAGTGCCCTCCGCAGCAGCGACAGCGGGGGAAACTCGCTCTCAGAGGGACAGCTGAGCACATCAAACGGGGTAAGACCTGAGGATGTAATTAAAGGGGGAGGAAAAAACATAACTGAAGAGGCTTTGCCTCAGAGAGGGACTAGAGGGAGGAAAAATAAAAAAGGACATAAAAAATGATGAAGGACATGTATATGACAGGGAATATCTTTTTTCTTCTTCATAAATGACTCTACAGCTAGCATCCTTAAATGCAAATGGTCTGAGAAGCACTGCCAAATTTGATAAACTGATTAGATTATGCAAGGCTGATATCATTTGCCTACAAGAGACTCATTGGGATGCAGCAACAGAGATAATAATGAAGAAATTGTGGAGTGGACAAATTTTCTCTTGTTATGGGACAAACATAGCAAGAGGAGTAAGTATATTAATAAATAAAAAGAAATGTGATATAGATGCAACTTTAGTGAATTATGATAGGGAAGGGAGGTGGATAAGAATCAAATTTACAATAAATAAACAGACTTATGAACTATTGAATATATATGCCCCGAATGTGGAAGGTGAACGTTCAGTATTCTTCAAGGACATGCAACATCATGGAAAATCTACTGACATCATCATGGGGGATTTTAATGTAAAACTGAATACATTAGATAGTAGTGTGATGGGTCCGCTGAAAACAGACACTTCCAGGGCTGTATTAAGAGATTGGATGTTAAAGGAGAGGTGGTGTGATGTGTGGAGACTAGAAAATTCAGTAATGAGGACATATTCCAGAATACAGCAAGTTGAAGGGAAAGTAAATAGAAGCAGGATTGATTTATGTCTTGTGAGAGAAGATCAACTTATAAATGTACATTCTGCTTGCTATGAGATAAAATGTATAAGTGATCATGCATTTTTAACTGTCACAATGGGGGATTTGAGAAAAGGAAGGGGAGGGGGCTTGTGGCATCTAAATGCGAAATTATTGGAATGTGAATCCTATGTGAATGTCATATATAATTTAATTATGAAGAAGAGTGCACAGCCTGTTTTCATAAACAATATCATAGAAGAGTGGGAAAATCTAAAAGGGGAAATTAAACAGAAAAGCATTAATTTTGCAAAGAAATTGAGATTTAAAGAATCACAAAAGGAAAGGAAAATTATAGCTGAGATTGATAACATAAATATGCAAGACATTGGTGATGAAGACAGGCTGGGCGCTCTGTATGAAGATTTAAAAGAACTGGGAAGGGAAAAATGTGAAGGAGCTATAATAAGAAGTAGAACACAATATGCAGTGGAGGGAGAAAAAAGTACCAGCTTCTTTTTAAACTTAGAAAGGAGAAAACAAGAACAATGCTATATACATGAGTTAAAAACTAAAGGTGGGGAAGTAACGTCAAAATTATCAAATATTATAGAAAATGTGCATGAATTTTATGTAAATCTGTTTACATCAGAAGGGTCAGATGATAAAATAACATCGGAGGTATTAGATAAATTAAATGTGGAGTTAGCTGAAGGAGACAGAGAGTTATGTGATCAAGAACTCAGAGTAGAGGAAATAGATGAAGCTATAAAAAATTTAACAACTAATAAGAGTCCGGGCAGTGATGGGCTGACGGCTAATTTTTATAAGGTTTTTGCTAGTGTGCTTAAGCCGATTCTATTGCAAGTATATAATGAAATGATAAGAACTGAAAGAGTAGGAAAGACGATGGCAGAAGGTGTGATCACCCTGATTTTTAAAAAGGGGGATAAAACAGATCTGGCCAACTATAGGCCTATTACTCTTTTAAATGTAGATTATAAAATTTTGATGAAGATGTTTGCAAATAGAGTTAAAACAGTAATGCATACTATTATAGCACCGACACAGGCATACAGTATTCCAGGGAGGGGGGCATCAGACATAATCCATACTATTAGAGACACGATAGAATATTTGAAAATAACAGGGAGGGAAGGGATTTTGGTTTCGTTAGATTTTAACAAAGCTTTTGACAGGGTGGAGCATGATTTCATGTTTAAAGTATTAGAGAAAATGGGATTTGGAGAAAAATTTACAAATTGGTTAAAATTATTATATAGTACAGCGACGGGGAGAGTCAAAGTGAACGGTGTCTTAACTGATGAATTCAAACTAAATAGATCAGTAAGACAGGGGTGTCCCATGTCTTCACTGTTATATTCTATTGTTGTTGAACCTTTAAGTGTGTTATTGAAATGTGACAATTATGTTAAAGGGATTGATTTACCTGGGGGGGGGGGTGTGTGTCATCCAGCAATTTGCGGATGACACAACCTTGATGTTAAAAGATATGGAGAGTGTGAATAGGGCAATTGAGCTAGTGAACATGTTCGGTAGAGCATCAGGCTCCCGAATTAATGTCATAAAATCAGAAGTACTATTTATTAACATGGTCAGCCCTGCACAAACCAGCATGAAACTGAAAATACAACCAAAACATGTAAAAATTCTAGGAACATATATAGGAGTTGATAATGTGATGGCAAGAGATGAAACCTGGACAAAAATACTAAACAACATAGAAGTGATCTTAACATGGTGGAGGATGAGAGATTTAAAACTTAATGGGAAAGTAGTGGTGTTAAATAGTTTGGTTTATTCTAAACTGAATTACGTGTTAGACGTATTAGACTTACCCTTGTGGGTATTAAATAGATTACATGAAATAAGCACTAAATTCATTTGGGGAAGTACAATTAGTAAAATAGCTAGGAAAACATTGATAAACACATATAATGAGGGGGGTCTAAGACTGTTGGATATAGAAAGTAGGAAAAAAGCTTTTAGAATCAAGTTAGTTAAGAAATATCTCTGTGATAACACTGAATATGGCTGGAAATATTTAATGAGGTATTTTCTGAACAAGATATTAAATATAGGGGATTATGTGCTATTAATGAAACTTAAGATACCCATGATGGCAGCACTCCCACATTTTTATAGGGAGGTCCTGTCAGCTCAGGGAGAGTTCTTAGAACACATACACTATGGGGCTAGCTCTGTGAGCATGATAAAAGAATTACCTATTTTTCTAAACAAATATGTTAAAAGAGGAGATCAATTGTTGTATAATGCAAAGATGATACAGGCAAAAATAGTTCAACTAAAAGATATTATGTATGAAGTAATACCTGGGTTTCTACCCACGCAGGCAGTATATGATAGTGTAAAAGAAATAGATTATGATGTAAAATATGCAACTGTGGACAATTATTATAAAGTAATTCAAGAAAGTATTCCACAATCATGGAAATCAAAAATCAAATCAGATACGAGAAGAGACAGGAGTAGTAGGTTTCCTGATTTAACATTTTTTCAAGGTGAAGAAATCAGAGATTTTAGTGTGATAAAGTGCAAACAAATCTATGAACGTGTTGTAATGAAGGTGACACAGAGGCCGGCCTCCTTGTCCTACTGGAGCAGGATGTATCCTACATTAAATGGGGACAAAATCTGGGAGACATGGAAAATTAAAGGGAATAGCATTGAAGCAGCAGATCATGATTTCAAATTAAGACATAACAAAATTTATACTAATGTGATCCTGCACCAGTTGGACAGGGGGGTCGACAGAGAGTGTGATGTGTGTGGGTTAGAAGATGAAAATGTAGTGCATATGTATGTTAGATGTAATGAACTGGGTGAATTTTTTGGCAGGTTGAAATGTTGTCTGATCAAAAAACTAGGATTAATCTGGGATGATAGGGATTCATGGGAAATTTTTGTTTTATTTGGTATTTGGGAGAGGAGCAGGGTGAAGAACACAGAGCTGTGCAGGTTCCTATTGAGTCACGCTAGATGGGCTATTAAATCGAGACGTAACATAGCACATTATGAAAATAGGCTCATTTCTGTCTGGTCAATTTTCAAAAGCATAGTACAGACTCAGATTAAATATAGGATGATGCACAGCGCTGTGAACTTCACTAAGCTCTTCACTGAACACAGTAGTCTATTTACTTACAAGCATAAGGGTGAAATTGAGTGGCACTGGTAGAAGGTAATCCTTCAAATAAATGTCTAAAAGCAATAATGTTATATTGGGTAATTGATAGAAGAAATGATGTTTGTAAATAATTTATTTTTATTTTTTATTTTTATTTTTATTTTTATTTTTATTTTTATTTATTCATTTTTTGGGGTTTGTTTGGGTTTTGGTTTGTTTTGAGGTTTATGTGTGATGAGTGACTTTTATTTGATAAGTATAGAGTGCCATAACAGTGTGGATCTTGCATAAGGGAGCTGTTATGGGCAGTTACTGGGATGAATGTTAATATATTGTAATTTCTGGGATAATTTTGATAAATGAAGGTAGCAAGGTTTGCAAATAGTTTATCTTTAATTTATTTGTTTGGTTTGGGGTTTGTGTGTGAGGTGTGATCTATACTATTTAGTATAGAGTGCCATAACAGTGTGGATCTTGTAAAAGGGAGCTGTTATGGCCAGTTACTAGGACGAATGTTGATATATTGTAATGTTGGGGTAATTTTGATAGAGAAAGGTAGCAGGGTTTGTGAACTAAGTGGTTTTGTTTTGTTTTGTTTGTATTGGGTTGTTTTATATGTAATGTGTGACTGTAAAGGTGGATTTTTGTAACATTTGATGTGAGAATATTGTAAATCAAAAATATATTTTAAAAAAAAACAAATATATTTTCATAATAAAAGACAAAAAAAAAAAAAAACACGCCCGATCTCGTCTGATCTCGGAAGCTAAGCAGGGTCGGGCCTGGTTAGTACTTGGATGGGAGACCGCCTGGGAATACCAGGTGCTGTAAGCTTTTTTTTTTCTCTCAGCTGTCACCAAAGGAGGGCGCTGTTGCTCCATCACCGCACACAGGGCTTTGAGGAACAAAAGCTGCAATCATTCCAGCTGTGTCTCTATGCACGCCAGAGAGGTGGCACTGAGACGCCTCACTTTCCAAGTAGTTTTTAGGGTTCCAGTTCTCACTGTTACAGCCTGTAAAAAGCCTGCAATCATCCTGCATGTACACAAATAGCCTGAGAAACAAGGTTGCAATCCTTCGGGCTGTGTGTTTTTCTCCACAGAAAAAAACAATTCCTATGAAAGTAATGTTAAAGGATAGCATGTGTTTGATGGCTGAGACACCATTATCCGCCACTCAGATGGTGTGAGGAACTGTCAGTGGTGTCACAGCATGTTTAAATGGGCTTTCTGCAGCCTGTTTCATCGCTTACGGCCATACCACCCTGAACACGCCCGATCTCGTCTGATCTCGGAAGCTAAGCAGGGTCGGGCCTGGTTAGTACTTGGATGGGAGACCGCCTGGGAATACCAGGTGCTGTAAGCTTTTTTTTTTCTCTCAGCTGTCACCAAAGGAGGGCGCTGTTGCTCCATCACCGCACACAGGGCTTTGAGGAACAAAAGCTGCAATCATTCCAGCTGTGTCTCTATGCACGCCAGCGAGGTGGCACTGAGACGCCTTACTTTCCAAGTAGTTTTTAGGGTTCCAGTTCTCACTGTTACAGCCTGTAAAAAGCCTGCAATCATCCTGCATGTACACAAATAGCCTGAGAAACAAGGTTGCAATCCTTCGGGCTGTGTGTTTTTCTCCACAGAAAAAAACAATTCCTATGAAAGTAATGTTAAAGGATAGCATGTGTTTGATGGCTGAGACACCATTATCCGCCACTCAGATGGTGTGAGGAACTGTCAGTGGTGTCACAGCATGTTTAAATGGGCTTTCTGCAGCCTGTTTCATCGCTTACGGCCATACCACCCTGAACACGCCCGATCTCGTCTGATCTCGGAAGCTAAGCAGGGTCGGGCCTGGTTAGTACTTGGATGGGAGACCGCCTGGGAATACCAGGTGCTGTAAGCTTTTTTTTTTCTCTCAGCTGTCACCAAAGGAGGGCGCTGTTGCTCCATCACCGCACACAGGGCTTTGAGGAACAAAAGCTGCAATCATTCCAGCTGTGTCTCTATGCACGCCAGAGAGGTGGCACTGAGACGCCTCACTTTCCAAGTAGTTTTTAGGGTTCCAGTTCTCACTGTTACAGCCTGTAAAAAGCCTGCAATCATCCTGCATGTACACAAATAGCCTGAGAAACAAGGTTGCAATCCTTCGGGCTGTGTGTTTTTCTCCACAGAAAAAAACAATTCCTATGAAAGTAATGTTAAAGGATAGCATGTGTTTGATGGCTGAGACACCATTATCCGCCACTCAGATGGTGTGAGGAACTGTCAGTGGTGTCACAGCATGTTTAAATGGGCTTTCTGCAGCCTGTTTCATCGCTTACGGCCATACCACCCTGAACACGCCCGATCTCGTCTGATCTCGGAAGCTAAGCAGGGTCGGGCCTGGTTAGTACTTGGATGGGAGACCGCCTGGGAATACCAGGTGCTGTAAGCTTTTTTTTTTCTCTCAGCTGTCACCAAAGGAGGGCGCTGTTGCTCCATCACCGCACACAGGGCTTTGAGGAACAAAAGCTGCAATCATTCCAGCTGTGTCTCTATGCACGCCAGCGAGGTGGCACTGAGACGCCTTACTTTCCAAGTAGTTTTTAGGGTTCCAGTTCTCACTGTTACAGCCTGTAAAAAGCCTGCAATCATCCTGCATGTACACAAATAGCCTGAGAAACAAGGTTGCAATCCTTCGGGCTGTGTGTTTTTCTCCACAGAAAAAAACAATTCCTATGAAAGTAATGTTAAAGGATAGCATGTGTTTGATGGCTGAGACACCATTATCCGCCACTCAGATGGTGTGAGGAACTGTCAGTGGTGTCACAGCATGTTTAAATGGGCTTTCTGCAGCCTGTTTCATCGCTTACGGCCATACCACCCTGAACACGCCCGATCTCGTCTGATCTCGGAAGCTAAGCAGGGTCGGGCCTGGTTAGTACTTGGATGGGAGACCGCCTGGGAATACCAGGTGCTGTAAGCTTTTTTTTTTCTCTCAGCTGTCACCAAAGGAGGGCGCTGTTGCTCCATCACCGCACACAGGGCTTTGAGGAACAAAAGCTGCAATCATTCCAGCTGTGTCTCTATGCACGCCAGCGAGGTGGCACTGAGACGCCTTACTTTCCAAGTAGTTTTTAGGGTTCCAGTTCTCACTGTTACAGCCTGTAAAAAGCCTGCAATCATCCTGCATGTACACAAATAGCCTGAGAAACAAGGTTGCAATCCTTCGGGCTGTGTGTTTTTCTCCACAGAAAAAAACAATTCCTATGAAAGTAATGTTAAAGGATAGCATGTGTTTGATGGCTGAGACACCATTATCCGCCACTCAGATGGTGTGAGGAACTGTCAGTGGTGTCACAGCATGTTTAAATGGGCTTTCTGCAGCCTGTTTCATCGCTTACGGCCATACCACCCTGAACACGCCCGATCTCGTCTGATCTCGGAAGCTAAGCAGGGTCGGGCCTGGTTAGTACTTGGATGGGAGACCGCCTGGGAATACCAGGTGCTGTAAGCTTTTTTTTTTCTCTCAGCTGTCACCAAAGGAGGGCGCTGTTGCTCCATCACCGCACACAGGGCTTTGAGGAACAAAAGCTGCAATCATTCCAGCTGTGTCTCTATGCACGCCAGAGAGGTGGCACTGAGACGCCTCACTTTCCAAGTAGTTTTTAGGGTTCCAGTTCTCACTGTTACAGCCTGTAAAAAGCCTGCAATCATCCTGCATGTACACAAATAGCCTGAGAAACAAGGTTGCAATCCTTCGGGCTGTGTGTTTTTCTCCACAGAAAAAAACAATTCCTATGAAAGTAATGTTAAAGGATAGCATGTGTTTGATGGCTGAGACACCATTATCCGCCACTCAGATGGTGTGAGGAACTGTCAGTGGTGTCACAGCATGTTTAAATGGGCTTTCTGCAGCCTGTTTCATCGCTTACGGCCATACCACCCTGAACACGCCCGATCTCGTCTGATCTCGGAAGCTAAGCAGGGTCGGGCCTGGTTAGTACTTGGATGGGAGACCGCCTGGGAATACCAGGTGCTGTAAGCTTTTTTTTTTCTCTCAGCTGTCACCAAAGGAGGGCGCTGTTGCTCCATCACCGCACACAGGGCTTTGAGGAACAAAAGCTGCAATCATTCCAGCTGTGTCTCTATGCACGCCAGCGAGGTGGCACTGAGACGCCTTACTTTCCAAGTAGTTTTTAGGGTTCCAGTTCTCACTGTTACAGCCTGTAAAAAGCCTGCAATCATCCTGCATGTACACAAATAGCCTGAGAAACAAGGTTGCAATCCTTCGGGCTGTGTGTTTTTCTCCACAGAAAAAAACAATTCCTATGAAAGTAATGTTAAAGGATAGCATGTGTTTGATGGCTGAGACACCATTATCCGCCACTCAGATGGTGTGAGGAACTGTCAGTGGTGTCACAGCATGTTTAAATGGGCTTTCTGCAGCCTGTTTCATCGCTTACGGCCATACCACCCTGAACACGCCCGATCTCGTCTGATCTCGGAAGCTAAGCAGGGTCGGGCCTGGTTAGTACTTGGATGGGAGACCGCCTGGGAACGGCTCATGACCCCCCCAAGTACCTATTGCTGAACCCTGGGATCGATCAAAAAGGATCAAAACGGACAGCTCCATCTGCTGGCCACTGGTGGGAGGTTTTATTTCCAGAAATGTCATGTACAAGGTCTAGTTTATCAAAGTCTGCTGAATGTTTTGTTTATTATTTTCATAGTTTGAGTTGATGTAGCTGATGAGATTCATATAATCAAGTGGAAAAGTGTTTAATTGTTACATTTTTGGGCTGAATTAAGAAAAAGGGTGTAAGAATGTATACAGTGCACTCTCACTTTGTCTAGAAGACATCAGAGCTATTCACAGAACTTATTGTTTTGACCACACAGGGCTGCAGCCAGCACAGTGGGGGTGTATTCACACCTCTGGTAGCAGGGGAGAAGACACAAGGACTTTTAATTGCTTTGGTGTGTTTTTTCTTTCCACTATCCCACCCCTTGTGAAACCCAAGCACACACAGACTCCAAAATACTTTTCCAACTTTTATTTTTCACCCAGAATGTGTTTCATTCAAAAAGGCAATGCATATAAAACACAAGTAAACAAGATCTGTTTAGTTTAAAGCTCGCTCACCACGACAAGGTACAGATCTATGAGCGAGAACACGAGAGACAAACATTTACTACCATCTGCAAACATTTAGTTAAACATGGAGCTGACAGACATACACACATCACAAGGACAGGCACATTTAAATAACAATAATAATCAAAAACACTCAACAATTAAAAAACACACACTTGTACTTAAGATACAAATTAACAATTGGCTTGTACAGGTAAAAGTGCAATAATGAACATGAAGACTCAGGTGACCAATCAACAAATAAAAGGCTCAAGCCGTTCCTCTCTGTTGTGTTTTTCTTTAGCAAACTTTTGTTAAACATGAAGCAGACAAATACATACAAACAAGACGCATGACAAAAACACAGATTATCTGAACATGAACAACCACTAAAGGGTATGTAAACTGATTGTGTTAGATTGGAACTGATTAAGGTTAAAAAGATTGGCCTTGATAATGAACATAGACCAGAACAGATACAACAAAGTGCATTTAAACAGCAATATAAATAATAATAAATAAAAAACAAACAAAAGAACTTTAAGTAAAACTGTAAAGAGCATTTTTTTGAACTATATAAATAAATAGATTGTGCTTGCTGAAGCACTTTAAAACACACACAAAGAAAGAGAAACACACACAAACAAGCCTCTTTCTCTCTCCTACAGATGGCACAGGAACAGTGGCATCACAGAGGTAAGTTATTTTCACACACACACACACATATTTACAGGTATTTACACAGTCCTCCTTTCCAACTCCGCATCCACGACACTCTTAAAGTGTTCAAAGTTGTCATACACCACATTGTCGAAGGCAGAGGTGGTAGACTTCCTAGTGGATGGACAGTAGGAAAATATTTTCTGCATGCTTCCAGCCACTTTGTCCTTGGAAGGGGTGTACCTCTTCCGCTGTCCACCACAGTTTGGCACGTGGCAAGCCCCACATGGCTGTGAGGACTTGTTAGGCATGAATGCCTTCACTGTTGGTGCAGGAGGGATAAAGTTCTGGCTGCAGGATGGCCCACGAAACAGGACGGAGGGGGCCTGTGGCTGTGCGGGGAGGACCAGCAGTATGGGTGCTGCCGACACAGGGGGTGGGCCATAGGTGGACGCAGCAGGAGGCCTCGGCTGGAGGTGGGCGGGCGCAGGAAGCCTCGGCAGAATGGGGGTGAGCGCAGCAGGCGTCGGCCGGGTGGAGAACGACAACGCAGTGGGCTGAACGGGCCGGTTTGCGGGAGTCACAGGCTCTGGCTCATCAACAAATAATCTGGAAATATAAAATACACATGTGATCAGTATTGATATGACGTGTGTGCTATTTGCTTTCCACAGCCAACAGGTGAAACAAAGTGCAACTTACCTCCGCTTCTCAGCACGTCTCTTTCCAGCCTCGTGATGGATGTGCTGGTACTGGACCTGAGGCCGGTCTGGCGGAGGCAGGGCTGTTGGCAGCGCAGGAGCCTCCGGGAACGGTGCGTCCCACAGCACTTTCAGGTGAGGAGTCACCTTGGGTAGTACTGTCGCCCCGTAGTTGGCCTTCTTCTCCTCCCTAGCAGTGAAGGTCGAGATCGACTTGGCGTTAATGTTGGGCAGTGGGATGGCGAGACCGCCGAGGATGGGGTCGTCTCGGACACGGTCAGCGATCCTCTTGTACTGTCCCTTCAAAGAAGCCGTGACCTTGCTAGGGGAGGTGAGCTGGTTGGCCGGCGCGCGGTGCTTCAGCATCTTGAGGAGGAGGTAGAGCAGGCGACTGTCCTCGGTCACCTGTGCCGCCTGAGCATACCTCATCCAGCCAAACTTTGTCTTCTGGGCTGCTCTGGTCTCAGGAGAGTCCGCCCCAAGACACTGACCGAACAAGGTGTAGCCCCACCTTGACTCATACTGCTTGACAAAGCGGGCGGCGGTCTTGTCGTGGTCACGGAGAGCGTTGGCTGCGGTGGCAATCTTCTGCCGGAGGTCGGCCGGCACTAGGAGACGGTCGCTGTCGTCAGCCAGTTCTAGGAGGAGCACGGCCAGTGACTCCACTTCCTCTATACCTGGCAGATGCAGGTGACGGTGGGTCATGAACACGTCTTGCAGGGCAGGACTGTCCTCCTCTTCCGCCTGTTCTGCCTGAGTGAGGACGACGTGCTTCTCACCGACGCGGTCTATCGGGTCCTCTTCTGCATCAGAAGACATTCCGAGACCCTCATCCGCCGCCTGCTCATCGCCGCACTGCTCAGTCGACTCCAACTCCTCTTCCTCCTCCTCCTCCTCCTCCTCCTCCTCACGCGACTGCTCTTCCTCAACTGCAAATATATAATTTTACTAATCACAAACATGTCTACAAAACAATAGTTTTTTTTGCACCAGGTTTGTCATCATTGTTTAAGTGTGTGCTTTAACTACTGTACCTTTCTGCACGTAGTAGTCCCTGGCAGTGAAGCTGGTGGACTGGCACATGGCGTACTCCACACCAAGGAGCTCCTCCTCGTCGGGGTGCTCGTACGCTTCGGGGACTGGCATCGGTGCAGCAAAGTTGGGCTCCAGGACGTGCTCCTTGCCAAAAAGAACCTCGGCCTGCTGGTTGACGCGCTGGATCTGCCGCGGGTCCAAGCAAGACGTCTGCCGGCCATGACCACCAGCGACACGGAGCGATGCCATGCGGTGGTTCCACTGCACGGCAAAGGACACCAAGTATACCTGAAACACACATTTCCATTTGACTGTTATTGTGTACAATTCTTACAAGTGATGACTGAAGCTGTGAAATAAAATGTATCATTGAAGCGATCATTGACACTTTTCTTTTTAAATTATACCGTATGAACATGTGTCTGAAATATATATAATATATATATATATATATATATATATATATACACATACATACATACACACACACACACACACGTGTTTTAATCACTTACTTGGAACGGCATGATCCCACATCGCTGTGAAGGGACGGCGTTGAACAGGTGGGCGTGCAACCCCTCGAGAGAGTTGCTGCCTCGCCGGCACTTGTACTTGTTCAGCCGGATGCCGTTCATCACAACCACCTTCACAGAGACATACAGCTGTATGCCAGGGGGATCCTGTAACACACAACATATTGCAAGGTCCTTATTTATTCTGGTGTCATTTTGAAATGTTACCACAAGTTTGAATGGTTTTGACACACGATGACTGCAGAGACATTAACCCACCTGCATGCAACTGAGGTGCTTGCTCGCAACTACCCAGTGTGCGTCGACTGCCTCGGGCGACTTCAAGAGGTGGATCCCATCAATGTCAAGGCCAGCTGGTCCCCGGAACTCGGCAAGGATGGACTCCATCATCATAGGTTTCAACTGCTTTTGAACTCACCGACAGCAGTTGTTGTCCGCGTACAACACCTTCGGAGCAGGAGCGTTGGCACGGCGAAAGCGGGCGACCAGACCTCTGGCCATGCGTGCGTAGCACCCCTCCGACTCGGACGCAACCAACACCGTGGTCAAGAACTGACCCCACTCATTCAGCACGCTGGTCACGTACTGCATGGTGCCCTGGCCGTCGCCGTAGATCTTCTTGAGAATCTATAAAAACAAAGCAGAACATTCATTGCGTGGTGTGACCATATGGAACAGACTGACTGTTGATAAACAAGTACTTTATGCTGTACATACCTTCCTTGTGCCGTCGATGCACAAGATCTCCCCAGTAGTGCTGAGGATCTGGTCCCTGTACACGGGCATCTTCTCCATCTCTAGGATCAGGTGCGCGCGCCTCAGGACCCGAGCAGACGGAAGATGAGACGGGGCGATGGGAGGGGTGTAAGTGCCAGCCGCTCTGGCAAAAGACAGGATGCCTCGCTGAGAGGAAGAGGATCCAGCCGCCGACATGTGGGCGTCGTACAGGAGGGTCTGGTACAGGTCCCGACGCTCCACGTACCACTCGTCATGGCCCTGCTGCAGCAGCCTCTGCACCTTGGCCATGGACACCGCGTTGAGTCGGTCATTCATCAGGGTGACCACACTCCTGTCCACGGCACGCTTGCCACAGAGAACGGCGGGGAACATCCTTCTGACAGCCGGGGCGAGGCTCATCAGAATTTTGGGGCTGTGCGCCAGCCACGAGTACTGCTGCTGCTGCTGCTTCTGGGCGTCGTCCTCCTCATCGTCGCTGTCGTCTGCGTGCGCCTGGCTCAGCCCCTCCCTCAGCTTGCGACAATACTTGCACGTCAACCTCTCGGTCAGTAAGGTGTAGTGGAAGTTGGTGCTGCACACTTGCCTGGCGTAGCTGCCGTACCCTTTCTTCTCCAGGTAGTACTCTGGCGGTGCGGCGCAGTTGGTGTTGGGGCAGCAGATCAACGCCTTCATCACGCCGACCGGGCGCCAGAAGAAGGCAGGGGTGGTGAAGAAGGAGAGCATGTTTGGCACAGCTCCCTTGACGGCCATAGGAGGAGGGGGCGGGTGGAACTCCATCTTCTCCTTGAACACCTTCCTCTCGGCCACCTCACCCCTGCTGTTCTTATACTTGGCGGCCCTCTCGAACAGCCCGTATATTTCATTGTTCTTCAGCCACTTGATATTCGCAGGGGACATACCAGTGGCTTGGGCGGATTCAGGCGACTGCTCCCAGAACTTCTGCCAGCCTTCCAGCACGACGGCACCGGGTTCCGAGGTCTCTCGGAGGGACGAGGGTGCGGTCCTGTCGTCCTGGCACACAGAGCTGGCGAGGTTTCCCCAGGTGGTCAGGTGTGTGCTGACCGACGGCTCGGACTCATCCAGGACACTCTCTGAAGAGGAGAACACCACAAAAATGTATCAACTGCACTGCTCGATACATACTGATGAATTTCACGTGGCACAAACACAAGTCCTAGCAGCTCCACAGCATACTACACAGTACTTTCATGTTCATTTCTGCATAACACTACTATACCCGCAGAAGCCAACAACTCGGCATCACTGGCGTAGTTGGGGTCCTGCTGAGAGACGTCGGGGACGGTCGGAGGAGCCCGGTCTTTCTTCGAATTCGCTTTCTGCAGAAAATAAAACACGACCATAGAATAATCTTATAAAATAATACTTTTACTAATACTGGTTACTGCTTAACATCAATTACTCAGGTCTAAAAGGTAACTGAGGTTATCTTACCTTCAACCTCCTGTCAAGGTGCCATGTGACAGGAGGGAACTCTCTGGCGTACTCAAGCAGTCGCTCCTTCTGCCACTTCAGCAGCTCGCCCTGCTCTCCCTGCTGGCAGTACTGGAACAGCAACCACACCAGCCAGCCGACATCATTTTCTATAAGCCACCTGAAGGTCTGACCGGCGTATTTCCCGAACACGATGACCAGCTGACCTTTCCACAGCTCACCCCCGGACCTCTTGGCAGCCGCCTCTGCTGTCTTGAGATCCAGCCATTTAGGGTCAACAACAGTGCTGCTGGGGGCCTCTGCCACAGACTTTGCTGCCTCTGTACAGTGCAGCCTGGCCTCTCCTTGCCGGTACAAAACGATGTTGGGGTACTGGTGTAGCTGTTGATGGCTGACCAGCGATGATTTGGTGGTCAAGCTCTTCCTGCACACATCACAGTCAAAGGTCTCCCTGGCGATGGCATGGATCTTCAGATGCCTCGTCAGGTTGGACTTTTCAGTGAAAGTCTTGTCGCACACGCTGCACCGATGCACCTGCTTCTCCATGTTTCATCTGGTACAGTAAAACATGAATAAATGAGTAAAACTAAAAGCAGATCATTTAGATTGACAATACGTAGCCCTTTATTATACAGAAATGTGCTGTTGGTGTATTAGCCTAGGACAACACGCTCGCCAGATTGTTATCTAAATAGCCCTATGTTGTTAGAAATTGCTGTTTACCAGGTATGCAGCGCATCCCATGCAACAAGAGATTAACACCGTCGCCAAATTGCTTTATGTTACACTTACTCTAGCATCAGCTGTTGTTTAAACAGTCACATTTACCCACATTAACACATATCCACATCAAATTGACCAAGAAAATGTTGATTGTCGCTGAAAAGCAACAGGTGTGCAGGTGTGCGATGTAGCCGCTAGTGCTACTGTAATCGTCGTTGCGCTGACCGCTAGCAGACTAATTACCTCAGGAGGCGGATGAACCTGACAGAAAACTTTGCAGATAGCCCCCAACTCAAACAAATTTCGACGAATTATAGATTAATACTAAGAAAACTTTCTTCTAACAACACACTTTCAACTCATTGTAAACAGTCTTGTTAGCCGCGTTAGCTAGCTACAGACGCACATTAATCAACTTGGGTGAATATAGTCATGCCATACACCGTTGGAAAGCTTAGATTGTCACGATTAAAACGAGACCAACCACGAGTAATATGGTTGCTCACAGACAAAACGGCGTTAGGTTGACTGAAGTCTACCCAGCAGCTAAAAACATACCTTCAACGTCTTCCCTTTATACACAACGACCGTGTTATGACACAGAATCTTTTCTCTTTCTACAAAATCGATACAGCTTAATACATACCTTAAAAAAATTAACTAGCAAAGGATGAAGAGAATAAAATTTACCTGAGTGAATCCTCCGTTGACAGTAGTGGCAATGACCGGTGAATACATTAGCTGACGTATTATGATCCTCGCTCAATGATTGGTCTGTTGAGCGCTGAGCTCTGCTCAACATTGCTCAACCATTGGCTGATCGCTCCTCAGCTCTGCTCAACATTGCTCAACCATTGGCTGATCGCTCCTCAACTCTGCTCAACATTGCTCAACCATTGGTCGGTTGACGGGAGCTTAGGGACTTGGTGGAGAAAGTGCCTGGGAACACCAGGTGCTGTAAGCTTTTTTTTTTCTCTCAGCTGTCACCAAAGGAGGGCGCTGTTGCTCCATCACCGCACACAGGGCTTTGAGGAACAAAAGCTGCAATCATTCCAGCTGTGTCTCTATGCACGCCAGAGAGGTGGCACTGAGACGCCTCACTTTCCAAGTAGTTTTTAGGGTTCCAGTTCTCACTGTTACAGCCTGTAAAAAGCCTGCAATCATCCTGCATGTACACAAATAGCCTGAGAAACAAGGTTGCAATCCTTCGGGCTGTGTGTTTTTCTCCACAGAAAAAAACAATTCCTATGAAAGTAATGTTAAAGGATAGCATGTGTTTGATGGCTGAGACACCATTATCCGCCACTCAGATGGTGTGAGGAACTGTCAGTGGTGTCACAGCATGTTTAAATGGGCTTTCTGCAGCCTGTTTCATCGCTTACGGCCATACCACCCTGAACACGCCCGATCTCGTCTGATCTCGGAAGCTAAGCAGGGTCGGGCCTGGTTAGTACTTGGATGGGAGACCGCCTGGGAATACCAGGTGCTGTAAGCTTTTTTTTTTCTCTCAGCTGTCACCAAAGGAGGGCGCTGTTGCTCCATCACCGCACACAGGGCTTTGAGGAACAAAAGCTGCAATCATTCCAGCTGTGTCTCTATGCACGCCAGAGAGGTGGCACTGAGACGCCTCACTTTCCAAGTAGTTTTTAGGGTTCCAGTTCTCACTGTTACAGCCTGTAAAAAGCCTGCAATCATCCTGCATGTACACAAATAGCCTGAGAAACAAGGTTGCAATCCTTCGGGCTGTGTGTTTTTCTCCACAGAAAAAAACAATTCCTATGAAAGTAATGTTAAAGGATAGCATGTGTTTGATGGCTGAGACACCATTATCCGCCACTCAGATGGTGTGAGGAACTGTCAGTGGTGTCACAGCATGTCTAAATGGGCTTTCTGCAGCCTGTTTCATCGCTTATGGCCATACCACC
>JAJDFG010000156.1:402500-407500 GCA_021039105.1 Scomber colias
CTTACGGCCATACCACCCTGAACACGCCCGATCTCGTCTGATCTCGGAAGCTAAGCAGGGTCGGGCCTGGTTAGTACTTGGATGGGAGACCGCCTGGGAATACCAGGTGCTGTAAGCTTTTTTTTTTCTCTCAGCTGTCACCAAAGGAGGGCGCTGTTGCTCCATCACCGCACACAGGGCTTTGAGGAACAAAAGCTGCAATCATTCCAGCTGTGTCTCTATGCACGCCAGAGAGGTGGCACTGAGACGCCTCACTTTCCAAGTAGTTTTTAGGGTTCCAGTTCTCACTGTTACAGCCTGTAAAAAGCCTGCAATCATCCTGCATGTACACAAATAGCCTGAGAAACAAGGTTGCAATCCTTCGGGCTGTGTGTTTTTCTCCACAGAAAAAAACAATTCCTATGAAAGTAATGTTAAAGGATAGCATGTGTTTGATGGCTGAGACACCATTATCCGCCACTCAGATGGTGTGAGGAACTGTCAGTGGTGTCACAGCATGTTTAAATGGGCTTTCTGCAGCCTGTTTCATCGCTTACGGCCATACCACCCTGAACACGCCCGATCTCGTCTGATCTCGGAAGCTAAGCAGGGTCGGGCCTGGTTAGTACTTGGATGGGAGACCGCCTGGGAATACCAGGTGCTGTAAGCTTTTTTTTTTCTCTCAGCTGTCACCAAAGGAGGGCGCTGTTGCTCCATCACCGCACACAGGGCTTTGAGGAACAAAAGCTGCAATCATTCCAGCTGTGTCTCTATGCACGCCAGAGAGGTGGCACTGAGACGCCTCACTTTCCAAGTAGTTTTTAGGGTTCCAGTTCTCACTGTTACAGCCTGTAAAAAGCCTGCAATCATCCTGCATGTACACAAATAGCCTGAGAAACAAGGTTGCAATCCTTCGGGCTGTGTGTTTTTCTCCACAGAAGAAAACAATTCCTATGAAAGTAATGTTAAAGGATAGCATGTGTTTGATGGCTGAGACACCATTATCCGCCACTCAGATGGTGTGAGGAACTGTCAGTGGTGTCACAGCATGTTTAAATGGGCTTTCTGCAGCCTGTTTCATCGCTTACGGCCATACCACCCTGAACACGCCCGATCTCGTCTGATCTCGGAAGCTAAGCAGGGTCGGGCCTGGTTAGTACTTGGATGGGAGACCGCCTGGGAATACCAGGTGCTGTAAGCTTTTTTTTTTCTCTCAGCTGTCACCAAAGGAGGGCGCTGTTGCTCCATCACCGCACACAGGGCTTTGAGGAACAAAAGCTGCAATCATTCCAGCTGTGTCTCTATGCACGCCAGAGAGGTGGCACTGAGACGCCTCACTTTCCAAGTAGTTTTTAGGGTTCCAGTTCTCACTGTTACAGCCTGTAAAAAGCCTGCAATCATCCTGCATGTACACAAATAGCCTGAGAAACAAGGTTGCAATCCTTCGGGCTGTGTGTTTTTCTCCACAGAAAAAAACAATTCCTATGAAAGTAATGTTAAAGGATAGCATGTGTTTGATGGCTGAGACACCATTATCCGCCACTCAGATGGTGTGAGGAACTGTCAGTGGTGTCACAGCATGTTTAAATGGGCTTTCTGCAGCCTGTTTCATCGCTTACGGCCATACCACCCTGAACACGCCCGATCTCGTCTGATCTCGGAAGCTAAGCAGGGTCGGGCCTGGTTAGTACTTGGATGGGAGACCGCCTGGGAATACCAGGTGCTGTAAGCTTTTTTTTTTCTCTCAGCTGTCACCAAAGGAGGGCGCTGTTGCTCCATCACCGCACACAGGGCTTTGAGGAACAAAAGCTGCAATCATTCCAGCTGTGTCTCTATGCACGCCAGAGAGGTGGCACTGAGACGCCTCACTTTCCAAGTAGTTTTTAGGGTTCCAGTTCTCACTGTTACAGCCTGTAAAAAGCCTGCAATCATCCTGCATGTACACAAATAGCCTGAGAAACAAGGTTGCAATCCTTCGGGCTGTGTGTTTTTCTCCACAGAAAAAAACAATTCCTATGAAAGTAATGTTAAAGGATAGCATGTGTTTGATGGCTGAGACACCATTATCCGCCACTCAGATGGTGTGAGGAACTGTCAGTGGTGTCACAGCATGTTTAAATGGGCTTTCTGCAGCCTGTTTCATCGCTTACGGCCATACCACCCTGAACACGCCCGATCTCGTCTGATCTCGGAAGCTAAGCAGGGTCGGGCCTGGTTAGTACTTGGATGGGAGACCGCCTGGGAATACCAGGTGCTGTAAGCTTTTTTTTTTCTCTCAGCTGTCACCAAAGGAGGGCGCTGTTGCTCCATCACCGCACACAGGGCTTTGAGGAACAAAAGCTGCAATCATTCCAGCTGTGTCTCTATGCACGCCAGAGAGGTGGCACTGAGACGCCTCACTTTCCAAGTAGTTTTTAGGGTTCCAGTTCTCACTGTTACAGCCTGTAAAAAGCCTGCAATCATCCTGCATGTACACAAATAGCCTGAGAAACAAGGTTGCAATCCTTCGGGCTGTGTGTTTTTCTCCACAGAAAAAAACAATTCCTATGAAAGTAATGTTAAAGGATAGCATGTGTTTGATGGCTGAGACACCATTATCCGCCACTCAGATGGTGTGAGGAACTGTCAGTGGTGTCACAGCATGTTTAAATGGGCTTTCTGCAGCCTGTTTCATCGCTTACGGCCATACCACCCTGAACACGCCCGATCTCGTCTGATCTCGGAAGCTAAGCAGGGTCGGGCCTGGTTAGTACTTGGATGGGAGACCGCCTGGGAATACCAGGTGCTGTAAGCTTTTTTTTTTCTCTCAGCTGTCACCAAAGGAGGGCGCTGTTGCTCCATCACCGCACACAGGGCTTTGAGGAACAAAAGCTGCAATCATTCCAGCTGTGTCTCTATGCACGCCAGAGAGGTGGCACTGAGACGCCTCACTTTCCAAGTAGTTTTTAGGGTTCCAGTTCTCACTGTTACAGCCTGTAAAAAGCCTGCAATCATCCTGCATGTACACAAATAGCCTGAGAAACAAGGTTGCAATCCTTCGGGCTGTGTGTTTTTCTCCACAGAAAAAAACAATTCCTATGAAAGTAATGTTAAAGGATAGCATGTGTTTGATGGCTGAGACACCATTATCCGCCACTCAGATGGTGTGAGGAACTGTCAGTGGTGTCACAGCATGTTTAAATGGGCTTTCTGCAGCCTGTTTCATCGCTTACGGCCATACCACCCTGAACACGCCCGATCTCGTCTGATCTCGGAAGCTAAGCAGGGTCGGGCCTGGTTAGTACTTGGATGGGAGACCGCCTGGGAATACCAGGTGCTGTAAGCTTTTTTTTTTCTCTCAGCTGTCACCAAAGGAGGGCGCTGTTGCTCCATCACCGCACACAGGGCTTTGAGGAACAAAAGCTGCAATCATTCCAGCTGTGTCTCTATGCACGCCAGAGAGGTGGCACTGAGACGCCTCACTTTCCAAGTAGTTTTTAGGGTTCCAGTTCTCACTGTTACAGCCTGTAAAAAGCCTGCAATCATCCTGCATGTACACAAATAGCCTGAGAAACAAGGTTGCAATCCTTCGGGCTGTGTGTTTTTCTCCACAGAAGAAAACAATTCCTATGAAAGTAATGTTAAAGGATAGCATGTGTTTGATGGCTGAGACACCATTATCCGCCACTCAGATGGTGTGAGGAACTGTCAGTGGTGTCACAGCATGTTTAAATGGGCTTTCTGCAGCCTGTTTCATCGCTTACGGCCATACCACCCTGAACACGCCCGATCTCGTCTGATCTCGGAAGCTAAGCAGGGTCGGGCCTGGTTAGTACTTGGATGGGAGACCGCCTGGGAATACCAGGTGCTGTAAGCTTTTTTTTTTCTCTCAGCTGTCACCAAAGGAGGGCGCTGTTGCTCCATCACCGCACACAGGGCTTTGAGGAACAAAAGCTGCAATCATTCCAGCTGTGTCTCTATGCACGCCAGAGAGGTGGCACTGAGACGCCTCACTTTCCAAGTAGTTTTTAGGGTTCCAGTTCTCACTGTTACAGCCTGTAAAAAGCCTGCAATCATCCTGCATGTACACAAATAGCCTGAGAAACAAGGTTGCAATCCTTCGGGCTGTGTGTTTTTCTCCACAGAAAAAAACAATTCCTATGAAAGTAATGTTAAAGGATAGCATGTGTTTGATGGCTGAGACACCATTATCCGCCACTCAGATGGTGTGAGGAACTGTCAGTGGTGTCACAGCATGTTTAAATGGGCTTTCTGCAGCCTGTTTCATCGCTTACGGCCATACCACCCTGAACACGCCCGATCTCGTCTGATCTCGGAAGCTAAGCAGGGTCGGGCCTGGTTAGTACTTGGATGGGAGACCGCCTGGGAATACCAGGTGCTGTAAGCTTTTTTTTTTCTCTCAGCTGTCACCAAAGGAGGGCGCTGTTGCTCCATCACCGCACACAGGGCTTTGAGGAACAAAAGCTGCAATCATTCCAGCTGTGTCTCTATGCACGCCAGAGAGGTGGCACTGAGACGCCTCACTTTCCAAGTAGTTTTTAGGGTTCCAGTTCTCACTGTTACAGCCTGTAAAAAGCCTGCAATCATCCTGCATGTACACAAATAGCCTGAGAAACAAGGTTGCAATCCTTCGGGCTGTGTGTTTTTCTCCACAGAAAAAAACAATTCCTATGAAAGTAATGTTAAAGGATAGCATGTGTTTGATGGCTGAGACACCATTATCCGCCACTCAGATGGTGTGAGGAACTGTCAGTGGTGTCACAGCATGTTTAAATGGGCTTTCTGCAGCCTGTTTCATCGCTTACGGCCATACCACCCTGAACACGCCCGATCTCGTCTGATCTCGGAAGCTAAGCAGGGTCGGGCCTGGTTAGTACTTGGATGGGAGACCGCCTGGGAATACCAGGTGCTGTAAGCTTTTTTTTTTCTCTCAGCTGTCACCAAAGGAGGGCGCTGTTGCTCCATCACCGCACACAGGGCTTTGAGGAACAAAAGCTGCAATCATTCCAGCTGTGTCTCTA
>JAJDFG010000156.1:422500-430000 GCA_021039105.1 Scomber colias
TCTAGTTTATCAAAATCCATTGGTCTGCTGAATGTTTTGTTTATTATTTTCATAGTTTGAGTTGATGTAGCTGATGAGATTCATATAATCAAGTGGAAAAGTGTTTAATTGTTACATTTTTGGGCTGAATTAAGAAAAAGGGTGTAAGAATGTATACAGTGCACTCTCACTTTGTCTGGAAGACATCAGAGCTATTCACAGAACTTATTGTTTTGACCACACAGGGGCTGCAGCCAGCACAGTGGGGGTGTATTCACACCTCTGGTAGCAGGGGAGAAGACACAAGGACTTTTAATTGCTTTGGTGTGTTTTTTCTTTCCACTATCCCACCCCTTGTGAAACCCAAGCACACACAGACTCCAAAATACTTTTCCAACTTTTATTTTTCACCCAGAATGTGTTTCATTCAAAAAGGCAATGCATATAAAACACAAGTAAACAAGATCTGTTTAGTTTAAAGCTCGCTCACCACGACAAGGTACAGATCTATGAGCGAGAACACGAGAGACAAACATTTACTACCATCTGCAAACATTTAGTTAAACATGGAGCTGACAGACATACACACATCACAAGGACAGGCACATTTAAATAACAATAATAATCAAAAACACTCAACAATTAAAAAACACACACTTGTACTTAAGATACAAATTAACAATTGGCTTGTACAGGTAAAAGTGCAATAATGAACATGAAGACTCAGGTGACCAATCAACAAATAAAAGGCTCAAGCCGTTCTTCTCTGTTGTGTTTTTCTTTAGCAAACTTTTGTTAAACATGAAGCAGACAAATACATACAAACAAGACGCATGACAAAAACACAGATTATCTGAACATGAACAACCACTAAAGGGTATGTAAACTGATTGTGTTAGATTGGAACTGATTAAGGTTAAAAAGATTGGCCTTGATAATGAACATAGACCAGAACAGATACAACAAAGTGCATTTAAACAGCAATATAAATAATAATAAATAAAAAACAAACAAAAGAACTTTAAGTAAAACTGTAAAGAGCATTTTTTTGAACTATATAAATAAATAGATTGTGCTTGCTGAAACACTTTAAAACACACACAAAGAAAGAGAAACACACACAAACAAGCCTCTTTCTCTCTCCTACAGATGGCACAGGAACAGTGGCATCACAGAGGTAAGTTATTTTCACACACACACACACACATATTTACAGGTATTTACACAGTCCTCCTTTCCAACTCCGCATCCACGACACTCTTAAAGTGTTCAAAGTTGTCATACACCACATTGTCGAAGGCAGAGGTGGTAGACTTCCTAGTGGATGGACAGTAGGAAAATATTTTCTGCATGCTTCCAGCCACTTTGTCCTTGGAAGGGGTGTACCTCTTCCGCTGTCCACCACAGTTTGGCACGTGGCAAGCCCCACATGGCCGTGAGGACTTGTTAGGCATGAATGCCTTCACTGTTGGTGCAGGAGGGACAAAGTTCTGGCTGCAGGATGGCCCACGAAACAGGACGGAGGGGGCCTGTGGCTGTGCGGGGAGGACCAGCAGTATGGGTGCTGCCGACACAGGGGGTGGGCCATAGGTGGACGCAGCAGGAGGCCTCGGCAGAATGGGGGTGAGCGCAGCAGGCGTCGGCCGGGTGGAGAACGACAACGCAGTGGGCTGAACGGGCCGGTTTGCGGGAGTCACAGGCTCTGGCTCATCAACAAATAATCTGGAAATATAAAATACACATGTGATCAGTATTGATATGACGTGTGTGCTATTTGCTTTCCACAGCCAACAGGTGAAACAAAGTGCAACTTACCTCCGCTTCTCACCACGTCTCTTTCCAGCCTCGTGATGGATGTGCTGGTACTGGACCTGAGGCCGGTCTGGCGGAGGCAGGGCTGTTGGCAGCGCAGGAGCCTCCGGGAACGGTGCGTCCCACAGCACTTTCAGGTGAGGAGTCACCTTGGGTAGTACTGTCGCCCCGTAGTTGGCCTTCTTCTCCTCCCTAGCAGTGAAGGTCGAGATCGACTTGGCGTTAATGTTGGGCAGTGGGATGGCGAGACCGCCGAGGATGGGGTCGTCTCGGACACGGTCAGCGATCCTCTTGTACTGTCCCTTCAAAGAAGCCGTGACCTTGCTAGGGGAGGTGAGCTGGTTGGCCGGCGCGCGGTGCTTCAGCATCTTGAGGAGGAGGTAGAGCAGGCGACTGTCCTCGGTCACCTGTGCCGCCTGAGCATACCTCATCCAGCCAAACTTTGTCTTCTGGGCTGCTCTGGTCTCAGGAGAGTCCGCCCCAAGACACCGACCGAACAAGGTGTAGCCCCACCTTGACTCATACTGCTTGACAAAGCGGGCGGCGGTCTTGTCGTGGTCACGGAGAGCGTTGGCTGCGGTGGCAATCTTCTGCCGGAGGTCGGCCGGCACTAGGAGACGGTCGCTGTCGTCAGCCAGTTCTAGGAGGAGCACGGCCAGTGCCTCCACTTCCTCTATACCTGGCAGATGCAGGTGACGGTGGGTCATGAACACATCTTGCAGGGCAGGACTGTCCTCCTCTTCCGCCTGTTCTGCCTGAGTGAGGACGACGTGCTTCTCACCGACGCGGTCTATCGGGTCCTCTTCTGCATCAGAAGACATTCCGAGACCCTCATCCGCCGCCTGCTCATCGCCGCCCTGCTCAGTCGACTCCAACTCCTCTTCCTCCTCCTCCTCCTCCTCCTCCTCACGCGACTGCTCTTCCTCAACTGCAAATATATAATTTTACTAATCACAAACATGTCTACAAAACAATAGTTTTTTTTGCACCAGGTTTGTCATCACTGTTTAAGTGTGTGCTTTAACTACTGTACCTTTCTGCACGTAGTAGTCCCTGGCAGTGAAGCTGGTGGACTGGCACATGGCGTACTCCACACCAAGGAGCTCCTCCTCGTCGGGGTGCTCGTACGCTTCGGGGACTGGCATCGGTGCAGCAAAGTTGGGCTCCAGGACGTGCTCCTTGCCAAAAAGAACCTCGGCCTGCTGGTTGACGCGCTGGATCTGCCGCGGGTCCAAGCAAGACGTCTGCCGGCCATGACCACCAGCGACACGGAGCGATGCCATGCGGTGGTTCCACTGCACGGCAAAGGACACCAAGTATACCTGAAACACACATTTCCATTTGACTGTTATTGTGTACAATTCTTACAAGTGATGACTGAAGCTGTGAAATAAAATGTATCATTGAAGCGATCATTGACACTTTTCTTTTTAAATTATACCGTATGAACATGTGTCTGAAATATATATATATATATATATATATATATATATATATATATATATATATATATATATATATATATATATATATATATATATATACATACACATACATATACATACATACATACATACATATACATACATACATACATACATACATATATACATATACATATATACATATATATATATATATATATATACACACATACATACATACACACACACACACACACGTGTTTTAATCACTTACTTGGAACGGCATGATCCCACATCGCTGTGAAGGGACGGCGTTGAACAGGTGGGCGTGCAACCCCTCGAGAGAGTTGCTGCCTCGCCGGCACTTGTACTTGTTCAGCCGGATGCCGTTCATCACAACCACCTTCACAGAGACATACAGCTGTATGCCAGGGGGATCCTGTAACACACAACATATTGCAAGGTCCTTATTTATTCTGGTGTCATTTTGAAATGTTACCACAAGTTTGAATGGTTTTGACACACGATGACTGCAGAGACATTAACCCACCTGCATGCAACTGAGGTGCTTGCTCGCAACTACCCAGTGTGCGTCGACTGCCTCGGGCGACTTGAAGAGGTGGATCCCATCAATGTCAAGGCCAGCTGGTCCCCGGAACTCGGCAAGGATGGACTCCATCACCATAGCAGTCTCCTGTAACACATATGATATATTGTCAGCGTCAAGTGTTTAATCACATTGCATTCACACATTCACACATACATTTATTTTCAAAGCTAGATCTGACTGATACCTTAGTACAATATGAAAACCACACTTACCGCAACCCCACGGGTAATACGCCTGACATACGACCTGACCTGATGAGGCTTGAGGAAAGCCATCATCTCCTCATCAGTGTACCTGTCGTAGAGCTCTGTATTACCCAACTTGACCGCCTGGACCAGCAGCATCATGTCCGCCTTGTTGTAAGCGAGCACGGCACCCGCCATGGCACTCATGAAAGCCCCGTACTTGGCGTGGCTCTGCTTGATCACGACGGCGTCCCAGCGGTGCAGCCAGTGGCGGATGTCCAGCCTGATGACAGTACCCCTCTTCACCCAGTCACCAAACAGGTTCTCCAAGAACGACGAACCGCTGTCACTGAAAATGAGATCATGACATTTTGTGTAGGTGTGTTACATGTTGGATTATCCATTTCATCATAGGTTTCAACTGCTATTGAACTCACCGACAGCAGTTGTTGTCCGCGTACAACACCTTCGGAGCAGGAGCGTTGGCACGGCGAAAGCGGGCGACCAGACCTCTGGCCATGCGTGCGTAGCACCCCTCCGACTCGGACGCAACCAACACCGTGGTCAAGAACTGACCCCACTCATTCAGCACGCTGGTCACGTACTGCATGGTGCCCTGGCCGTCGCCGTAGATCTTCTTGAGAATCTATAAAAACAAAGCAGAACATTCATTGCGTGGTGTGACCATATGGAACAGACTGACTGTTGATAAACAAGTACTTTATGCTGTACATACCTTCCTTGTGCCGTCGATGCACAAGATCTCCCCAGTAGTGCTGAGGATCTGGTCCCTGTACACGGGCATCTTCTCCATCTCTAGGATCAGGTGCGCGCGCCTCAGGACCCGAGCAGACGGAAGATGAGACGGGGCGATGGGAGGGGTGTAAGTGCCAGCCGCTCTGGCAAAAGACAGGATGCCTCGCTGAGAGGAAGAGGATCCAGCCGCCGACATGTGGGCGTCGTACAGGAGGGTCTGGTACAGGTCCCGACGCTCCACGTACCACTCGTCATGGCCCTGCTGCAGCAGCCTCTGCACCTTGGCCATGGACACCGCGTTGAGTCGGTCATTCATCAGGGTGACCACACTCCTGTCCACGGCACGCTTGCCACAGAGAACGGCGGGGAACATCCTTCTGACAGCCGGGGCGAGGCTCATCAGAATTTTGGGGCTGTGCGCCAGCCACGAGTACTGCTGCTGCTGCTGCTTCTGGGCGTCGTCCTCCTCATCGTCGCTGTCGTCTGCGTGCGCCTGGCTCAGCCCCTCCCTCAGCTTGCGACAATACTTGCACGTCAACCTCTCGGTCAGTAAGGTGTAGTGGAAGTTGGTGCTGCACACTTGCCTGGCGTAGCTGCCGTACCCTTTCTTCTCCAGGTAGTACTCTGGCGGTGCGGCGCAGTTGGTGTTGGGGCAGCAGATCAACGCCTTCATCACGCCGACCGGGCGCCAGAAGAAGGCAGGGGTGGTGAAGAAGGAGAGCATGTTTGGCACAGCTCCCTTGACTCCATCTTCTCCTTGAACACCTTCCTCTCGGCCACCTCACCCCTGCTGTTCTTATACTTGGCGGCCCTCTCGAACAGCCCGTATATTTCATTGTTCTTCAGCCACTTGATATTCGCAGGGGACATACCAGTGGCTTGGGCGGATTCAGGCGGCTGCTCCCAGAACTTCTGCCAGCCTTCCAGCACGACGGCACCGGGTTCCGAGGTCTCTCGGAGGGACGAGGGTCCGGTCCTGTCGTCCTGGCACACAGAGCTGGCGAGGTTTCCCCAGGTGGTCAGGTGTGTGCTGACCGACGGCTGGATGAGTCCGACGGCTCGGACTCATCCAGGACACTCTCTGAAGAGGAGAACACCACAAAAATGTATCAACTGCACTGCTCGATACATACTGATGAATTTCACGTGGCACAAACACAAGTCCTAGCAGCTCCACAGCATACTACACAGTACTTTCATGTTCATTTCTGCATAACACTACTATACCCGCAGAAGCCAACAACTCGGCATCACTGGCGTAGTTGGGGTCCTGCTGAGAGACGTCGGGGACGGTCGGAGGAGCCCGGTCTTTCTTCGAATTCGCTTTCTGCAGAAAATAAAACACGACCATAGAATAATCTTATAAAATAATACTTTTACTAATACTGGTTACTGCTTAACATCAATTACTCAGGTCTAAAAGGTAACTGAGGTTATCTTACCTTCAACCTCCTGTCAAGGTGCCATGTGACAGGAGGGAACTCTCTGGCGTACTCAAGCAGTCGCTCCTTCTGCCACTTCAGCAGCTCGCCCTGCTCTCCCTGCTGGCAGTACTGGAACAGCAACCACACCAGCCAGCCGACATCATTTTCTATAAGCCACCTGAAGGTCTGACCGGCGTATTTCCCGAACACGATGACCAGCTGACCTTTCCACAGCTCACCCCCGGACCTCTTGGCAGCCGCCTCTGCTGTCTTGAGATCCAGCCATTTAGGGTCAACAACAGTGCTGCTGGGGGCCTCTGCCACAGACTTTGCTGCCTCTGTACAGTGCAGCCTGGCCTCTCCTTGCCGGTACAAAACGATGTTGGGGTACTGGTGTAGCTGTTGATGGCTGACCAGCGATGATTTGGTGGTCAAGCTCTTCCTGCACACATCACAGTCAAAGGTCTCCCTGGCGATGGCATGGATCTTCAGATGCCTCGTCAGGTTGGACTTTTCAGTGAAAGTCTTGTCGCACACGCTGCACCGATGCACCTGCTTCTCCATGTTTCATCTGGTACAGTAAAACATGAATAAATGAGTAAAACTAAAAGCAGATCATTTAGATTGACAATACGTAGCCCTTTATTATACAGAAATGTGCTGTTGGTGTATTAGCCTAGGACAACACGCTCGCCAGATTGTTATCTAAATAGCCCTATGTTGTTAGAAATTGCTGTTTACCAGGTATGCAGCGCATCCCATGCAACAAGAGATTAACACCGTCGCCAAATTGCTTTATGTTACACTTACTCTAGCATCAGCTGTTGTTTAAACAGTCACATTTACCCACATTAACACATATCCACATCAAATTGACCAAGAAAATGTTGATTGTCGCTGAAAAGCAACAGGTGTGCAGGTGTGCGATGTAGCCGCTAGTGCTACTGTAATCGTCGTTGCGCTGACCGCTAGCAGACTAATTACCTCAGGAGGCGGATGAACCTGACAGAAAACTTTGCAGATAGCCCCCAACTCAAACAAATTTCGACGAATTATAGATTAATACTAAGAAAACTTTCTTCTAACAACACACTTTCAACTCATTGTAAACAGTCTTGTTAGCCGCGTTAGCTAGCTACAGACGCACATTAATCAACTTGGGTGAATATAGTCATGCCATACACCGTTGGAAAGCTTAGATTGTCACGATTAAAACGAGACCAACCACGAGTAATATGGTTGCTCACAGACAAAACGGCGTTAGGTTGACTGAAGTCTACCCAGCAGCTAAAAACATACCTTCAACGTCT
>JAJDFG010000156.1:440000-442500 GCA_021039105.1 Scomber colias
GCCTGTAAAAAGCCTGCAATCATCCTGCATGTACACAAATAGCCTGAGAAACAAGGTTGCAATCCTTCGGGCTGTGTGTTTTTCTCCACAGAAAAAAACAATTCCTATGAAAGTAATGTTAAAGGATAGCATGTGTTTGATGGCTGAGACACCATTATCCGCCACTCAGATGGTGTGAGGAACTGTCAGTGGTGTCACAGCATGTTTAAATGGGCTTTCTGCAGCCTGTTTCATCGCTTACGGCCATACCACCCTGAACACGCCCGATCTCGTCTGATCTCGGAAGCTAAGCAGGGTCGGGCCTGGTTAGTACTTGGATGGGAGACCGCCTGGGAATACCAGGTGCTGTAAGCTTTTTTTTTTCTCTCAGCTGTCACCAAAGGAGGGCGCTGTTGCTCCATCACCGCACACAGGGCTTTGAGGAACAAAAGCTGCAATCATTCCAGCTGTGTCTCTATGCACGCCAGAGAGGTGGCACTGAGACGCCTCACTTTCCAAGTAGTTTTTAGGGTTCCAGTTCTCACTGTTACAGCCTGTAAAAAGCCTGCAATCATCCTGCATGTACACAAATAGCCTGAGAAACAAGGTTGCAATCCTTCGGGCTGTGTGTTTTTCTCCACAGAAAAAAACAATTCCTATGAAAGTAATGTTAAAGGATAGCATGTGTTTGATGGCTGAGACACCATTATCCGCCACTCAGATGGTGTGAGGAACTGTCAGTGGTGTCACAGCATGTTTAAATGGGCTTTCTGCAGCCTGTTTCATCGCTTACGGCCATACCACCCTGAACACGCCCGATCTCGTCTGATCTCGGAAGCTAAGCAGGGTCGGGCCTGGTTAGTACTTGGATGGGAGACCGCCTGGGAATACCAGGTGCTGTAAGCTTTTTTTTTTCTCTCAGCTGTCACCAAAGGAGGGCGCTGTTGCTCCATCACCGCACACAGGGCTTTGAGGAACAAAAGCTGCAATCATTCCAGCTGTGTCTCTATGCACGCCAGAGAGGTGGCACTGAGACGCCTCACTTTCCAAGTAGTTTTTAGGGTTCCAGTTCTCACTGTTACAGCCTGTAAAAAGCCTGCAATCATCCTGCATGTACACAAATAGCCTGAGAAACAAGGTTGCAATCCTTCGGGCTGTGTGTTTTTCTCCACAGAAGAAAACAATTCCTATGAAAGTAATGTTAAAGGATAGCATGTGTTTGATGGCTGAGACACCATTATCCGCCACTCAGATGGTGTGAGGAACTGTCAGTGGTGTCACAGCATGTTTAAATGGGCTTTCTGCAGCCTGTTTCATCGCTTACGGCCATACCACCCTGAACACGCCCGATCTCGTCTGATCTCGGAAGCTAAGCAGGGTCGGGCCTGGTTAGTACTTGGATGGGAGACCGCCTGGGAATACCAGGTGCTGTAAGCTTTTTTTTTTCTCTCAGCTGTCACCAAAGGAGGGCGCTGTTGCTCCATCACCGCACACAGGGCTTTGAGGAACAAAAGCTGCAATCATTCCAGCTGTGTCTCTATGCACGCCAGAGAGGTGGCACTGAGACGCCTCACTTTCCAAGTAGTTTTTAGGGTTCCAGTTCTCACTGTTACAGCCTGTAAAAAGCCTGCAATCATCCTGCATGTACACAAATAGCCTGAGAAACAAGGTTGCAATCCTTCGGGCTGTGTGTTTTTCTCCACAGAAAAAAACAATTCCTATGAAAGTAATGTTAAAGGATAGCATGTGTTTGATGGCTGAGACACCATTATCCGCCACTCAGATGGTGTGAGGAACTGTCAGTGGTGTCACAGCATGTTTAAATGGGCTTTCTGCAGCCTGTTTCATCGCTTACGGCCATACCACCCTGAACACGCCCGATCTCGTCTGATCTCGGAAGCTAAGCAGGGTCGGGCCTGGTTAGTACTTGGATGGGAGACCGCCTGGGAATACCAGGTGCTGTAAGCTTTTTTTTTTCTCTCAGCTGTCACCAAAGGAGGGCGCTGTTGCTCCATCACCGCACACAGGGCTTTGAGGAACAAAAGCTGCAATCATTCCAGCTGTGTCTCTATGCACGCCAGAGAGGTGGCACTGAGACGCCTCACTTTCCAAGTAGTTTTTAGGGTTCCAGTTCTCACTGTTACAGCCTGTAAAAAGCCTGCAATCATCCTGCATGTACACAAATAGCCTGAGAAACAAGGTTGCAATCCTTCGGGCTGTGTGTTTTTCTCCACAGAAAAAAACAATTCCTATGAAAGTAATGTTAAAGGATAGCATGTGTTTGATGGCTGAGACACCATTATCCGCCACTCAGATGGTGTGAGGAACTGTCAGTGGTGTCACAGCATGTTTAAATGGGCTTTCTGCAGCCTGTTTCATCGCTTACGGCCATACCACCCTGAACACGCCCGATCTCGTCTGATCTCGGAAGCTAAGCAGGGTCGGGCCTGGTTAGTACTTGGATGGGAGACCGCCTGGGAATACCAGGTGCTGTAAGCTTTTTTTTTTCTCTCAGCTGTCA
>JAJDFG010000156.1:447500-475000 GCA_021039105.1 Scomber colias
CATGTGTTTGATGGCTGAGACACCATTATCCGCCACTCAGATGGTGTGAGGAACTGTCAGTGGTGTCACAGCATGTTTAAATGGGCTTTCTGCAGCCTGTTTCATCGCTTACGGCCATACCACCCTGAACACGCCCGATCTCGTCTGATCTCGGAAGCTAAGCAGGGTCGGGCCTGGTTAGTACTTGGATGGGAGACCGCCTGGGAATACCAGGTGCTGTAAGCTTTTTTTTTTCTCTCAGCTGTCACCAAAGGAGGGCGCTGTTGCTCCATCACCGCACACAGGGCTTTGAGGAACAAAAGCTGCAATCATTCCAGCTGTGTCTCTATGCACGCCAGAGAGGTGGCACTGAGACGCCTCACTTTCCAAGTAGTTTTTAGGGTTCCAGTTCTCACTGTTACAGCCTGTAAAAAGCCTGCAATCATCCTGCATGTACACAAATAGCCTGAGAAACAAGGTTGCAATCCTTCGGGCTGTGTGTTTTTCTCCACAGAAAAAAACAATTCCTATGAAAGTAATGTTAAAGGATAGCATGTGTTTGATGGCTGAGACACCATTATCCGCCACTCAGATGGTGTGAGGAACTGTCAGTGGTGTCACAGCATGTTTAAATGGGCTTTCTGCAGCCTGTTTCATCGCTTACGGCCATACCACCCTGAACACGCCCGATCTCGTCTGATCTCGGAAGCTAAGCAGGGTCGGGCCTGGTTAGTACTTGGATGGGAGACCGCCTGGGAATACCAGGTGCTGTAAGCTTTTTTTTTTCTCTCAGCTGTCACCAAAGGAGGGCGCTGTTGCTCCATCACCGCACACAGGGCTTTGAGGAACAAAAGCTGCAATCATTCCAGCTGTGTCTCTATGCACGCCAGAGAGGTGGCACTGAGACGCCTCACTTTCCAAGTAGTTTTTAGGGTTCCAGTTCTCACTGTTACAGCCTGTAAAAAGCCTGCAATCATCCTGCATGTACACAAATAGCCTGAGAAACAAGGTTGCAATCCTTCGGGCTGTGTGTTTTTCTCCACAGAAAAAAACAATTCCTATGAAAGTAATGTTAAAGGATAGCATGTGTTTGATGGCTGAGACACCATTATCCGCCACTCAGATGGTGTGAGGAACTGTCAGTGGTGTCACAGCATGTTTAAATGGGCTTTCTGCAGCCTGTTTCATCGCTTACGGCCATACCACCCTGAACACGCCCGATCTCGTCTGATCTCGGAAGCTAAGCAGGGTCGGGCCTGGTTAGTACTTGGATGGGAGACCGCCTGGGAATACCAGGTGCTGTAAGCTTTTTTTTTTCTCTCAGCTGTCACCAAAGGAGGGCGCTGTTGCTCCATCACCGCACACAGGGCTTTGAGGAACAAAAGCTGCAATCATTCCAGCTGTGTCTCTATGCACGCCAGAGAGGTGGCACTGAGACGCCTCACTTTCCAAGTAGTTTTTAGGGTTCCAGTTCTCACTGTTACAGCCTGTAAAAAGCCTGCAATCATCCTGCATGTACACAAATAGCCTGAGAAACAAGGTTGCAATCCTTCGGGCTGTGTGTTTTTCTCCACAGAAAAAAACAATTCCTATGAAAGTAATGTTAAAGGATAGCATGTGTTTGATGGCTGAGACACCATTATCCGCCACTCAGATGGTGTGAGGAACTGTCAGTGGTGTCACAGCATGTTTAAATGGGCTTTCTGCAGCCTGTTTCATCGCTTACGGCCATACCACCCTGAACACGCCCGATCTCGTCTGATCTCGGAAGCTAAGCAGGGTCGGGCCTGGTTAGTACTTGGATGGGAGACCGCCTGGGAATACCAGGTGCTGTAAGCTTTTTTTTTTCTCTCAGCTGTCACCAAAGGAGGGCGCTGTTGCTCCATCACCGCACACAGGGCTTTGAGGAACAAAAGCTGCAATCATTCCAGCTGTGGCTGTGTCCCAATTTGGACCCAACTGCGAGGCTGCATCCTCGAAGGACGCGGCCTTTGCGGCCTTCGAAGGATGCAGCCTTGAGGAACCTCCGAAGGCTGCATCAACCGTTGTTAAATGAGACGGTCTAGCCTTCGAGGCATTTCCTGGTTGCGTCACCAGCTGTTCCCTCCCATAAGACGAGAAAGACGCCACGACCGAAAAGACGGTGAAAAAGCTGACAAAATTATAAGAGAGAAGAAAGGAGAAGAATAAAGGAAAGGAGAAGAAAGAAGGAAAACACACAAGAAAGAAAGAAGGAAGACACACAAGAAAGAAAGAAAGAAGGAAAACACACAAGAGAAAGAATAATAAAATAATAATAATCTGTAAATAGTTATTTCTGATGTAATTTTTGTAAATAGTGAAATGTTTCATCACTTGATAATAAAAGAAAATATTTAATCCCTTGTTCTTCCTGAACAGTAGCACTTTATGCCGTTTGTTAACCCTGTTATAAATTGTACTTAAGTTGTAAATACTAAATGGAATAGACAACGTGTAACAATTGACAATATTTTTTATTTTATAACATTAACATAAAATCACCACTTCTTTTTCGCCTGGTGGGGCTGGACCTTCCCCTCCAGGCCCATCTTTTCCAGTATTGTTCTAAACACAGAGGGAAGCAAGAGAAAAGGTAAACACAGGGATGCTATGTAGGGGATATATGTAAGTATAACATATAATAGTGACAATCCCAAACGTAGCTCTTAATTAAAATCTAAATTTGTTCATCTTAGTCTATATATATATATATATATATATATATATATATATATATATATATATATATATATATATATATATATATATATATATATACACATATAAAAAAATAAGTCAAGTAATAAAATATAAGTAATTAGTAAAAGTATAAAAGTATAAGTAGTAATAAGTACAAATAATCAAATAAAACAAACCAATACTTACACTTGAATGAAAAGTCTTCACCTGTTGGTGTCGCCATTGTTGTGTTTTCGCGGCACTGCACAGCGCCGCGCAAAGGATCTTGGGATATGGGAGGCCGCGAAGGATAGTAGCGATGCATCCTCGAAAAAGAGGGAAAAGAAGGCCGCATTTCAAGGCTGCATTTGAAGGACTCTTCGAATTGGGACAGCCTTCGCGCGGCGTTGTGACGTAATCGGCCTCGAAATGCGCACTTCGAGGATGCAGCCTCGCAATTTGGGCCAAATTGGGACACAGCCATAGTCTCTATGCACGCCAGAGAGGTGGCACTGAGACGCCTCACTTTCCAAGTAGTTTTTAGGGTTCCAGTTCTCACTGTTACAGCCTGTAAAAAGCCTGCAATCATCCTGCATGTACACAAATAGCCTGAGAAACAAGGTTGCAATCCTTCGGGCTGTGTGTTTTTCTCCACAGAAAAAAACAATTCCTATGAAAGTAATGTTAAAGGATAGCATGTGTTTGATGGCTGAGACACCATTATCCGCCACTCAGATGGTGTGAGGAACTGTCAGTGGTGTCACAGCATGTTTAAATGGGCTTTCTGCAGCCTGTTTCATCGCTTACGGCCATACCACCCTGAACACGCCCGATCTCGTCTGATCTCGGAAGCTAAGCAGGGTCGGGCCTGGTTAGTACTTGGATGGGAGACCGCCTGGGAATACCAGGTGCTGTAAGCTTTTTTTTTTCTCTCAGCTGTCACCAAAGGAGGGCGCTGTTGCTCCATCACCGCACACAGGGCTTTGAGGAACAAAAGCTGCAATCATTCCAGCTGTGTCTCTATGCACGCCAGAGAGGTGGCACTGAGACGCCTCACTTTCCAAGTAGTTTTTAGGGTTCCAGTTCTCACTGTTACAGCCTGTAAAAAGCCTGCAATCATCCTGCATGTACACAAATAGCCTGAGAAACAAGGTTGCAATCCTTCGGGCTGTGTGTTTTTCTCCACAGAAAAAAACAATTCCTATGAAAGTAATGTTAAAGGATAGCATGTGTTTGATGGCTGAGACACCATTATCCGCCACTCAGATGGTGTGAGGAACTGTCAGTGGTGTCACAGCATGTTTAAATGGGCTTTCTGCAGCCTGTTTCATCGCTTACGGCCATACCACCCTGAACACGCCCGATCTCGTCTGATCTCGGAAGCTAAGCAGGGTCGGGCCTGGTTAGTACTTGGATGGGAGACCGCCTGGGAATACCAGGTGCTGTAAGCTTTTTTTTTTCTCTCAGCTGTCACCAAAGGAGGGCGCTGTTGCTCCATCACCGCACACAGGGCTTTGAGGAACAAAAGCTGCAATCATTCCAGCTGTGTCTCTATGCACGCCAGAGAGGTGGCACTGAGACGCCTCACTTTCCAAGTAGTTTTTAGGGTTCCAGTTCTCACTGTTACAGCCTGTAAAAAGCCTGCAATCATCCTGCATGTACACAAATAGCCTGAGAAACAAGGTTGCAATCCTTCGGGCTGTGTGTTTTTCTCCACAGAAAAAAACAATTCCTATGAAAGTAATGTTAAAGGATAGCATGTGTTTGATGGCTGAGACACCATTATCCGCCACTCAGATGGTGTGAGGAACTGTCAGTGGTGTCACAGCATGTTTAAATGGGCTTTCTGCAGCCTGTTTCATCGCTTACGGCCATACCACCCTGAACACGCCCGATCTCGTCTGATCTCGGAAGCTAAGCAGGGTCGGGCCTGGTTAGTACTTGGATGGGAGACCGCCTGGGAATACCAGGTGCTGTAAGCTTTTTTTTTTCTCTCAGCTGTCACCAAAGGAGGGCGCTGTTGCTCCATCACCGCACACAGGGCTTTGAGGAACAAAAGCTGCAATCATTCCAGCTGTGTCTCTATGCACGCCAGAGAGGTGGCACTGAGACGCCTCACTTTCCAAGTAGTTTTTAGGGTTCCAGTTCTCACTGTTACAGCCTGTAAAAAGCCTGCAATCATCCTGCATGTACACAAATAGCCTGAGAAACAAGGTTGCAATCCTTCGGGCTGTGTGTTTTTCTCCACAGAAAAAAACAATTCCTATGAAAGTAATGTTAAAGGATAGCATGTGTTTGATGGCTGAGACACCATTATCCGCCACTCAGATGGTGTGAGGAACTGTCAGTGGTGTCACAGCATGTTTAAATGGGCTTTCTGCAGCCTGTTTCATCGCTTACGGCCATACCACCCTGAACACGCCCGATCTCGTCTGATCTCGGAAGCTAAGCAGGGTCGGGCCTGGTTAGTACTTGGATGGGAGACCGCCTGGGAATACCAGGTGCTGTAAGCTTTTTTTTTTCTCTCAGCTGTCACCAAAGGAGGGCGCTGTTGCTCCATCACCGCACACAGGGCTTTGAGGAACAAAAGCTGCAATCATTCCAGCTGTGTCTCTATGCACGCCAGAGAGGTGGCACTGAGACGCCTCACTTTCCAAGTAGTTTTTAGGGTTCCAGTTCTCACTGTTACAGCCTGTAAAAAGCCTGCAATCATCCTGCATGTACACAAATAGCCTGAGAAACAAGGTTGCAATCCTTCGGGCTGTGTGTTTTTCTCCACAGAAAAAAACAATTCCTATGAAAGTAATGTTAAAGGATAGCATGTGTTTGATGGCTGAGACACCATTATCCGCCACTCAGATGGTGTGAGGAACTGTCAGTGGTGTCACAGCATGTTTAAATGGGCTTTCTGCAGCCTGTTTCATCGCTTACGGCCATACCACCCTGAACACGCCCGATCTCGTCTGATCTCGGAAGCTAAGCAGGGTCGGGCCTGGTTAGTACTTGGATGGGAGACCGCCTGGGAATACCAGGTGCTGTAAGCTTTTTTTTTTCTCTCAGCTGTCACCAAAGGAGGGCGCTGTTGCTCCATCACCGCACACAGGGCTTTGAGGAACAAAAGCTGCAATCATTCCAGCTGTGTCTCTATGCACGCCAGAGAGGTGGCACTGAGACGCCTCACTTTCCAAGTAGTTTTTAGGGTTCCAGTTCTCACTGTTACAGCCTGTAAAAAGCCTGCAATCATCCTGCATGTACACAAATAGCCTGAGAAACAAGGTTGCAATCCTTCGGGCTGTGTGTTTTTCTCCACAGAAAAAAACAATTCCTATGAAAGTAATGTTAAAGGATAGCATGTGTTTGATGGCTGAGACACCATTATCCGCCACTCAGATGGTGTGAGGAACTGTCAGTGGTGTCACAGCATGTTTAAATGGGCTTTCTGCAGCCTGTTTCATCGCTTACGGCCATACCACCCTGAACACGCCCGATCTCGTCTGATCTCGGAAGCTAAGCAGGGTCGGGCCTGGTTAGTACTTGGATGGGAGACCGCCTGGGAATACCAGGTGCTGTAAGCTTTTTTTTTTCTCTCAGCTGTCACCAAAGGAGGGCGCTGTTGCTCCATCACCGCACACAGGGCTTTGAGGAACAAAAGCTGCAATCATTCCAGCTGTGTCTCTATGCACGCCAGAGAGGTGGCACTGAGACGCCTCACTTTCCAAGTAGTTTTTAGGGTTCCAGTTCTCACTGTTACAGCCTGTAAAAAGCCTGCAATCATCCTGCATGTACACAAATAGCCTGAGAAACAAGGTTGCAATCCTTCGGGCTGTGTGTTTTTCTCCACAGAAAAAAACAATTCCTATGAAAGTAATGTTAAAGGATAGCATGTGTTTGATGGCTGAGACACCATTATCCGCCACTCAGATGGTGTGAGGAACTGTCAGTGGTGTCACAGCATGTTTAAATGGGCTTTCTGCAGCCTGTTTCATCGCTTACGGCCATACCACCCTGAACACGCCCGATCTCGTCTGATCTCGGAAGCTAAGCAGGGTCGGGCCTGGTTAGTACTTGGATGGGAGACCGCCTGGGAATACCAGGTGCTGTAAGCTTTTTTTTTTCTCTCAGCTGTCACCAAAGGAGGGCGCTGTTGCTCCATCACCGCACACAGGGCTTTGAGGAACAAAAGCTGCAATCATTCCAGCTGTGTCTCTATGCACGCCAGAGAGGTGGCACTGAGACGCCTCACTTTCCAAGTAGTTTTTAGGGTTCCAGTTCTCACTGTTACAGCCTGTAAAAAGCCTGCAATCATCCTGCATGTACACAAATAGCCTGAGAAACAAGGTTGCAATCCTTCGGGCTGTGTGTTTTTCTCCACAGAAAAAAACAATTCCTATGAAAGTAATGTTAAAGGATAGCATGTGTTTGATGGCTGAGACACCATTATCCGCCACTCAGATGGTGTGAGGAACTGTCAGTGGTGTCACAGCATGTTTAAATGGGCTTTCTGCAGCCTGTTTCATCGCTTACGGCCATACCACCCTGAACACGCCCGATCTCGTCTGATCTCGGAAGCTAAGCAGGGTCGGGCCTGGTTAGTACTTGGGTGGGAGACCGCCTGGGAATACCAGGTACTGTAAGCTTTTTTTTTTCTCTCAGCTGTCACCAAAGGAGGGCGCTGTTGCTCCATCACCGCACACAGGGCTTTGAGGAACAAAAGCTGCAATCATTCCAGCTGTGTCTCTATGCACGCCAGAGAGGTGGCACTGAGACGCCTCACTTTCCAAGTAGTTTTTAGGGTTCCAGTTCTCACTGTTACAGCCTGTAAAAAGCCTGCAATCATCCTGCATGTACACAAATAGCCTGAGAAACAAGGTTGCAATCCTTCGGGCTGTGTGTTTTTCTCCACAGAAAAAAACAATTCCTATGAAAGTAATGTTAAAGGATAGCATGTGTTTGATGGCTGAGACACCATTATCCGCCACTCAGATGGTGTGAGGAACTGTCAGTGGTGTCACAGCATGTTTAAATGGGCTTTCTGCAGCCTGTTTCATCGCTTACGGCCATACCACCCTGAACACGCCCGATCTCGTCTGATCTCGGAAGCTAAGCAGGGTCGGGCCTGGTTAGTACTTGGATGGGAGACCGCCTGGGAATACCAGGTGCTGTAAGCTTTTTTTTTTCTCTCAGCTGTCACCAAAGGAGGGCGCTGTTGCTCCATCACCGCACACAGGGCTTTGAGGAACAAAAGCTGCAATCATTCCAGCTGTGTCTCTATGCACGCCAGAGAGGTGGCACTGAGACGCCTCACTTTCCAAGTAGTTTTTAGGGTTCCAGTTCTCACTGTTACAGCCTGTAAAAAGCCTGCAATCATCCTGCATGTACACAAATAGCCTGAGAAACAAGGTTGCAATCCTTCGGGCTGTGTGTTTTTCTCCACAGAAAAAAACAATTCCTATGAAAGTAATGTTAAAGGATAGCATGTGTTTGATGGCTGAGACACCATTATCCGCCACTCAGATGGTGTGAGGAACTGTCAGTGGTGTCACAGCATGTTTAAATGGGCTTTCTGCAGCCTGTTTCATCGCTTACGGCCATACCACCCTGAACACGCCCGATCTCGTCTGATCTCGGAAGCTAAGCAGGGTCGGGCCTGGTTAGTACTTGGATGGGAGACCGCCTGGGAATACCAGGTGCTGTAAGCTTTTTTTTTTCTCTCAGCTGTCACCAAAGGAGGGCGCTGTTGCTCCATCACCGCACACAGGGCTTTGAGGAACAAAAGCTGCAATCATTCCAGCTGTGTCTCTATGCACGCCAGAGAGGTGGCACTGAGACGCCTCACTTTCCAAGTAGTTTTTAGGGTTCCAGTTCTCACTGTTACAGCCTGTAAAAAGCCTGCAATCATCCTGCATGTACACAAATAGCCTGAGAAACAAGGTTGCAATCCTTCGGGCTGTGTGTTTTTCTCCACAGAAAAAAACAATTCCTATGAAAGTAATGTTAAAGGATAGCATGTGTTTGATGGCTGAGACACCATTATCCGCCACTCAGATGGTGTGAGGAACTGTCAGTGGTGTCACAGCATGTTTAAATGGGCTTTCTGCAGCCTGTTTCATCGCTTACGGCCATACCACCCTGAACACGCCCGATCTCGTCTGATCTCGGAAGCTAAGCAGGGTCGGGCCTGGTTAGTACTTGGATGGGAGACCGCCTGGGAATACCAGGTGCTGTAAGCTTTTTTTTTTCTCTCAGCTGTCACCAAAGGAGGGCGCTGTTGCTCCATCACCGCACACAGGGCTTTGAGGAACAAAAGCTGCAATCATTCCAGCTGTGTCTCTATGCACGCCAGAGAGGTGGCACTGAGACGCCTCACTTTCCAAGTAGTTTTTAGGGTTCCAGTTCTCACTGTTACAGCCTGTAAAAAGCCTGCAATCATCCTGCATGTACACAAATAGCCTGAGAAACAAGGTTGCAATCCTTCGGGCTGTGTGTTTTTCTCCACAGAAAAAAACAATTCCTATGAAAGTAATGTTAAAGGATAGCATGTGTTTGATGGCTGAGACACCATTATCCGCCACTCAGATGGTGTGAGGAACTGTCAGTGGTGTCACAGCATGTTTAAATGGGCTTTCTGCAGCCTGTTTCATCGCTTACGGCCATACCACCCTGAACACGCCCGATCTCGTCTGATCTCGGAAGCTAAGCAGGGTCGGGCCTGGTTAGTACTTGGATGGGAGACCGCCTGGGAATACCAGGTGCTGTAAGCTTTTTTTTTTCTCTCAGCTGTCACCAAAGGAGGGCGCTGTTGCTCCATCACCGCACACAGGGCTTTGAGGAACAAAAGCTGCAATCATTCCAGCTGTGTCTCTATGCACGCCAGAGAGGTGGCACTGAGACGCCTCACTTTCCAAGTAGTTTTTAGGGTTCCAGTTCTCACTGTTACAGCCTGTAAAAAGCCTGCAATCATCCTGCATGTACACAAATAGCCTGAGAAACAAGGTTGCAATCCTTCGGGCTGTGTGTTTTTCTCCACAGAAAAAAACAATTCCTATGAAAGTAATGTTAAAGGATAGCATGTGTTTGATGGCTGAGACACCATTATCCGCCACTCAGATGGTGTGAGGAACTGTCAGTGGTGTCACAGCATGTTTAAATGGGCTTTCTGCAGCCTGTTTCATCGCTTACGGCCATACCACCCTGAACACGCCCGATCTCGTCTGATCTCGGAAGCTAAGCAGGGTCGGGCCTGGTTAGTACTTGGATGGGAGACCGCCTGGGAATACCAGGTGCTGTAAGCTTTTTTTTTTCTCTCAGCTGTCACCAAAGGAGGGCGCTGTTGCTCCATCACCGCACACAGGGCTTTGAGGAACAAAAGCTGCAATCATTCCAGCTGTGTCTCTATGCACGCCAGAGAGGTGGCACTGAGACGCCTCACTTTCCAAGTAGTTTTTAGGGTTCCAGTTCTCACTGTTACAGCCTGTAAAAAGCCTGCAATCATCCTGCATGTACACAAATAGCCTGAGAAACAAGGTTGCAATCCTTCGGGCTGTGTGTTTTTCTCCACAGAAAAAAACAATTCCTATGAAAGTAATGTTAAAGGATAGCATGTGTTTGATGGCTGAGACACCATTATCCGCCACTCAGATGGTGTGAGGAACTGTCAGTGGTGTCACAGCATGTTTAAATGGGCTTTCTGCAGCCTGTTTCATCGCTTACGGCCATACCACCCTGAACACGCCCGATCTCGTCTGATCTCGGAAGCTAAGCAGGGTCGGGCCTGGTTAGTACTTGGATGGGAGACCGCCTGGGAATACCAGGTGCTGTAAGCTTTTTTTTTTCTCTCAGCTGTCACCAAAGGAGGGCGCTGTTGCTCCATCACCGCACACAGGGCTTTGAGGAACAAAAGCTGCAATCATTCCAGCTGTGTCTCTATGCACGCCAGAGAGGTGGCACTGAGACGCCTCACTTTCCAAGTAGTTTTTAGGGTTCCAGTTCTCACTGTTACAGCCTGTAAAAAGCCTGCAATCATCCTGCATGTACACAAATAGCCTGAGAAACAAGGTTGCAATCCTTCGGGCTGTGTGTTTTTCTCCACAGAAAAAAACAATTCCTATGAAAGTAATGTTAAAGGATAGCATGTGTTTGATGGCTGAGACACCATTATCCGCCACTCAGATGGTGTGAGGAACTGTCAGTGGTGTCACAGCATGTTTAAATGGGCTTTCTGCAGCCTGTTTCATCGCTTACGGCCATACCACCCTGAACACGCCCGATCTCGTCTGATCTCGGAAGCTAAGCAGGGTCGGGCCTGGTTAGTACTTGGGTGGGAGACCGCCTGGGAATACCAGGTACTGTAATCTTTTTTTTTTCTCTCAGCTGTCACCAAAGGAGGGCGCTGTTGCTCCATCACCGCACACAGGGCTTTGAGGAACAAAAGCTGCAATCATTCCAGCTGTGTCTCTATGCACGCCAGAGAGGTGGCACTGAGACGCCTCACTTTCCAAGTAGTTTTTAGGGTTCCAGTTCTCACTGTTACAGCCTGTAAAAAGCCTGCAATCATCCTGCATGTACACAAATAGCCTGAGAAACAAGGTTGCAATCCTTCGGGCTGTGTGTTTTTCTCCACAGAAAAAAACAATTCCTATGAAAGTAATGTTAAAGGATAGCATGTGTTTGATGGCTGAGACACCATTATCCGCCACTCAGATGGTGTGAGGAACTGTCAGTGGTGTCACAGCATGTTTAAATGGGCTTTCTGCAGCCTGTTTCATCGCTTACGGCCATACCACCCTGAACACGCCCGATCTCGTCTGATCTCGGAAGCTAAGCAGGGTCGGGCCTGGTTAGTACTTGGATGGGAGACCGCCTGGGAATACCAGGTGCTGTAAGCTTTTTTTTTTCTCTCAGCTGTCACCAAAGGAGGGCGCTGTTGCTCCATCACCGCACACAGGGCTTTGAGGAACAAAAGCTGCAATCATTCCAGCTGTGTCTCTATGCACGCCAGAGAGGTGGCACTGAGACGCCTCACTTTCCAAGTAGTTTTTAGGGTTCCAGTTCTCACTGTTACAGCCTGTAAAAAGCCTGCAATCATCCTGCATGTACAGAAATAGCCTGAGAAACAAGGTTGCAATCCTTCGGGCTGTGTGTTTTTCTCCACAGAAAAAAACAATTCCTATGAAAGTAATGTTAAAGGATAGCATGTGTTTGATGGCTGAGACACCATTATCCGCCACTCAGATGGTGTGAGGAACTGTCAGTGGTGTCACAGCATGTTTAAATGGGCTTTCTGCAGCCTGTTTCATCGCTTACGGCCATACCACCCTGAACACGCCCGATCTCGTCTGATCTCGGAAGCTAAGCAGGGTCGGGCCTGGTTAGTACTTGGATGGGAGACCGCCTGGGAATACCAGGTGCTGTAAGCTTTTTTTTTTCTCTCAGCTGTCACCAAAGGAGGGCGCTGTTGCTCCATCACCGCACACAGGGCTTTGAGGAACAAAAGCTGCAATCATTCCAGCTGTGTCTCTATGCACGCCAGAGAGGTGGCACTGAGACGCCTCACTTTCCAAGTAGTTTTTAGGGTTCCAGTTCTCACTGTTACAGCCTGTAAAAAGCCTGCAATCATCCTGCATGTACACAAATAGCCTGAGAAACAAGGTTGCAATCCTTCGGGCTGTGTGTTTTTCTCCACAGAAAAAAACAATTCCTCTGAAAGTAATGTTAAAGGATAGCATGTGTTTGATGGCTGAGACACCATTATCCGCCACTCAGATGGTGTGAGGAACTGTCAGTGGTGTCACAGCATGTTTAAATGGGCTTTCTGCAGCCTGTTTCATCGCTTACGGCCATACCACCCTGAACACGCCCGATCTCGTCTGATCTCGGAAGCTAAGCAGGGTCGGGCCTGGTTAGTACTTGGATGGGAGACCGCCTGGGAATACCAGGTGCTGTAAGCTTTTTTTTTTCTCTCAGCTGTCACCAAAGGAGGGCGCTGTTGCTCCATCACCGCACACAGGGCTTTGAGGAACAAAAGCTGCAATCATTCCAGCTGTGTCTCTATGCACGCCAGAGAGGTGGCACTGAGACGCCTCACTTTCCAAGTAGTTTTTAGGGTTCCAGTTCTCACTGTTACAGCCTGTAAAAAGCCTGCAATCATCCTGCATGTACACAAATAGCCTGAGAAACAAGGTTGCAATCCTTCGGGCTGTGTGTTTTTCTCCACAGAAAAAAACAATTCCTATGAAAGTAATGTTAAAGGATAGCATGTGTTTGATGGCTGAGACACCATTATCCGCCACTCAGATGGTGTGAGGAACTGTCAGTGGTGTCACAGCATGTTTAAATGGGCTTTCTGCAGCCTGTTTCATCGCTTACGGCCATACCACCCTGAACACGCCCGATCTCGTCTGATCTCGGAAGCTAAGCAGGGTCGGGCCTGGTTAGTACTTGGATGGGAGACCGCCTGGGAATACCAGGTGCTGTAAGCTTTTTTTTTTCTCTCAGCTGTCACCAAAGGAGGGCGCTGTTGCTCCATCACCGCACACAGGGCTTTGAGGAACAAAAGCTGCAATCATTCCAGCTGTGTCTCTATGCACGCCAGAGAGGTGGCACTGAGACGCCTCACTTTCCAAGTAGTTTTTAGGGTTCCAGTTCTCACTGTTACAGCCTGTAAAAAGCCTGCAATCATCCTGCATGTACACAAATAGCCTGAGAAACAAGGTTGCAATCCTTCGGGCTGTGTGTTTTTCTCCACAGAAAAAAACAATTCCTATGAAAGTAATGTTAAAGGATAGCATGTGTTTGATGGCTGAGACACCATTATCCGCCACTCAGATGGTGTGAGGAACTGTCAGTGGTGTCACAGCATGTTTAAATGGGCTTTCTGCAGCCTGTTTCATCGCTTACGGCCATACCACCCTGAACACGCCCGATCTCGTCTGATCTCGGAAGCTAAGCAGGGTCGGGCCTGGTTAGTACTTGGATGGGAGACCGCCTGGGAATACCAGGTGCTGTAAGCTTTTTTTTTTCTCTCAGCTGTCACCAAAGGAGGGCGCTGTTGCTCCATCACCGCACACAGGGCTTTGAGGAACAAAAGCTGCAATCATTCCAGCTGTGTCTCTATGCACGCCAGAGAGGTGGCACTGAGACGCCTCACTTTCCAAGTAGTTTTTAGGGTTCCAGTTCTCACTGTTACAGCCTGTAAAAAGCCTGCAATCATCCTGCATGTACACAAATAGCCTGAGAAACAAGGTTGCAATCCTTCGGGCTGTGTGTTTTTCTCCACAGAAAAAAACAATTCCTATGAAAGTAATGTTAAAGGATAGCATGTGTTTGATGGCTGAGACACCATTATCCGCCACTCAGATGGTGTGAGGAACTGTCAGTGGTGTCACAGCATGTTTAAATGGGCTTTCTGCAGCCTGTTTCATCGCTTACGGCCATACCACCCTGAACACGCCCGATCTCGTCTGATCTCGGAAGCTAAGCAGGGTCGGGCCTGGTTAGTACTTGGATGGGAGACCGCCTGGGAATACCAGGTGCTGTAAGCTTTTTTTTTTCTCTCAGCTGTCACCAAAGGAGGGCGCTGTTGCTCCATCACCGCACACAGGGCTTTGAGGAACAAAAGCTGCAATCATTCCAGCTGTGTCTCTATGCACGCCAGAGAGGTGGCACTGAGACGCCTCACTTTCCAAGTAGTTTTTAGGGTTCCAGTTCTCACTGTTACAGCCTGTAAAAAGCCTGCAATCATCCTGCATGTACACAAATAGCCTGAGAAACAAGGTTGCAATCCTTCGGGCTGTGTGTTTTTCTCCACAGAAAAAAACAATTCCTATGAAAGTAATGTTAAAGGATAGCATGTGTTTGATGGCTGAGACACCATTATCCGCCACTCAGATGGTGTGAGGAACTGTCAGTGGTGTCACAGCATGTTTAAATGGGCTTTCTGCAGCCTGTTTCATCGCTTACGGCCATACCACCCTGAACACGCCCGATCTCGTCTGATCTCGGAAGCTAAGCAGGGTCGGGCCTGGTTAGTACTTGGATGGGAGACCGCCTGGGAATACCAGGTGCTGTAAGCTTTTTTTTTTCTCTCAGCTGTCACCAAAGGAGGGCGCTGTTGCTCCATCACCGCACACAGGGCTTTGAGGAACAAAAGCTGCAATCATTCCAGCTGTGTCTCTATGCACGCCAGAGAGGTGGCACTGAGACGCCTCACTTTCCAAGTAGTTTTTAGGGTTCCAGTTCTCACTGTTACAGCCTGTAAAAAGCCTGCAATCATCCTGCATGTACACAAATAGCCTGAGAAACAAGGTTGCAATCCTTCGGGCTGTGTGTTTTTCTCCACAGAAAAAAACAATTCCTATGAAAGTAATGTTAAAGGATAGCATGTGTTTGATGGCTGAGACACCATTATCCGCCACTCAGATGGTGTGAGGAACTGTCAGTGGTGTCACAGCATGTTTAAATGGGCTTTCTGCAGCCTGTTTCATCGCTTACGGCCATACCACCCTGAACACGCCCGATCTCGTCTGATCTCGGAAGCTAAGCAGGGTCGGGCCTGGTTAGTACTTGGATGGGAGACCGCCTGGGAATACCAGGTGCTGTAAGCTTTTTTTTTTCTCTCAGCTGTCACCAAAGGAGGGCGCTGTTGCTCCATCACCGCACACAGGGCTTTGAGGAACAAAAGCTGCAATCATTCCAGCTGTGTCTCTATGCACGCCAGAGAGGTGGCACTGAGACGCCTCACTTTCCAAGTAGTTTTTAGGGTTCCAGTTCTCACTGTTACAGCCTGTAAAAAGCCTGCAATCATCCTGCATGTACACAAATAGCCTGAGAAACAAGGTTGCAATCCTTCGGGCTGTGTGTTTTTCTCCACAGAAAAAAACAATTCCTATGAAAGTAATGTTAAAGGATAGCATGTGTTTGATGGCTGAGACACCATTATCCGCCACTCAGATGGTGTGAGGAACTGTCAGTGGTGTCACAGCATGTTTAAATGGGCTTTCTGCAGCCTGTTTCATCGCTTACGGCCATACCACCCTGAACACGCCCGATCTCGTCTGATCTCGGAAGCTAAGCAGGGTCGGGCCTGGTTAGTACTTGGATGGGAGACCGCCTGGGAATACCAGGTGCTGTAAGCTTTTTTTTTTATCTCCCAGCTGTCACCAAAGGAGGGCGCTGTTGCTCCATCACCGCACACAGGGCTTTGAGGAACAAAAGCTGCAATCATTCCAGCTGTGTCTCTATGCACGCCAGAGAGGTGGCACTGAGACGCCTCACTTTCCAAGTAGTTTTTAGGGTTCCAGTTCTCACTGTTACAGCCTGTAAAAAGCCTGCAATCATCCTGCATGTACACAAATAGCCTGAGAAACAAGGTTGCAATCCTTCGGGCTGTGTGTTTTTCTCCACAGAAAAAAACAATTCCTATGAAAGTAATGTTAAAGGATAGCATGTGTTTGATGGCTGAGACACCATTATCCGCCACTCAGATGGTGTGAGGAACTGTCAGTGGTGTCACAGCATGTTTAAATGGGCTTTCTGCAGCCTGTTTCATCGCTTACGGCCATACCACCCTGAACACGCCCGATCTCGTCTGATCTCGGAAGCTAAGCAGGGTCGGGCCTGGTTAGTACTTGGATGGGAGACCGCCTGGGAATACCAGGTGCTGTAAGCTTTTTTTTTTCTCTCAGCTGTCACCAAAGGAGGGCGCTGTTGCTCCATCACCGCACACAGGGCTTTGAGGAACAAAAGCTGCAATCATTCCAGCTGTGTCTCTATGCACGCCAGAGAGGTGGCACTGAGACGCCTCACTTTCCAAGTAGTTTTTAGGGTTCCAGTTCTCACTGTTACAGCCTGTAAAAAGCCTGCAATCATCCTGCATGTACACAAATAGCCTGAGAAACAAGGTTGCAATCCTTCGGGCTGTGTGTTTTTCTCCACAGAAAAAAACAATTCCTATGAAAGTAATGTTAAAGGATAGCATGTGTTTGATGGCTGAGACACCATTATCCGCCACTCAGATGGTGTGAGGAACTGTCAGTGGTGTCACAGCATGTTTAAATGGGCTTTCTGCAGCCTGTTTCATCGCTTACGGCCATACCACCCTGAACACGCCCGATCTCGTCTGATCTCGGAAGCTAAGCAGGGTCGGGCCTGGTTAGTACTTGGATGGGAGACCGCCTGGGAATACCAGGTGCTGTAAGCTTTTTTTTTTCTCTCAGCTGTCACCAAAGGAGGGCGCTGTTGCTCCATCACCGCACACAGGGCTTTGAGGAACAAAAGCTGCAATCATTCCAGCTGTGTCTCTATGCACGCCAGAGAGGTGGCACTGAGACGCCTCACTTTCCAAGTAGTTTTTAGGGTTCCAGTTCTCACTGTTACAGCCTGTAAAAAGCCTGCAATCATCCTGCATGTACACAAATAGCCTGAGAAACAAGGTTGCAATCCTTCGGGCTGTGTGTTTTTCTCCACAGAAAAAAACAATTCCTATGAAAGTAATGTTAAAGGATAGCATGTGTTTGATGGCTGAGACACCATTATCCGCCACTCAGATGGTGTGAGGAACTGTCAGTGGTGTCACAGCATGTTTAAATGGGCTTTCTGCAGCCTGTTTCATCGCTTACGGCCATACCACCCTGAACACGCCCGATCTCGTCTGATCTCGGAAGCTAAGCAGGGTCGGGCCTGGTTAGTACTTGGATGGGAGACCGCCTGGGAATACCAGGTGCTGTAAGCTTTTTTTTTTCTCTCAGCTGTCACCAAAGGAGGGCGCTGTTGCTCCATCACCGCACACAGGGCTTTGAGGAACAAAAGCTGCAATCATTCCAGCTGTGTCTCTATGCACGCCAGAGAGGTGGCACTGAGACGCCTCACTTTCCAAGTAGTTTTTAGGGTTCCAGTTCTCACTGTTACAGCCTGTAAAAAGCCTGCAATCATCCTGCATGTACACAAATAGCCTGAGAAACAAGGTTGCAATCCTTCGGGCTGTGTGTTTTTCTCCACAGAAAAAAACAATTCCTATGAAAGTAATGTTAAAGGATAGCATGTGTTTGATGGCTGAGACACCATTATCCGCCACTCAGATGGTGTGAGGAACTGTCAGTGGTGTCACAGCATGTTTAAATGGGCTTTCTGCAGCCTGTTTCATCGCTTACGGCCATACCACCCTGAACACGCCCGATCTCGTCTGATCTCGGAAGCTAAGCAGGGTCGGGCCTGGTTAGTACTTGGATGGGAGACCGCCTGGGAATACCAGGTGCTGTAAGCTTTTTTTTTTCTCTCAGCTGTCACCAAAGGAGGGCGCTGTTGCTCCATCACCGCACACAGGGCTTTGAGGAACAAAAGCTGCAATCATTCCAGCTGTGTCTCTATGCACGCCAGAGAGGTGGCACTGAGACGCCTCACTTTCCAAGTAGTTTTTAGGGTTCCAGTTCTCACTGTTACAGCCTGTAAAAAGCCTGCAATCATCCTGCATGTACACAAATAGCCTGAGAAACAAGGTTGCAATCCTTCGGGCTGTGTGTTTTTCTCCACAGAAAAAAACAATTCCTATGAAAGTAATGTTAAAGGATAGCATGTGTTTGATGGCTGAGACACCATTATCCGCCACTCAGATGGTGTGAGGAACTGTCAGTGGTGTCACAGCATGTTTAAATGGGCTTTCTGCAGCCTGTTTCATCGCTTACGGCCATACCACCCTGAACACGCCCGATCTCGTCTGATCTCGGAAGCTAAGCAGGGTCGGGCCTGGTTAGTACTTGGATGGGAGACCGCCTGGGAATACCAGGTGCTGTAAGCTTTTTTTTTTCTCTCAGCTGTCACCAAAGGAGGGCGCTGTTGCTCCATCACCGCACACAGGGCTTTGAGGAACAAAAGCTGCAATCATTCCAGCTGTGTCTCTATGCACGCCAGAGAGGTGGCACTGAGACGCCTCACTTTCCAAGTAGTTTTTAGGGTTCCAGTTCTCACTGTTACAGCCTGTAAAAAGCCTGCAATCATCCTGCATGTACACAAATAGCCTGAGAAACAAGGTTGCAATCCTTCGGGCTGTGTGTTTTTCTCCACAGAAAAAAACAATTCCTATGAAAGTAATGTTAAAGGATAGCATGTGTTTGATGGCTGAGACACCATTATCCGCCACTCAGATGGTGTGAGGAACTGTCAGTGGTGTCACAGCATGTTTAAATGGGCTTTCTGCAGCCTGTTTCATCGCTTACGGCCATACCACCCTGAACACGCCCGATCTCGTCTGATCTCGGAAGCTAAGCAGGGTCGGGCCTGGTTAGTACTTGGATGGGAGACCGCCTGGGAATACCAGGTGCTGTAAGCTTTTTTTTTTCTCTCAGCTGTCACCAAAGGAGGGCGCTGTTGCTCCATCACCGCACACAGGGCTTTGAGGAACAAAAGCTGCAATCATTCCAGCTGTGTCTCTATGCACGCCAGAGAGGTGGCACTGAGACGCCTCACTTTCCAAGTAGTTTTTAGGGTTCCAGTTCTCACTGTTACAGCCTGTAAAAAGCCTGCAATCATCCTGCATGTACACAAATAGCCTGAGAAACAAGGTTGCAATCCTTCGGGCTGTGTGTTTTTCTCCACAGAAAAAAACAATTCCTATGAAAGTAATGTTAAAGGATAGCATGTGTTTGATGGCTGAGACACCATTATCCGCCACTCAGATGGTGTGAGGAACTGTCAGTGGTGTCACAGCATGTTTAAATGGGCTTTCTGCAGCCTGTTTCATCGCTTACGGCCATACCACCCTGAACACGCCCGATCTCGTCTGATCTCGGAAGCTAAGCAGGGTCGGGCCTGGTTAGTACTTGGATGGGAGACCGCCTGGGAATACCAGGTGCTGTAAGCTTTTTTTTTTCTCTCAGCTGTCACCAAAGGAGGGCGCTGTTGCTCCATCACCGCACACAGGGCTTTGAGGAACAAAAGCTGCAATCATTCCAGCTGTGTCTCTATGCACGCCAGAGAGGTGGCACTGAGACGCCTCACTTTCCAAGTAGTTTTTAGGGTTCCAGTTCTCACTGTTACAGCCTGTAAAAAGCCTGCAATCATCCTGCATGTACACAAATAGCCTGAGAAACAAGGTTGCAATCCTTCGGGCTGTGTGTTTTTCTCCACAGAAAAAAACAATTCCTATGAAAGTAATGTTAAAGGATAGCATGTGTTTGATGGCTGAGACACCATTATCCGCCACTCAGATGGTGTGAGGAACTGTCAGTGGTGTCACAGCATGTTTAAATGGGCTTTCTGCAGCCTGTTTCATCGCTTACGGCCATACCACCCTGAACACGCCCGATCTCGTCTGATCTCGGAAGCTAAGCAGGGTCGGGCCTGGTTAGTACTTGGATGGGAGACAGCCTGGGAATACCAGGTGCTGTAAGCTTTTTTTTTTCTCTCAGCTGTCACCAAAGGAGGGCGCTGTTGCTCCATCACCGCACACAGGGCTTTGAGGAACAAAAGCTGCAATCATTCCAGCTGTGTCTCTATGCACGCCAGAGAGGTGGCACTGAGACGCCTCACTTTCCAAGTAGTTTTTAGGGTTCCAGTTCTCACTGTTACAGCCTGTAAAAAGCCTGCAATCATCCTGCATGTACACAAATAGCCTGAGAAACAAGGTTGCAATCCTTCGGGCTGTGTGTTTTTCTCCACAGAAAAAAACAATTCCTATGAAAGTAATGTTAAAGGATAGCATGTGTTTGATGGCTGAGACACCATTATCCGCCACTCAGATGGTGTGAGGAACTGTCAGTGGTGTCACAGCATGTTTAAATGGGCTTTCTGCAGCCTGTTTCATCGCTTACGGCCATACCACCCTGAACACGCCCGATCTCGTCTGATCTCGGAAGCTAAGCAGGGTCGGGCCTGGTTAGTACTTGGATGGGAGACCGCCTGGGAATACCAGGTGCTGTAAGCTTTTTTTTTTCTCTCAGCTGTCACCAAAGGAGGGCGCTGTTGCTCCATCACCGCACACAGGGCTTTGAGGAACAAAAGCTGCAATCATTCCAGCTGTGTCTCTATGCACGCCAGAGAGGTGGCACTGAGACGCCTCACTTTCCAAGTAGTTTTTAGGGTTCCAGTTCTCACTGTTACAGCCTGTAAAAAGCCTGCAATCATCCTGCATGTACACAAATAGCCTGAGAAACAAGGTTGCAATCCTTCGGGCTGTGTGTTTTTCTCCACAGAAAAAAACAATTCCTATGAAAGTAATGTTAAAGGATAGCATGTGTTTGATGGCTGAGACACCATTATCCGCCACTCAGATGGTGTGAGGAACTGTCAGTGGTGTCACAGCATGTTTAAATGGGCTTTCTGCAGCCTGTTTCATCGCTTACGGCCATACCACCCTGAACACGCCCGATCTCGTCTGATCTCGGAAGCTAAGCAGGGTCGGGCCTGGTTAGTACTTGGATGGGAGACCGCCTGGGAATACCAGGTGCTGTAAGCTTTTTTTTTTCTCTCAGCTGTCACCAAAGGAGGGCGCTGTTGCTCCATCACCGCACACAGGGCTTTGAGGAACAAAAGCTGCAATCATTCCAGCTGTGTCTCTATGCACGCCAGAGAGGTGGCACTGAGACGCCTCACTTTCCAAGTAGTTTTTAGGGTTCCAGTTCTCACTGTTACAGCCTGTAAAAAGCCTGCAATCATCCTGCATGTACACAAATAGCCTGAGAAACAAGGTTGCAATCCTTCGGGCTGTGTGTTTTTCTCCACAGAAAAAAACAATTCCTATGAAAGTAATGTTAAAGGATAGCATGTGTTTGATGGCTGAGACACCATTATCCGCCACTCAGATGGTGTGAGGAACTGTCAGTGGTGTCACAGCATGTTTAAATGGGCTTTCTGCAGCCTGTTTCATCGCTTACGGCCATACCACCCTGAACACGCCCGATCTCGTCTGATCTCGGAAGCTAAGCAGGGTCGGGCCTGGTTAGTACTTGGATGGGAGACCGCCTGGGAATACCAGGTGCTGTAAGCTTTTTTTTTTCTCTCAGCTGTCACCAAAGGAGGGCGCTGTTGCTCCATCACCGCACACAGGGCTTTGAGGAACAAAAGCTGCAATCATTCCAGCTGTGTCTCTATGCACGCCAGAGAGGTGGCACTGAGACGCCTCACTTTCCAAGTAGTTTTTAGGGTTCCAGTTCTCACTGTTACAGCCTGTAAAAAGCCTGCAATCATCCTGCATGTACACAAATAGCCTGAGAAACAAGGTTGCAATCCTTCGGGCTGTGTGTTTTTCTCCACAGAAAAAAACAATTCCTATGAAAGTAATGTTAAAGGATAGCATGTGTTTGATGGCTGAGACACCATTATCCGCCACTCAGATGGTGTGAGGAACTGTCAGTGGTGTCACAGCATGTTTAAATGGGCTTTCTGCAGCCTGTTTCATCGCTTACGGCCATACCACCCTGAACACGCCCGATCTCGTCTGATCTCGGAAGCTAAGCAGGGTCGGGCCTGGTTAGTACTTGGATGGGAGACCGCCTGGGAATACCAGGTGCTGTAAGCTTTTTTTTTTCTCTCAGCTGTCACCAAAGGAGGGCGCTGTTGCTCCATCACCGCACACAGGGCTTTGAGGAACAAAAGCTGCAATCATTCCAGCTGTGTCTCTATGCACGCCAGAGAGGTGGCACTGAGACGCCTCACTTTCCAAGTAGTTTTTAGGGTTCCAGTTCTCACTGTTACAGCCTGTAAAAAGCCTGCAATCATCCTGCATGTACACAAATAGCCTGAGAAACAAGGTTGCAATCCTTCGGGCTGTGTGTTTTTCTCCACAGAAAAAAACAATTCCTATGAAAGTAATGTTAAAGGATAGCATGTGTTTGATGGCTGAGACACCATTATCCGCCACTCAGATGGTGTGAGGAACTGTCAGTGGTGTCACAGCATGTTTAAATGGGCTTTCTGCAGCCTGTTTCATCGCTTACGGCCATACCACCCTGAACACGCCCGATCTCGTCTGATCTCGGAAGCTAAGCAGGGTCGGGCCTGGTTAGTACTTGGATGGGAGACCGCCTGGGAATACCAGGTGCTGTAAGCTTTTTTTTTTCTCTCAGCTGTCACCAAAGGAGGGCGCTGTTGCTCCATCACCGCACACAGGGCTTTGAGGAACAAAAGCTGCAATCATTCCAGCTGTGTCTCTATGCACGCCAGAGAGGTGGCACTGAGACGCCTCACTTTCCAAGTAGTTTTTAGGGTTCCAGTTCTCACTGTTACAGCCTGTAAAAAGCCTGCAATCATCCTGCATGTACACAAATAGCCTGAGAAACAAGGTTGCAATCCTTCGGGCTGTGTGTTTTTCTCCACAGAAAAAAACAATTCCTATGAAAGTAATGTTAAAGGATAGCATGTGTTTGATGGCTGAGACACCATTATCCGCCACTCAGATGGTGTGAGGAACTGTCAGTGGTGTCACAGCATGTTTAAATGGGCTTTCTGCAGCCTGTTTCATCGCTTACGGCCATACCACCCTGAACACGCCCGATCTCGTCTGATCTCGGAAGCTAAGCAGGGTCGGGCCTGGTTAGTACTTGGATGGGAGACCGCCTGGGAATACCAGGTGCTGTAAGCTTTTTTTTTTCTCCCAGCTGTCACCAAAGGAGGGCGCTGTTGCTCCATCACCGCACACAGGGCTTTGAGGAACAAAAGCTGCAATCATTCCAGCTGTGTCTCTATGCACGCCAGAGAGGTGGCACTGAGACGCCTCACTTTCCAAGTAGTTTTTAGGGTTCCAGTTCTCACTGTTACAGCCTGTAAAAAGCCTGCAATCATCCTGCATGTACACAAATAGCCTGAGAAACAAGGTTGCAATCCTTCGGGCTGTGTGTTTTTCTCCACAGAAAAAAACAATTCCTATGAAAGTAATGTTAAAGGATAGCATGTGTTTGATGGCTGAGACACCATTATCCGCCACTCAGATGGTGTGAGGAACTGTCAGTGGTGTCACAGCATGTTTAAATGGGCTTTCTGCAGCCTGTTTCATCGCTTACGGCCATACCACCCTGAACACGCCCGATCTCGTCTGATCTCGGAAGCTAAGCAGGGTCGGGCCTGGTTAGTACTTGGATGGGAGACCGCCTGGGAATACCAGGTGCTGTAAGCTTTTTTTTTTCTCTCAGCTGTCACCAAAGGAGGGCGCTGTTGCTCCATCACCGCACACAGGGCTTTGAGGAACAAAAGCTGCAATCATTCCAGCTGTGTCTCTATGCACGCCAGAGAGGTGGCACTGAGACGCCTCACTTTCCAAGTAGTTTTTAGGGTTCCAGTTCTCACTGTTACAGCCTGTAAAAAGCCTGCAATCATCCTGCATGTACACAAATAGCCTGAGAAACAAGGTTGCAATCCTTCGGGCTGTGTGTTTTTCTCCACAGAAAAAAACAATTCCTATGAAAGTAATGTTAAAGGATAGCATGTGTTTGATGGCTGAGACACCATTATCCGCCACTCAGATGGTGTGAGGAACTGTCAGTGGTGTCACAGCATGTTTAAATGGGCTTTCTGCAGCCTGTTTCATCGCTTACGACCATACCACCCTGAACACGCCCGATCTCGTCTGATCTCGGAAGCTAAGCAGGGTCGGGCCTGGTTAGTACTTGGATGGGAGACCGCCTGGGAATACCAGGTGCTGTAAGCTTTTTTTTTTCTCTCAGCTGTCACCAAAGGAGGGCGCTGTTGCTCCATCACCGCACACAGGGCTTTGAGGAACAAAAGCTGCAATCATTCCAGCTGTGTCTCTATGCACGCCAGAGAGGTGGCACTGAGACGCCTCACTTTCCAAGTAGTTTTTAGGGTTCCAGTTCTCACTGTTACAGCCTGTAAAAAGCCTGCAATCATCCTGCATGTACACAAATAGCCTGAGAAACAAGGTTGCAATCCTTCGGGCTGTGTGTTTTTCTCCACAGAAAAAAACAATTCCTATGAAAGTAATGTTAAAGGATAGCATGTGTTTGATGGCTGAGACACCATTATCCGCCACTCAGATGGTGTGAGGAACTGTCAGTGGTGTCACAGCATGTTTAAATGGGCTTTCTGCAGCCTGTTTCATCGCTTACGGCCATACCACCCTGAACACGCCCGATCTCGTCTGATCTCGGAAGCTAAGCAGGGTCGGGCCTGGTTAGTACTTGGATGGGAGACCGCCTGGGAATACCAGGTGCTGTAAGCTTTTTTTTTTCTCTCAGCTGTCACCAAAGGAGGGCGCTGTTGCTCCATCACCGCACACAGGGCTTTGAGGAACAAAAGCTGCAATCATTCCAGCTGTGTCTCTATGCACGCCAGAGAGGTGGCACTGAGACGCCTCACTTTCCAAGTAGTTTTTAGGGTTCCAGTTCTCACTGTTACAGCCTGTAAAAAGCCTGCAATCATCCTGCATGTACACAAATAGCCTGAGAAACAAGGTTGCAATCCTTCGGGCTGTGTGTTTTTCTCCACAGAAAAAAACAATTCCTATGAAAGTAATGTTAAAGGATAGCATGTGTTTGATGGCTGAGACACCATTATCCGCCACTCAGATGGTGTGAGGAACTGTCAGTGGTGTCACAGCATGTTTAAATGGGCTTTCTGCAGCCTGTTTCATCGCTTACGACCATACCACCCTGAACACGCCCGATCTCGTCTGATCTCGGAAGCTAAGCAGGGTCGGGCCTGGTTAGTACTTGGATGGGAGACCGCCTGGGAACGGCTCATGACCCCCCCAAGTACCTATTGCTGAACCCTGGGATCGATCAAAAAGGATCAAAACGGACAGCTCCATCTGCTGGCCACTGGTGGGATGTTTTATTTCCAGAAATGTCATGTACAAGGTCTAGTTTATCAAAATCCATTGGTCTGCTGAATGTTTTGTTTATTATTTTCATAGTTTGAGTTGATGTAGCTGATGAGATTCATATAATCAAGTGGAAAAGTGTTTAATTGTTACATTTTTGGGCTGAATTAAGAAAAAGGGTGTAAGAATATATACAGTGCACTCTCACTTTGTCTGGAAGACATCAGAGCTATTCACAGAACTTATTGTTTTGACCACACAGGGGCTGCAGCCAGCACAGTGGGGGTGTATTCACACCTCTGGTAGCAGGGGAGAAGACACAAGGACTTTTAATTGCTTTGGTGTGTTTTTTCTTTCCACTATCCCACCCCTTGTGAAACCCAAGCACACACAGACTCCAAAATACTTTTCCAACTTTTATTTTTCACCCAGAATGTGTTTCATTCAAAAAGGCAATGCATATAAAACACAAGTAAACAAGATCTGTTTAGTTTAAAGCTCGCTCACCACGACAAGGTACAGATCTACGAGCGAGAACACGAGAGACAAACATTTACTACCATCTGCAAACATTTAGTTAAACATGGAGCTGACAGACATACACACATCACAAGGACAGGCACATTTAAATAACAATAATAATCAAAAAACACTCAACAATTAAAAAACACACACTTGTACTTAAGATACAAATTAACAATTGGCTTGTACAGGTAAAAGTGCAATAATGAACATGAAGACTCAGGTGACCAATCAACAAATAAAAGGCTCAAGCCGTTCCTCTCTGTTGTGTTTTTCTTTAGCAAACTTTTGTTAAACATGAAGCAGACAAATACATACAAACAAGACGCATGACAAAAACACAGATTATCTGAACATGAACAACCACTAAAGGGTATGTAAACTGATTGTGTTAGATTGGAACTGATTAAGGTTAAAAAGATTGGCCTTGATAATGAACATAGACCAGAACAGATACAACAAAGTGCATTTAAACAGCAATATAAATAATAATAAATAAAAAACAAACAAAAGAACTTCAAGTAAAACTGTAAAGAGCATTTTTTTGAACTATATAAATAAATAGATTGTGCTTGCTGAAGCACTTTAAAACACACACAAAGAAAGAGAAACACACACAAACAAGCCTCTTTCTCTCTCCTACAGATGGCACAGGAACAGTGGCATCACAGAGGTAAGTTATTTTCACACACACACACACACATATTTACAGGTATTTACACAGTCCTCCTTTCCAACTCCGCATCCACGACACTCTTAAAGTGTTCAAAGTTGTCATACACCACATTGTCGAAGGCAGAGGTGGTAGACTTCCTAGTGGATGGACAGTAGGAAAATATTTTCTGCATGCTTCCAGCCACTTTGTCCTTGGAAGGGGTGTACCTCTTCCGCTGTCCACCACAGTTTGGCACGTGGCAAGCCCCACATGGCCGTGAGGACTTGTTAGGCATGAATGCCTTCACTGTTGGTGCAGGAGGGACAAAGTTCTGGCTGCAGGATGGCCCACGAAACAGGACGGAGGGGGCCTGTGGCTGTGCGGGGAGGACCAGCAGTATGGGTGCTGCCGACACAGGGGGTGGGCCATAGGTGGACGCAGCAGGAGGCCTCGGCTGGAGGTGGGCGGGCGCAGGAGGCCTCGGCAGAATGGGGGTGAGCGCAGCAGGCGTCGGCCGGGTGGAGAACGACAACGCAGTGGGCTGAACGGGCCGGTTTGCGGGAGTCACAGGCTCTGGCTCATCAACAAATAATCTGGAAATATAAAATACACATGTGATCAGTATTGATATGACGTGTGTGCTATTTGCTTTCCACAGCCAACAGGTGAAACAAAGTGCAACTTACCTCCGCTTCTCACCACGTCTCTTTCCAGCCTCGTGATGGATGTGCTGGTACTGGACCTGAGGCCGGTCTGGCGGAGGCAGGGCTGTTGGCAGCGCAGGAGCCTCCGGGAACGGTGCGTCCCACAGCACTTTCAGGTGAGGAGTCACCTTGGGTAGTACTGTCGCCCCGTAGTTGGCCTTCTTCTCCTCCCTAGCAG
>JAJDFG010000156.1:480000-560000 GCA_021039105.1 Scomber colias
TTGTTTAAACAGTCACATTTACCCACATTAACACATATCCACATCAAATTGACCAAGAAAATGTTGATTGTCGCTGAAAAGCAACAGGTGTGCAGGTGTGCGATGTAGCCGCTAGTGCTACTGTAATCGTCGTTGCGCTGACCGCTAGCAGACTAATTACCTCAGGAGGCGGATGAACCTGACAGAAAACTTTGCAGATAGCCCCCAACTCAAACAAATTTCGACGAATTATAGATTAATACTAAGAAAACTTTCTTCTAACAACACACTTTCAACTCATTGTAAACAGTCTTGTTAGCCGCGTTAGCTAGCTACAGACGCACATTAATCAACTTGGGTGAATATAGTCATGCCATACACCGTTGGAAAGCTTAGATTGTCACGATTAAAACGAGACCAACCACGAGTAATATGGTTGCTCACAGACAAAACGGCGTTAGGTTGACTGAAGTCTACCCAGCAGCTAAAAACATACCTTCAACGTCTTCCCTTTATACACAACGACCGTGTTATGACACAGAATCTTTTCTCTTTCTACAAAATCGATACAGCTTAATACATACCTTAAAAAAATTAACTAGCAAAGGATGAAGAGAATAAAATTTACCTGAGTGAATCCTCCGTTGACAGTAGTGGCAATGACCGGTGAATACATTAGCTGACGTATTATGATCCTCGCTCAATGATTGGTCTGTTGAGCGCTGAGCTCTGCTCAACATTGCTCAACCATTGGCTGATCGCTCCTCAGCTCTGCTCAACATTGCTCAACCATTGGCTGATCGCTCCTCAACTCTGCTCAACATTGCTCAACCATTGGTCGGTTGACGGGAGCTTAGGGACTTGGTGGAGAAAGTGCCTGGGATCGGCTCATGACCCCCCCAAGTACCTATTGCTGAACCCTGGGATCGATCAAAAAGGATCAAAACGGACAGCTCCATCTGCTGGCCACTGGTGGGAGGTTTTATTTCCAGAAATGTCATGTACAAGGTCTAGTTTATCAAAATCCATTGGTCTGCTGAATGTTTTGTTTATTATTTTCATAGTTTGAGTTGATGTAGCTGATGAGATTCATATAATCAAGTGGAAAAGTGTTTAATTGTTACATTTTTGGGCTGAATTAAGAAAAAGGGTGTAAGAATGTATACAGTGCACTCTCACTTTGTCTGGAAGACATCAGAGCTATTCACAGAACTTATTGTTTTGACCACACAGGGGCTGCAGCCAGCACAGTGGGGGTGTATTCACACCTCTGGTAGCAGGGGAGAAGACACAAGGACTTTTAATTGCTTTGGTGTGTTTTTTCTTTCCACTATCCCACCCCTTGTGAAACCCAAGCACACACAGACTCCAAAATACTTTTCCAACTTTTATTTTTCACCCAGAATGTGTTTCATTCAAAAAGGCAATGCATATAAAACACAAGTAAACAAGATCTGTTTAGTTTAAAGCTCGCTCACCACGACAAGGTACAGATCTATGAGCGAGAACACGAGAGACAAACATTTACTACCATCTGCAAACATTTAGTTAAACATGGAGCTGACAGACATACACACATCACAAGGACAGGCACATTTAAATAACAATAATAATCAAAAACACTCAACAATTAAAAAACACACACTTGTACTTAAGATACAAATTAACAATTGGCTTGTACAGGTAAAAGTGCAATAATGAACATGAAGACTCAGGTGACCAATCAACAAATAAAAGGCTCAAGCCGTTCCTCTCTGTTGTGTTTTTCTTTAGCAAACTTTTGTTAAACATGAAGCAGACAAATACATACAAACAAGACGCATGACAAAAACACAGATTATCTGAACATGAACAACCACTAAAGGGTATGTAAACTGATTGTGTTAGATTGGAACTGATTAAGGTTAAAAAGATTGGCCTTGATAATGAACATAGACCAGAACAGATACAACAAAGTGCATTTAAACAGCAATATAAATAATAATAAATAAAAAACAAACAAAAGAACTTTAAGTAAAACTGTAAAGAGCATTTTTTTGAACTATATAAATAAATAGATTGTGCTTGCTGAAGCACTTTAAAACACACACAAAGAAAGAGAAACACACACAAACAAGCCTCTTTCTCTCTCCTACAGATGGCACAGGAACAGTGGCATCACAGAGGTAAGTTATTTTCACACACACACACACATATTTACAGGTATTTACACAGTCCTCCTTTCCAACTCCGCATCCACGACACTCTTAAAGTGTTCAAAGTTGTCATACACCACATTGTCGAAGGCAGAGGTGGTAGACTTCCTAGTGGATGGACAGTAGGAAAATATTTTCTGCATGCTTCCAGCCACTTTGTCCTTGGAAGGGGTGTACCTCTTCCGCTGTCCACCACAGTTTGGCACGTGGCAAGCCCCACATGGCCGTGAGGACTTGTTAGGCATGAATGCCTTCACTGTTGGTGCAGGAGGGACAAAGTTCTGGCTGCAGGATGGCCCACGAAACAGGACGGAGGGGGCCTGTGGCTGTGCGGGGAGGACCAGCAGTATGGGTGCTGCCGACACAGGGGGTGGGCCATAGGTGGACGCAGCAGGAGGCCTCGGCTGGAGGTGGGCGGGCGCAGGAGGCCTCGGCAGAATGGGGGTGAGCGCAGCAGGCGTCGGCCGGGTGGAGAACGACAACGCAGTGGGCTGAACGGGCCGGTTTGCGGGAGTCACAGGCTCTGGCTCATCAACAAATAATCTGGAAATATAAAATACACATGTGATCAGTATTGATATGACGTGTGTGCTATTTGCTTTCCACAGCCAACAGGTGAAACAAAGTGCAACTTACCTCCGCTTCTCAGCACGTCTCTTTCCAGCCTCGTGATGGATGTGCTGGTACTGGACCTGAGGCCGGTCTGGCGGAGGCAGGGCTGTTGGCAGCGCAGGAGCCTCCGGGAACGGTGCGTCCCACAGCACTTTCAGGTGAGGAGTCACCTTGGGTAGTACTGTCGCCCCGTAGTTGGCCTTCTTCTCCTCCCTAGCAGTGAAGGTCGAGATCGACTTGGCGTTAATGTTGGGCAGTGGGATGGCGAGACCGCCGAGGATGGGGTCGTCTCGGACACGGTCAGCGATCCTCTTGTACTGTCCCTTCAAAGAAGCCGTGACCTTGCTAGGGGAGGTGAGCTGGTTGGCCGGCACGCGGTGCTTCAGCATCTTGAGGAGGAGGTAGAGCAGGCGACTGTCCTCGGTCACCTGTGCCGCCTGAGCATACCTCATCCAGCCAAACTTTGTCTTCTGGGCTGCTCTGGTCTCAGGAGAGTCCGCCCCAAGACACCGACCGAACAAGGTGTAGCCCCACCTTGACTCATACTGCTTGACAAAGCGGGCGGCGGTCTTGTCGTGGTCACGGAGGGGGTTGGCTGCGGTGGCAATCTTCTGCCGGAGGTCGGCCGGCACTAGGAGACGGTCGCTGTCGTCAGCCAGTTCTAGGAGGAGCACGGCCAGTGACTCCACTTCCTCTATACCTGGCAGATGCAGGTGACGGTGGGTCATGAACACGTCTTGCAGGGCAGGACTGTCCTCCTCTTCCGCCTGTTCTGCCTGAGTGAGGACGACGTGCTTCTCACCGACGCGGTCTATCGGGTCCTCTTCTGCATCAGAAGACATTCCGAGACCCTCATCCGCCGCCTGCTCATCGCCGCCCTGCTCAGTCGACTCCAACTCCTCTTCCTCCTCCTCCTCCTCCTCCTCCTCCTCCTCACGCGACTGCTCTTCCTCAACTGCAAATATATAATTTTACTAATCACAAACATGTCTACAAAACAATAGTTTTTTTTGCACCAGGTTTGTCATCATTGTTTAAGTGTGTGCTTTAACTACTGTACCTTTCTGCACGTAGTAGTCCCTGGCAGTGAAGCTGGTGGACTGGCACATGGCGTACTCCACACCAAGGAGCTCCTCCTCGTCGGGGTGCTCGTACGCTTCGGGGACTGGCATCGGTGCAGCAAAGTTGGGCTCCAGGACGTGCTCCTTGCCAAAAAGAACCTCGGCCTGCTGGTTGACGCGCTGGATCTGCCGCGGGTCCAAGCAAGACGTCTGCCGGCCATGACCACCAGCGACACGGAGCGATGCCATGCGGTGGTTCCACTGCACGGCAAAGGACACCAAGTATACCTGAAACACACATTTCCATTTGACTGTTATTGTGTACAATTCTTACAAGTGATGACTGAAGCTGTGAAATAAAATGTATCATTGAAGCGATCATTGACACTTTTCTTTTTAAATTATACCGTATGAACATGTGTCTGAAATATATATATATATATATATATATATACACATACATACATACATACATACATACATACATACATACATATATATATATATATATATATATATATATATATACACACATACATACATACACACACACACACACACGTGTTTTAATCACTTACTTGGAACGGCATGATCCCACATCGCTGTGAAGGGACGGCGTTGAACAGGTGGGCGTGCAACCCCTCGAGAGAGTTGCTGCCTCGCCGGCACTTGTACTTGTTCAGCCGGATGCCGTTCATCACAACCACCTTCACAGAGACATACAGCTGTATGCCAGGGGGATCCTGTAACACACAACATATTGCAAGGTCCTTATTTATTCTGGTGTCATTTTGAAATGTTACCACAAGTTTGAATGGTTTTGACACACGATGACTGCAGAGACATTAACCCACCTGCATGCAACTGAGGTGCTTGCTCGCAACTACCCAGTGTGCGTCGACTGCCTCGGGCGACTTGAAGAGGTGGATCCCATCAATGTCAAGGCCAGCTGGTCCCCGGAACTCGGCAAGGATGGACTCCATCACCATAGCAGTCTCCTGCAACACATATGATATATTGTCAGCGTCAAGTGTTTAATCACATTGCATTCACACATTCACACATACATTTATTTTCAAAGCTAGATCTGACCGATACCTTAGTACAATATGAAAACCACACTTACCGCAACCCCACGGGTAATACGCCTGACATACGACCTGACCTGATGAGGCTTGAGGAAAGCCATCATCTCCTCATCAGTGTACCTGTCGTAGAGCTCTGTATTACCCAACTTGACCGCCTGGACCAGCAGCATCATGTCCGCCTTGTTGTAAGCGAGCACGGCACCCGCCATGGCACTCATGAAAGCCCCGTACTTGGCGTGGCTCTGCTTGATCACGACGGCGTCCCAGCGGTGCAGCCAGTGGCGGATGTCCAGCCTGATGACAGTACCCCTCTTCACCCAGTCACCAAACAGGTTCTCCAAGAACGACGAACCGCTGTCACTGAAAATGAGATCATGACATTTTGTGTAGGTGTGTTACATGTTGGATTATCCATTTCATCATAGGTTTCAACTGCTTTTGAACTCACCGACAGCAGTTGTTGTCCGCGTACAACACCTTCGGAGCAGGAGCGTTGGCACGGCGAAAGCGGGCGACCAGACCTCTGGCCATGCGTGCGTAGCACCTCTCCGACTCGGACGCAACCAACACCGTGGTCAAGAACTGACCCCACTCATTCAGCACGCTGGTCACGTACTGCATGGTGCCCTGGCCGTCGCCGTAGATCTTCTTGAGAATCTATAAAAACAAAGCAGAACATTCATTGCGTGGTGTGACCATATGGAACAGACTGACTGTTGATAAACAAGTACTTTATGCTGTACATACCTTCCTTGTGCCGTCGATGCACAAGATCTCCCCAGTAGTGCTGAGGATCTGGTCCCTGTACACGGGCATCTTCTCCATCTCTAGGATCAGGTGCACGCGCCTCAGGACCCGAGCAGACGGAAGATGAGACGGGGCGATGGGAGGGGTGTAAGTGCCAGCCGCTCTGGCAAAAGACAGGATGCCTCGCTGAGAGGAAGAGGATCCAGCCGCCGACATGTGGGCGTCGTACAGGAGGGTCTGGTACAGGTCCCGACGCTCCACGTACCACTCGTCATGGCCCTGCTGCAGCAGCCTCTGCACCTTGGCCATGGACACCGCGTTGAGTCGGTCATTCATCAGGGTGACCACACTCCTGTCCACGGCACGCTTGCCACAGAGAACGGCGGGGAACATCCTTCTGACAGCCGGGGCGAGGCTCATCAGAATTTTGGGGCTGTGCGCCAGCCACGAGTACTGCTGCTGCTGCTGCTTCTGGGCGTCGTCCTCCTCATCGTCGCTGTCGTCTGCGTGCGCCTGGCTCAGCCCCTCCCTCAGCTTGCGACAATACTTGCACGTCAACCTCTCGGTCAGTAAGGTGTAGTGGAAGTTGGTGCTGCACACTTGCCTGGCGTAGCTGCCGTACCCTTTCTTCTCCAGGTAGTACTCTGGCGGTGCGGCGCAGTTGGTGTTGGGGCAGCAGATCAACGCCTTCATCACGCCGACCGGGCGCCAGAAGAAGGCAGGGGTGGTGAAGAAGGAGAGCATGTTTGGCACAGCTCCCTTGACGGCCATAGGAGGAGGGGGCGGGTGGAACTCCATCTTCTCCTTGAACACCTTCCTCTCGGCCACCTCACCCCTGCTGTTCTTATACTTGGCGGCCCTCTCGAACAGCCCGTATATTTCATTGTTCTTCAGCCACTTGATATTCGCAGGGGACATACCAGTGGCTTGGGCGGATTCAGGCGGCTGCTCCCAGAACTTCTGCCAGCCTTCCAGCACGACGGCACCGGGTTCCGAGGTCTCTCGGAGGGACGAGGGTCCGGTCCTGTCGTCCTGGCACACAGAGCTGGCGAGGTTTCCCCAGGTGGTCAGGTGTGTGCTGACCGACGGCTCGGACTCATCCAGGACACTCTCTGAAGAGGAGAACACCACAAAAATGTATCAACTGCACTGCTCGATACATACTGATGAATTTCACGTGGCACAAACACAAGTCCTAGCAGCTCCACAGCATACTACACAGTACTTTCATGTTCATTTCTGCATAACACTACTATACCCGCAGAAGCCAACAACTCGGCATCACTGGCGTAGTTGGGGTCCTGCTGAGAGACGTCGGGGACGGTCGGAGGAGCCCGGTCTTTCTTCGAATTCGCTTTCTGCAGAAAATAAAACACGACCATAGAATAATCTTATAAAATAATACTTTTACTAATACTGGTTACTGCTTAACATCAATTACTCAGGTCTAAAAGGTAACTGAGGTTATCTTACCTTCAACCTCCTGTCAAGGTGCCATGTGACAGGAGGGAACTCTCTGGCGTACTCAAGCAGTCGCTCCTTCTGCCACTTCAGCAGCTCGCCCTGCTCTCCCTGCTGGCAGTACTGGAACAGCAACCACACCAGCCAGCCGACATCATTTTCTATAAGCCACCTGAAGGTCTGACCGGCGTATTTCCCGAACACGATGACCAGCTGACCTTTCCACAGCTCACCCCCGGACCTCTTGGCAGCCGCCTCTGCTGTCTTGAGATCCAGCCATTTAGGGTCAACAACAGTGCTGCTGGGGGCCTCTGCCACAGACTTTGCTGCCTCTGTACAGTGCAGCCTGGCCTCTCCTTGCCGGTACAAAACGATGTTGGGGTACTGGTGTAGCTGTTGATGGCTGACCAGCGATGATTTGGTGGTCAAGCTCTTCCTGCACACATCACAGTCAAAGGTCTCCCTGGCGATGGCATGGATCTTCAGATGCCTCGTCAGGTTGGACTTTTCAGTGAAAGTCTTGTCGCACACGCTGCACCGATGCACCTGCTTCTCCATGTTTCATCTGGTACAGTAAAACATGAATAAATGAGTAAAACTAAAAGCAGATCATTTAGATTGACAATACGTAGCCCTTTATTATACAGAAATGTGCTGTTGGTGTATTAGCCTAGGACAACACGCTCGCCAGATTGTTATCTAAATAGCCCTATGTTGTTAGAAATTGCTGTTTACCAGGTATGCAGCGCATCCCATGCAACAAGAGATTAACACCGTCGCCAAATTGCTTTATGTTACACTTACTCTAGCATCAGCTGTTGTTTAAACAGTCACATTTACCCACATTAACACATATCCACATCAAATTGACCAAGAAAATGTTGATTGTCGCTGAAAAGCAACAGGTGTGCAGGTGTGCGATGTAGCCGCTAGTGCTACTGTAATCGTCGTTGCGCTGACCGCTAGCAGACTAATTACCTCAGGAGGCGGATGAACCTGACAGAAAACTTTGCAGATAGCCCCCAACTCAAACAAATTTCGACGAATTATAGATTAATACTAAGAAAACTTTCTTCTAACAACACACTTTCAACTCATTGTAAACAGTCTTGTTAGCCGCGTTAGCTAGCTACAGACGCACATTAATCAACTTGGGTGAATATAGTCATGCCATACACCGTTGGAAAGCTTAGATTGTCACGATTAAAACGAGACCAACCACGAGTAATATGGTTGCTCACAGACAAAACGGCGTTAGGTTGACTGAAGTCTACCCAGCAGCTAAAAACATACCTTCAACGTCTTCCCTTTATACACAACGACCGTGTTATGACATAGAATCTTTTCTCTTTCTACAAAATCGATACAGCTTAATACATACCTTAAAAAAATAACTAGCAAAGGATGAAGAGAATAAAATTTACCTGAGTGAATCCTCCGTTGACAGTAGTGGCAATGACCGGTGAATACATTAGCTGACGTATTATGATCCTCGCTCAATGATTGGTCTGTTGAGCGCTGAGCTCTGCTCAACATTGCTCAACCATTGGCTGATCGCTCCTCAGCTCTGCTCAACATTGCTCAACCATTGGCTGATCGCTCCTCAACTCTGCTCAACATTGCTCAACCATTGGTCGGTTGACGGGAGCTTAGGGACTTGGTGGAGAAAGTGCCTGGGAACACCAGGTGCTGTAAGCTTTTTTTTTTCTCTCAGCTGTCACCAAAGGAGGGCGCTGTTGCTCCATCACCGCACACAGGGCTTTGAGGAACAAAAGCTGCAATCATTCCAGCTGTGTCTCTATGCACGCCAGAGAGGTGGCACTGAGACGCCTCACTTTCCAAGTAGTTTTTAGGGTTCCAGTTCTCACTGTTACAGCCTGTAAAAAGCCTGCAATCATCCTGCATGTACACAAATAGCCTGAGAAACAAGGTTGCAATCCTTCGGGCTGTGTGTTTTTCTCCACAGAAAAAAACAATTCCTATGAAAGTAATGTTAAAGGATAGCATGTGTTTGATGGCTGAGACACCATTATCCGCCACTCAGATGGTGTGAGGAACTGTCAGTGGTGTCACAGCATGTTTAAATGGGCTTTCTGCAGCCTGTTTCATCGCTTACGGCCATACCACCCTGAACACGCCCGATCTCGTCTGATCTCGGAAGCTAAGCAGGGTCGGGCCTGGTTAGTACTTGGATGGGAGACCGCCTGGGAATACCAGGTGCTGTAAGCTTTTTTTTTTCTCTCAGCTGTCACCAAAGGAGGGCGCTGTTGCTCCATCACCGCACACAGGGCTTTGAGGAACAAAAGCTGCAATCATTCCAGCTGTGTCTCTATGCACGCCAGAGAGGTGGCACTGAGACGCCTCACTTTCCAAGTAGTTTTTAGGGTTCCAGTTCTCACTGTTACAGCCTGTAAAAAGCCTGCAATCATCCTGCATGTACACAAATAGCCTGAGAAACAAGGTTGCAATCCTTCGGGCTGTGTGTTTTTCTCCACAGAAAAAAACAATTCCTATGAAAGTAATGTTAAAGGATAGCATGTGTTTGATGGCTGAGACACCATTATCCGCCACTCAGATGGTGTGAGGAACTGTCAGTGGTGTCACAGCATGTTTAAATGGGCTTTCTGCAGCCTGTTTCATCGCTTACGGCCATACCACCCTGAACACGCCCGATCTCGTCTGATCTCGGAAGCTAAGCAGGGTCGGGCCTGGTTAGTACTTGGATGGGAGACCGCCTGGGAATACCAGGTGCTGTAAGCTTTTTTTTTTCTCTCAGCTGTCACCAAAGGAGGGCGCTGTTGCTCCATCACCGCACACAGGGCTTTGAGGAACAAAAGCTGCAATCATTCCAGCTGTGTCTCTATGCACGCCAGAGAGGTGGCACTGAGACGCCTCACTTTCCAAGTAGTTTTTAGGGTTCCAGTTCTCACTGTTACAGCCTGTAAAAAGCCTGCAATCATCCTGCATGTACACAAATAGCCTGAGAAACAAGGTTGCAATCCTTCGGGCTGTGTGTTTTTCTCCACAGAAAAAAACAATTCCTATGAAAGTAATGTTAAAGGATAGCATGTGTTTGATGGCTGAGACACCATTATCCGCCACTCAGATGGTGTGAGGAACTGTCAGTGGTGTCACAGCATGTTTAAATGGGCTTTCTGCAGCCTGTTTCATCGCTTACGGCCATACCACCCTGAACACGCCCGATCTCGTCTGATCTCGGAAGCTAAGCAGGGGCGGGCCTGGTTAGTACTTGGATGGGAGACCGCCTGGGAATACCAGGTGCTGTAAGCTTTTTTTTTTCTCTCAGCTGTCACCAAAGGAGGGCGCTGTTGCTCCATCACCGCACACAGGGCTTTGAGGAACAAAAGCTGCAATCATTCCAGCTGTGTCTCTATGCACGCCAGAGAGGTGGCACTGAGACGCCTCACTTTCCAAGTAGTTTTTAGGGTTCCAGTTCTCACTGTTACAGCCTGTAAAAAGCCTGCAATCATCCTGCATGTACACAAATAGCCTGAGAAACAAGGTTGCAATCCTTCGGGCTGTGTGTTTTTCTCCACAGAAAAAAACAATTCCTATGAAAGTAATGTTAAAGGATAGCATGTGTTTGATGGCTGAGACACCATTATCCGCCACTCAGATGGTGTGAGGAACTGTCAGTGGTGTCACAGCATGTTTAAATGGGCTTTCTGCAGCCTGTTTCATCGCTTACGGCCATACCACCCTGAACACGCCCGATCTCGTCTGATCTCGGAAGCTAAGCAGGGTCGGGCCTGGTTAGTACTTGGATGGGAGACCGCCTGGGAATACCAGGTGCTGTAAGCTTTTTTTTTTCTCTCAGCTGTCACCAAAGGAGGGCGCTGTTGCTCCATCACCGCACACAGGGCTTTGAGGAACAAAAGCTGCAATCATTCCAGCTGTGTCTCTATGCACGCCAGAGAGGTGGCACTGAGACGCCTCACTTTCCAAGTAGTTTTTAGGGTTCCAGTTCTCACTGTTACAGCCTGTAAAAAGCCTGCAATCATCCTGCATGTACACAAATAGCCTGAGAAACAAGGTTGCAATCCTTCGGGCTGTGTGTTTTTCTCCACAGAAAAAAACAATTCCTATGAAAGTAATGTTAAAGGATAGCATGTGTTTGATGGCTGAGACACCATTATCCGCCACTCAGATGGTGTGAGGAACTGTCAGTGGTGTCACAGCATGTTTAAATGGGCTTTCTGCAGCCTGTTTCATCGCTTACGGCCATACCACCCTGAACACGCCCGATCTCGTCTGATCTCGGAAGCTAAGCAGGGTCGGGCCTGGTTAGTACTTGGATGGGAGACCGCCTGGGAATACCAGGTGCTGTAAGCTTTTTTTTTTCTCTCAGCTGTCACCAAAGGAGGGCGCTGTTGCTCCATCACCGCACACAGGGCTTTGAGGAACAAAAGCTGCAATCATTCCAGCTGTGTCTCTATGCACGCCAGAGAGGTGGCACTGAGACGCCTCACTTTCCAAGTAGTTTTTAGGGTTCCAGTTCTCACTGTTACAGCCTGTAAAAAGCCTGCAATCATCCTGCATGTACACAAATAGCCTGAGAAACAAGGTTGCAATCCTTCGGGCTGTGTGTTTTTCTCCACAGAAAAAAACAATTCCTATGAAAGTAATGTTAAAGGATAGCATGTGTTTGATGGCTGAGACACCATTATCCGCCACTCAGATGGTGTGAGGAACTGTCAGTGGTGTCACAGCATGTTTAAATGGGCTTTCTGCAGCCTGTTTCATCGCTTACGGCCATACCACCCTGAACACGCCCGATCTCGTCTGATCTCGGAAGCTAAGCAGGGTCGGGCCTGGTTAGTACTTGGATGGGAGACCGCCTGGGAATACCAGGTGCTGTAAGCTTTTTTTTTCTCTCAGCTGTCACCAAAGGAGGGCGCTGTTGCTCCATCACCGCACACAGGGCTTTGAGGAACAAAAGCTGCAATCATTCCAGCTGTGTCTCTATGCACGCCAGAGAGGTGGCACTGAGACGCCTCACTTTCCAAGTAGTTTTTAGGGTTCCAGTTCTCACTGTTACAGCCTGTAAAAAGCCTGCAATCATCCTGCATGTACACAAATAGCCTGAGAAACAAGGTTGCAATCCTTCGGGCTGTGTGTTTTTCTCCACAGAAAAAAACAATTCCTATGAAAGTAATGTTAAAGGATAGCATGTGTTTGATGGCTGAGACACCATTATCCGCCACTCAGATGGTGTGAGGAACTGTCAGTGGTGTCACAGCATGTTTAAATGGGCTTTCTGCAGCCTGTTTCATCGCTTACGGCCATACCACCCTGAACACGCCCGATCTCGTCTGATCTCGGAAGCTAAGCAGGGTCGGGCCTGGTTAGTACTTGGATGGGAGACCGCCTGGGAATACCAGGTGCTGTAAGCTTTTTTTTTTCTCTCAGCTGTCACCAAAGGAGGGCGCTGTTGCTCCATCACCGCACACAGGGCTTTGAGGAACAAAAGCTGCAATCATTCCAGCTGTGTCTCTCTGCACGCCAGAGAGGTGGCACTGAGACGCCTCACTTTCCAAGTAGTTTTTAGGGTTCCAGTCCTCACTGTTACAGCCTGTAAAAAGCCTGCAATCATCCTGCATGTACACAAATAGCCTGAGAAACAAGGTTGCAATCCTTCGGGCTGTGTGTTTTTCTCCACAGAAAAAAACAATTCCTATGAAAGTAATGTTAAAGGATAGCATGTGTTTGATGGCTGAGACACCATTATCCGCCACTCAGATGGTGTGAGGAACTGTCAGTGGTGTCACAGCATGTTTAAATGGGCTTTCTGCAGCCTGTTTCATCGCTTACGGCCATACCACCCTGAACACGCCCGATCTCGTCTGATCTCGGAAGCTAAGCAGGGTCGGGCCTGGTTAGTACTTGGATGGGAGACCGCCTGGGAATACCAGGTGCTGTAAGCTTTTTTTTTTCTCTCAGCTGTCACCAAAGGAGGGCGCTGTTGCTCCATCACCGCACACAGGGCTTTGAGGAACAAAAGCTGCAATCATTCCAGCTGTGTCTCTATGCACGCCAGAGAGGTGGCACTGAGACGCCTCACTTTCCAAGTAGTTTTTAGGGTTCCAGTTCTCACTGTTACAGCCTGTAAAAAGCCTGCAATCATCCTGCATGTACACAAATAGCCTGAGAAACAAGGTTGCAATCCTTCGGGCTGTGTGTTTTTCTCCACAGAAAAAAACAATTCCTATGAAAGTAATGTTAAAGGATAGCATGTGTTTGATGGCTGAGACACCATTATCCGCCACTCAGATGGTGTGAGGAACTGTCAGTGGTGTCACAGCATGTTTAAATGGGCTTTCTGCAGCCTGTTTCATCGCTTACGGCCATACCACCCTGAACACGCCCGATCTCGTCTGATCTCGGAAGCTAAGCAGGGTCGGGCCTGGTTAGTACTTGGATGGGAGACCGCCTGGGAATACCAGGTGCTGTAAGCTTTTTTTTTTCTCTCAGCTGTCACCAAAGGAGGGCGCTGTTGCTCCATCACCGCACACAGGGCTTTGAGGAACAAAAGCTGCAATCATTCCAGCTGTGTCTCTATGCACGCCAGAGAGGTGGCACTGAGACGCCTCACTTTCCAAGTAGTTTTTAGGGTTCCAGTTCTCACTGTTACAGCCTGTAAAAAGCCTGCAATCATCCTGCATGTACACAAATAGCCTGAGAAACAAGGTTGCAATCCTTCGGGCTGTGTGTTTTTCTCCACAGAAAAAAACAATTCCTATGAAAGTAATGTTAAAGGATAGCATGTGTTTGATGGCTGAGACACCATTATCCGCCACTCAGATGGTGTGAGGAACTGTCAGTGGTGTCACAGCATGTTTAAATGGGCTTTCTGCAGCCTGTTTCATCGCTTACGGCCATACCACCCTGAACACGCCCGATCTCGTCTGATCTCGGAAGCTAAGCAGGGTCGGGCCTGGTTAGTACTTGGATGGGAGACCGCCTGGGAATACCAGGTGCTGTAAGCTTTTTTTTTTCTCTCAGCTGTCACCAAAGGAGGGCGCTGTTGCTCCATCACCGCACACAGGGCTTTGAGGAACAAAAGCTGCAATCATTCCAGCTGTGTCTCTATGCACGCCAGAGAGGTGGCACTGAGACGCCTCACTTTCCAAGTAGTTTTTAGGGTTCCAGTTCTCACTGTTACAGCCTGTAAAAAGCCTGCAATCATCCTGCATGTACACAAATAGCCTGAGAAACAAGGTTGCAATCCTTCGGGCTGTGTGTTTTTCTCCACAGAAAAAAACAATTCCTATGAAAGTAATGTTAAAGGATAGCATGTGTTTGATGGCTGAGACACCATTATCCGCCACTCAGATGGTGTGAGGAACTGTCAGTGGTGTCACAGCATGTTTAAATGGGCTTTCTGCAGCCTGTTTCATCGCTTACGGCCATACCACCCTGAACACGCCCGATCTCGTCTGATCTCGGAAGCTAAGCAGGGTCGGGCCTGGTTAGTACTTGGATGGGAGACCGCCTGGGAATACCAGGTGCTGTAAGCTTTTTTTTTCTCTCAGCTGTCACCAAAGGAGGGCGCTGTTGCTCCATCACCGCACACAGGGCTTTGAGGAACAAAAGCTGCAATCATTCCAGCTGTGTCTCTATGCACGCCAGAGAGGTGGCACTGAGACGCCTCACTTTCCAAGTAGTTTTTAGGGTTCCAGTTCTCACTGTTACAGCCTGTAAAAAGCCTGCAATCATCCTGCATGTACACAAATAGCCTGAGAAACAAGGTTGCAATCCTTCGGGCTGTGTGTTTTTCTCCACAGAAAAAAACAATTCCTATGAAAGTAATGTTAAAGGATAGCATGTGTTTGATGGCTGAGACACCATTATCCGCCACTCAGATGGTGTGAGGAACTGTCAGTGGTGTCACAGCATGTTTAAATGGGCTTTCTGCAGCCTGTTTCATCGCTTACGGCCATACCACCCTGAACACGCCCGATCTCGTCTGATCTCGGAAGCTAAGCAGGGTCGGGCCTGGTTAGTACTTGGATGGGAGACCGCCTGGGAATACCAGGTGCTGTAAGCTTTTTTTTTTCTCTCAGCTGTCACCAAAGGAGGGCGCTGTTGCTCCATCACCGCACACAGGGCTTTGAGGAACAAAAGCTGCAATCATTCCAGCTGTGTCTCTATGCACGCCAGAGAGGTGGCACTGAGACGCCTCACTTTCCAAGTAGTTTTTAGGGTTCCAGTTCTCACTGTTACAGCCTGTAAAAAGCCTGCAATCATCCTGCATGTACACAAATAGCCTGAGAAACAAGGTTGCAATCCTTCGGGCTGTGTGTTTTTCTCCACAGAAAAAAACAATTCCTATGAAAGTAATGTTAAAGGATAGCATGTGTTTGATGGCTGAGACACCATTATCCGCCACTCAGATGGTGTGAGGAACTGTCAGTGGTGTCACAGCATGTTTAAATGGGCTTTCTGCAGCCTGTTTCATCGCTTACGGCCATACCACCCTGAACACGCCCGATCTCGTCTGATCTCGGAAGCTAAGCAGGGTCGGGCCTGGTTAGTACTTGGATGGGAGACCGCCTGGGAATACCAGGTGCTGTAAGCTTTTTTTTTTCTCTCAGCTGTCACCAAAGGAGGGCGCTGTTGCTCCATCACCGCACACAGGGCTTTGAGGAACAAAAGCTGCAATCATTCCAGCTGTGTCTCTATGCACGCCAGAGAGGTGGCACTGAGACGCCTCACTTTCCAAGTAGTTTTTAGGGTTCCAGTTCTCACTGTTACAGCCTGTAAAAAGCCTGCAATCATCCTGCATGTACACAAATAGCCTGAGAAACAAGGTTGCAATCCTTCGGGCTGTGTGTTTTTCTCCACAGAAAAAAACAATTCCTATGAAAGTAATGTTAAAGGATAGCATGTGTTTGATGGCTGAGACACCATTATCCGCCACTCAGATGGTGTGAGGAACTGTCAGTGGTGTCACAGCATGTTTAAATGGGCTTTCTGCAGCCTGTTTCATCGCTTACGGCCATACCACCCTGAACACGCCCGATCTCGTCTGATCTCGGAAGCTAAGCAGGGTCGGGCCTGGTTAGTACTTGGATGGGAGACCGCCTGGGAATACCAGGTGCTGTAAGCTTTTTTTTTTCTCTCAGCTGTCACCAAAGGAGGGCGCTGTTGCTCCATCACCGCACACAGGGCTTTGAGGAACAAAAGCTGCAATCATTCCAGCTGTGTCTCTATGCACGCCAGAGAGGTGGCACTGAGACGCCTCACTTTCCAAGTAGTTTTTAGGGTTCCAGTTCTCACTGTTACAGCCTGTAAAAAGCCTGCAATCATCCTGCATGTACACAAATAGCCTGAGAAACAAGGTTGCAATCCTTCGGGCTGTGTGTTTTTCTCCACAGAAAAAAACAATTCCTATGAAAGTAATGTTAAAGGATAGCATGTGTTTGATGGCTGAGACACCATTATCCGCCACTCAGATGGTGTGAGGAACTGTCAGTGGTGTCACAGCATGTTTAAATGGGCTTTCTGCAGCCTGTTTCATCGCTTACGGCCATACCACCCTGAACACGCCCGATCTCGTCTGATCTCGGAAGCTAAGCAGGGTCGGGCCTGGTTAGTACTTGGATGGGAGACCGCCTGGGAATACCAGGTGCTGTAAGCTTTTTTTTTTCTCTCAGCTGTCACCAAAGGAGGGCGCTGTTGCTCCATCACCGCACACAGGGCTTTGAGGAACAAAAGCTGCAATCATTCCAGCTGTGTCTCTATGCACGCCAGAGAGGTGGCACTGAGACGCCTCACTTTCCAAGTAGTTTTTAGGGTTCCAGTTCTCACTGTTACAGCCTGTAAAAAGCCTGCAATCATCCTGCATGTACACAAATAGCCTGAGAAACAAGGTTGCAATCCTTCGGGCTGTGTGTTTTTCTCCACAGAAAAAAACAATTCCTATGAAAGTAATGTTAAAGGATAGCATGTGTTTGATGGCTGAGACACCATTATCCGCCACTCAGATGGTGTGAGGAACTGTCAGTGGTGTCACAGCATGTTTAAATGGGCTTTCTGCAGCCTGTTTCATCGCTTACGGCCATACCACCCTGAACACGCCCGATCTCGTCTGATCTCGGAAGCTAAGCAGGGTCGGGCCTGGTTAGTACTTGGGTGGGAGACCGCCTGGGAATACCAGGTACTGTAATCTTTTTTTTTTCTCTCAGCTGTCACCAAAGGAGGGCGCTGTTGCTCCATCACCGCACACAGGGCTTTGAGGAACAAAAGCTGCAATCATTCCAGCTGTGTCTCTATGCACGCCAGAGAGGTGGCACTGAGACGCCTCACTTTCCAAGTAGTTTTTAGGGTTCCAGTTCTCACTGTTACAGCCTGTAAAAAGCCTGCAATCATCCTGCATGTACACAAATAGCCTGAGAAACAAGGTTGCAATCCTTCGGGCTGTGTGTTTTTCTCCACAGAAAAAAACAATTCCTATGAAAGTAATGTTAAAGGATAGCATGTGTTTGATGGCTGAGACACCATTATCCGCCACTCAGATGGTGTGAGGAACTGTCAGTGGTGTCACAGCATGTTTAAATGGGCTTTCTGCAGCCTGTTTCATCGCTTACGGCCATACCACCCTGAACACGCCCGATCTCGTCTGATCTCGGAAGCTAAGCAGGGTCGGGCCTGGTTAGTACTTGGATGGGAGACCGCCTGGGAATACCAGGTGCTGTAAGCTTTTTTTTTTCTCTCAGCTGTCACCAAAGGAGGGCGCTGTTGCTCCATCACCGCACACAGGGCTTTGAGGAACAAAAGCTGCAATCATTCCAGCTGTGTCTCTATGCACGCCAGAGAGGTGGCACTGAGACGCCTCACTTTCCAAGTAGTTTTTAGGGTTCCAGTTCTCACTGTTACAGCCTGTAAAAAGCCTGCAATCATCCTGCATGTACACAAATAGCCTGAGAAACAAGGTTGCAATCCTTCGGGCTGTGTGTTTTTCTCCACAGAAAAAAACAATTCCTATGAAAGTAATGTTAAAGGATAGCATGTGTTTGATGGCTGAGACACCATTATCCGCCACTCAGATGGTGTGAGGAACTGTCAGTGGTGTCACAGCATGTTTAAATGGGCTTTCTGCAGCCTGTTTCATCGCTTACGGCCATACCACCCTGAACACGCCCGATCTCGTCTGATCTCGGAAGCTAAGCAGGGTCGGGCCTGGTTAGTACTTGGATGGGAGACCGCCTGGGAATACCAGGTGCTGTAAGCTTTTTTTTTCTCTCAGCTGTCACCAAAGGAGGGCGCTGTTGCTCCATCACCGCACACAGGGCTTTGAGGAACAAAAGCTGCAATCATTCCAGCTGTGTCTCTATGCACGCCAGAGAGGTGGCACTGAGACGCCTCACTTTCCAAGTAGTTTTTAGGGTTCCAGTTCTCACTGTTACAGCCTGTAAAAAGCCTGCAATCATCCTGCATGTACACAAATAGCCTGAGAAACAAGGTTGCAATCCTTCGGGCTGTGTGTTTTTCTCCACAGAAAAAAACAATTCCTATGAAAGTAATGTTAAAGGATAGCATGTGTTTGATGGCTGAGACACCATTATCCGCCACTCAGATGGTGTGAGGAACTGTCAGTGGTGTCACAGCATGTTTAAATGGGCTTTCTGCAGCCTGTTTCATCGCTTACGGCCATACCACCCTGAACACGCCCGATCTCGTCTGATCTCGGAAGCTAAGCAGGGTCGGGCCTGGTTAGTACTTGGATGGGAGACCGCCTGGGAATACCAGGTGCTGTAAGCTTTTTTTTTTCTCTCAGCTGTCACCAAAGGAGGGCGCTGTTGCTCCATCACCGCACACAGGGCTTTGAGGAACAAAAGCTGCAATCATTCCAGCTGTGTCTCTCTGCACGCCAGAGAGGTGGCACTGAGACGCCTCACTTTCCAAGTAGTTTTTAGGGTTCCAGTCCTCACTGTTACAGCCTGTAAAAAGCCTGCAATCATCCTGCATGTACACAAATAGCCTGAGAAACAAGGTTGCAATCCTTCGGGCTGTGTGTTTTTCTCCACAGAAAAAAACAATTCCTATGAAAGTAATGTTAAAGGATAGCATGTGTTTGATGGCTGAGACACCATTATCCGCCACTCAGATGGTGTGAGGAACTGTCAGTGGTGTCACAGCATGTTTAAATGGGCTTTCTGCAGCCTGTTTCATCGCTTACGGCCATACCACCCTGAACACGCCCGATCTCGTCTGATCTCGGAAGCTAAGCAGGGTCGGGCCTGGTTAGTACTTGGATGGGAGACCGCCTGGGAATACCAGGTGCTGTAAGCTTTTTTTTTTCTCTCAGCTGTCACCAAAGGAGGGCGCTGTTGCTCCATCACCGCACACAGGGCTTTGAGGAACAAAAGCTGCAATCATTCCAGCTGTGTCTCTATGCACGCCAGAGAGGTGGCACTGAGACGCCTCACTTTCCAAGTAGTTTTTAGGGTTCCAGTTCTCACTGTTACAGCCTGTAAAAAGCCTGCAATCATCCTGCATGTACACAAATAGCCTGAGAAACAAGGTTGCAATCCTTCGGGCTGTGTGTTTTTCTCCACAGAAAAAAACAATTCCTATGAAAGTAATGTTAAAGGATAGCATGTGTTTGATGGCTGAGACACCATTATCCGCCACTCAGATGGTGTGAGGAACTGTCAGTGGTGTCACAGCATGTTTAAATGGGCTTTCTGCAGCCTGTTTCATCGCTTACGGCCATACCACCCTGAACACGCCCGATCTCGTCTGATCTCGGAAGCTAAGCAGGGTCGGGCCTGGTTAGTACTTGGATGGGAGACCGCCTGGGAATACCAGGTGCTGTAAGCTTTTTTTTTTCTCTCAGCTGTCACCAAAGGAGGGCGCTGTTGCTCCATCACCGCACACAGGGCTTTGAGGAACAAAAGCTGCAATCATTCCAGCTGTGTCTCTATGCACGCCAGAGAGGTGGCACTGAGACGCCTCACTTTCCAAGTAGTTTTTAGGGTTCCAGTTCTCACTGTTACAGCCTGTAAAAAGCCTGCAATCATCCTGCATGTACACAAATAGCCTGAGAAACAAGGTTGCAATCCTTCGGGCTGTGTGTTTTTCTCCACAGAAAAAAACAATTCCTATGAAAGTAATGTTAAAGGATAGCATGTGTTTGATGGCTGAGACACCATTATCCGCCACTCAGATGGTGTGAGGAACTGTCAGTGGTGTCACAGCATGTTTAAATGGGCTTTCTGCAGCCTGTTTCATCGCTTACGGCCATACCACCCTGAACACGCCCGATCTCGTCTGATCTCGGAAGCTAAGCAGGGTCGGGCCTGGTTAGTACTTGGATGGGAGACCGCCTGGGAATACCAGGTGCTGTAAGCTTTTTTTTTTCTCTCAGCTGTCACCAAAGGAGGGCGCTGTTGCTCCATCACCGCACACAGGGCTTTGAGGAACAAAAGCTGCAATCATTCCAGCTGTGTCTCTATGCACGCCAGAGAGGTGGCACTGAGACGCCTCACTTTCCAAGTAGTTTTTAGGGTTCCAGTTCTCACTGTTACAGCCTGTAAAAAGCCTGCAATCATCCTGCATGTACACAAATAGCCTGAGAAACAAGGTTGCAATCCTTCGGGCTGTGTGTTTTTCTCCACAGAAAAAAACAATTCCTATGAAAGTAATGTTAAAGGATAGCATGTGTTTGATGGCTGAGACACCATTATCCGCCACTCAGATGGTGTGAGGAACTGTCAGTGGTGTCACAGCATGTTTAAATGGGCTTTCTGCAGCCTGTTTCATCGCTTACGGCCATACCACCCTGAACACGCCCGATCTCGTCTGATCTCGGAAGCTAAGCAGGGTCGGGCCTGGTTAGTACTTGGATGGGAGACCGCCTGGGAATACCAGGTGCTGTAAGCTTTTTTTTTCTCTCAGCTGTCACCAAAGGAGGGCGCTGTTGCTCCATCACCGCACACAGGGCTTTGAGGAACAAAAGCTGCAATCATTCCAGCTGTGTCTCTATGCACGCCAGAGAGGTGGCACTGAGACGCCTCACTTTCCAAGTAGTTTTTAGGGTTCCAGTTCTCACTGTTACAGCCTGTAAAAAGCCTGCAATCATCCTGCATGTACACAAATAGCCTGAGAAACAAGGTTGCAATCCTTCGGGCTGTGTGTTTTTCTCCACAGAAAAAAACAATTCCTATGAAAGTAATGTTAAAGGATAGCATGTGTTTGATGGCTGAGACACCATTATCCGCCACTCAGATGGTGTGAGGAACTGTCAGTGGTGTCACAGCATGTTTAAATGGGCTTTCTGCAGCCTGTTTCATCGCTTACGGCCATACCACCCTGAACACGCCCGATCTCGTCTGATCTCGGAAGCTAAGCAGGGTCGGGCCTGGTTAGTACTTGGATGGGAGACCGCCTGGGAATACCAGGTGCTGTAAGCTTTTTTTTTTCTCTCAGCTGTCACCAAAGGAGGGCGCTGTTGCTCCATCACCGCACACAGGGCTTTGAGGAACAAAAGCTGCAATCATTCCAGCTGTGTCTCTATGCACGCCAGAGAGGTGGCACTGAGACGCCTCACTTTCCAAGTAGTTTTTAGGGTTCCAGTTCTCACTGTTACAGCCTGTAAAAAGCCTGCAATCATCCTGCATGTACACAAATAGCCTGAGAAACAAGGTTGCAATCCTTCGGGCTGTGTGTTTTTCTCCACAGAAAAAAACAATTCCTATGAAAGTAATGTTAAAGGATAGCATGTGTTTGATGGCTGAGACACCATTATCCGCCACTCAGATGGTGTGAGGAACTGTCAGTGGTGTCACAGCATGTTTAAATGGGCTTTCTGCAGCCTGTTTCATCGCTTACGGCCATACCACCCTGAACACGCCCGATCTCGTCTGATCTCGGAAGCTAAGCAGGGTCGGGCCTGGTTAGTACTTGGATGGGAGACCGCCTGGGAATACCAGGTGCTGTAAGCTTTTTTTTTTCTCTCAGCTGTCACCAAAGGAGGGCGCTGTTGCTCCATCACCGCACACAGGGCTTTGAGGAACAAAAGCTGCAATCATTCCAGCTGTGTCTCTATGCACGCCAGAGAGGTGGCACTGAGACGCCTCACTTTCCAAGTAGTTTTTAGGGTTCCAGTTCTCACTGTTACAGCCTGTAAAAAGCCTGCAATCATCCTGCATGTACACAAATAGCCTGAGAAACAAGGTTGCAATCCTTCGGGCTGTGTGTTTTTCTCCACAGAAAAAAACAATTCCTATGAAAGTAATGTTAAAGGATAGCATGTGTTTGATGGCTGAGACACCATTATCCGCCACTCAGATGGTGTGAGGAACTGTCAGTGGTGTCACAGCATGTTTAAATGGGCTTTCTGCAGCCTGTTTCATCGCTTACGGCCATACCACCCTGAACACGCCCGATCTCGTCTGATCTCGGAAGCTAAGCAGGGTCGGGCCTGGTTAGTACTTGGATGGGAGACCGCCTGGGAATACCAGGTGCTGTAAGCTTTTTTTTTTCTCTCAGCTGTCACCAAAGGAGGGCGCTGTTGCTCCATCACCGCACACAGGGCTTTGAGGAACAAAAGCTGCAATCATTCCAGCTGTGTCTCTATGCACGCCAGAGAGGTGGCACTGAGACGCCTCACTTTCCAAGTAGTTTTTAGGGTTCCAGTTCTCACTGTTACAGCCTGTAAAAAGCCTGCAATCATCCTGCATGTACACAAATAGCCTGAGAAACAAGGTTGCAATCCTTCGGGCTGTGTGTTTTTCTCCACAGAAAAAAACAATTCCTATGAAAGTAATGTTAAAGGATAGCATGTGTTTGATGGCTGAGACACCATTATCCGCCACTCAGATGGTGTGAGGAACTGTCAGTGGTGTCACAGCATGTTTAAATGGGCTTTCTGCAGCCTGTTTCATCGCTTACGGCCATACCACCCTGAACACGCCCGATCTCGTCTGATCTCGGAAGCTAAGCAGGGTCGGGCCTGGTTAGTACTTGGATGGGAGACCGCCTGGGAATACCAGGTGCTGTAAGCTTTTTTTTTTCTCTCAGCTGTCACCAAAGGAGGGCGCTGTTGCTCCATCACCGCACACAGGGCTTTGAGGAACAAAAGCTGCAATCATTCCAGCTGTGTCTCTATGCACGCCAGAGAGGTGGCACTGAGACGCCTCACTTTCCAAGTAGTTTTTAGGGTTCCAGTTCTCACTGTTACAGCCTGTAAAAAGCCTGCAATCATCCTGCATGTACACAAATAGCCTGAGAAACAAGGTTGCAATCCTTCGGGCTGTGTGTTTTTCTCCACAGAAAAAAACAATTCCTATGAAAGTAATGTTAAAGGATAGCATGTGTTTGATGGCTGAGACACCATTATCCGCCACTCAGATGGTGTGAGGAACTGTCAGTGGTGTCACAGCATGTTTAAATGGGCTTTCTGCAGCCTGTTTCATCGCTTACGGCCATACCACCCTGAACACGCCCGATCTCGTCTGATCTCGGAAGCTAAGCAGGGTCGGGCCTGGTTAGTACTTGGATGGGAGACCGCCTGGGAATACCAGGTGCTGTAAGCTTTTTTTTTTCTCTCAGCTGTCACCAAAGGAGGGCGCTGTTGCTCCATCACCGCACACAGGGCTTTGAGGAACAAAAGCTGCAATCATTCCAGCTGTGTCTCTATGCACGCCAGAGAGGTGGCACTGAGACGCCTCACTTTCCAAGTAGTTTTTAGGGTTCCAGTTCTCACTGTTACAGCCTGTAAAAAGCCTGCAATCATCCTGCATGTACACAAATAGCCTGAGAAACAAGGTTGCAATCCTTCGGGCTGTGTGTTTTTCTCCACAGAAAAAAACAATTCCTATGAAAGTAATGTTAAAGGATAGCATGTGTTTGATGGCTGAGACACCATTATCCGCCACTCAGATGGTGTGAGGAACTGTCAGTGGTGTCACAGCATGTTTAAATGGGCTTTCTGCAGCCTGTTTCATCGCTTACGGCCATACCACCCTGAACACGCCCGATCTCGTCTGATCTCGGAAGCTAAGCAGGGTCGGGCCTGGTTAGTACTTGGATGGGAGACCGCCTGGGAATACCAGGTGCTGTAAGCTTTTTTTTTTCTCTCAGCTGTCACCAAAGGAGGGCGCTGTTGCTCCATCACCGCACACAGGGCTTTGAGGAACAAAAGCTGCAATCATTCCAGCTGTGTCTCTATGCACGCCAGAGAGGTGGCACTGAGACGCCTCACTTTCCAAGTAGTTTTTAGGGTTCCAGTTCTCACTGTTACAGCCTGTAAAAAGCCTGCAATCATCCTGCATGTACACAAATAGCCTGAGAAACAAGGTTGCAATCCTTCGGGCTGTGTGTTTTTCTCCACAGAAAAAAACAATTCCTATGAAAGTAATGTTAAAGGATAGCATGTGTTTGATGGCTGAGACACCATTATCCGCCACTCAGATGGTGTGAGGAACTGTCAGTGGTGTCACAGCATGTTTAAATGGGCTTTCTGCAGCCTGTTTCATCGCTTACGGCCATACCACCCTGAACACGCCCGATCTCGTCTGATCTCGGAAGCTAAGCAGGGTCGGGCCTGGTTAGTACTTGGATGGGAGACCGCCTGGGAATACCAGGTGCTGTAAGCTTTTTTTTTCTCTCAGCTGTCACCAAAGGAGGGCGCTGTTGCTCCATCACCGCACACAGGGCTTTGAGGAACAAAAGCTGCAATCATTCCAGCTGTGTCTCTATGCACGCCAGAGAGGTGGCACTGAGACGCCTCACTTTCCAAGTAGTTTTTAGGGTTCCAGTTCTCACTGTTACAGCCTGTAAAAAGCCTGCAATCATCCTGCATGTACACAAATAGCCTGAGAAACAAGGTTGCAATCCTTCGGGCTGTGTGTTTTTCTCCACAGAAAAAAACAATTCCTATGAAAGTAATGTTAAAGGATAGCATGTGTTTGATGGCTGAGACACCATTATCCGCCACTCAGATGGTGTGAGGAACTGTCAGTGGTGTCACAGCATGTTTAAATGGGCTTTCTGCAGCCTGTTTCATCGCTTACGGCCATACCACCCTGAACACGCCCGATCTCGTCTGATCTCGGAAGCTAAGCAGGGTCGGGCCTGGTTAGTACTTGGATGGGAGACCGCCTGGGAATACCAGGTGCTGTAAGCTTTTTTTTTTCTCTCAGCTGTCACCAAAGGAGGGCGCTGTTGCTCCATCACCGCACACAGGGCTTTGAGGAACAAAAGCTGCAATCATTCCAGCTGTGTCTCTATGCACGCCAGAGAGGTGGCACTGAGACGCCTCACTTTCCAAGTAGTTTTTAGGGTTCCAGTTCTCACTGTTACAGCCTGTAAAAAGCCTGCAATCATCCTGCATGTACACAAATAGCCTGAGAAACAAGGTTGCAATCCTTCGGGCTGTGTGTTTTTCTCCACAGAAAAAAACAATTCCTATGAAAGTAATGTTAAAGGATAGCATGTGTTTGATGGCTGAGACACCATTATCCGCCACTCAGATGGTGTGAGGAACTGTCAGTGGTGTCACAGCATGTTTAAATGGGCTTTCTGCAGCCTGTTTCATCGCTTACGGCCATACCACCCTGAACACGCCCGATCTCGTCTGATCTCGGAAGCTAAGCAGGGTCGGGCCTGGTTAGTACTTGGATGGGAGACCGCCTGGGAATACCAGGTGCTGTAAGCTTTTTTTTTTCTCTCAGCTGTCACCAAAGGAGGGCGCTGTTGCTCCATCACCGCACACAGGGCTTTGAGGAACAAAAGCTGCAATCATTCCAGCTGTGTCTCTATGCACGCCAGAGAGGTGGCACTGAGACGCCTCACTTTCCAAGTAGTTTTTAGGGTTCCAGTTCTCACTGTTACAGCCTGTAAAAAGCCTGCAATCATCCTGCATGTACACAAATAGCCTGAGAAACAAGGTTGCAATCCTTCGGGCTGTGTGTTTTTCTCCACAGAAAAAAACAATTCCTATGAAAGTAATGTTAAAGGATAGCATGTGTTTGATGGCTGAGACACCATTATCCGCCACTCAGATGGTGTGAGGAACTGTCAGTGGTGTCACAGCATGTTTAAATGGGCTTTCTGCAGCCTGTTTCATCGCTTACGGCCATACCACCCTGAACACGCCCGATCTCGTCTGATCTCGGAAGCTAAGCAGGGTCGGGCCTGGTTAGTACTTGGATGGGAGACCGCCTGGGAATACCAGGTGCTGTAAGCTTTTTTTTTTCTCTCAGCTGTCACCAAAGGAGGGCGCTGTTGCTCCATCACCGCACACAGGGCTTTGAGGAACAAAAGCTGCAATCATTCCAGCTGTGTCTCTATGCACGCCAGAGAGGTGGCACTGAGACGCCTCACTTTCCAAGTAGTTTTTAGGGTTCCAGTTCTCACTGTTACAGCCTGTAAAAAGCCTGCAATCATCCTGCATGTACACAAATAGCCTGAGAAACAAGGTTGCAATCCTTCGGGCTGTGTGTTTTTCTCCACAGAAAAAAACAATTCCTATGAAAGTAATGTTAAAGGATAGCATGTGTTTGATGGCTGAGACACCATTATCCGCCACTCAGATGGTGTGAGGAACTGTCAGTGGTGTCACAGCATGTTTAAATGGGCTTTCTGCAGCCTGTTTCATCGCTTACGGCCATACCACCCTGAACACGCCCGATCTCGTCTGATCTCGGAAGCTAAGCAGGGTCGGGCCTGGTTAGTACTTGGATGGGAGACCGCCTGGGAATACCAGGTGCTGTAAGCTTTTTTTTTTCTCTCAGCTGTCACCAAAGGAGGGCGCTGTTGCTCCATCACCGCACACAGGGCTTTGAGGAACAAAAGCTGCAATCATTCCAGCTGTGTCTCTATGCACGCCAGAGAGGTGGCACTGAGACGCCTCACTTTCCAAGTAGTTTTTAGGGTTCCAGTTCTCACTGTTACAGCCTGTAAAAAGCCTGCAATCATCCTGCATGTACACAAATAGCCTGAGAAACAAGGTTGCAATCCTTCGGGCTGTGTGTTTTTCTCCACAGAAAAAAACAATTCCTATGAAAGTAATGTTAAAGGATAGCATGTGTTTGATGGCTGAGACACCATTATCCGCCACTCAGATGGTGTGAGGAACTGTCAGTGGTGTCACAGCATGTTTAAATGGGCTTTCTGCAGCCTGTTTCATCGCTTACGGCCATACCACCCTGAACACGCCCGATCTCGTCTGATCTCGGAAGCTAAGCAGGGTCGGGCCTGGTTAGTACTTGGATGGGAGACCGCCTGGGAATACCAGGTGCTGTAAGCTTTTTTTTTTCTCTCAGCTGTCACCAAAGGAGGGCGCTGTTGCTCCATCACCGCACACAGGGCTTTGAGGAACAAAAGCTGCAATCATTCCAGCTGTGTCTCTATGCACGCCAGAGAGGTGGCACTGAGACGCCTCACTTTCCAAGTAGTTTTTAGGGTTCCAGTTCTCACTGTTACAGCCTGTAAAAAGCCTGCAATCATCCTGCATGTACACAAATAGCCTGAGAAACAAGGTTGCAATCCTTCGGGCTGTGTGTTTTTCTCCACAGAAAAAAACAATTCCTATGAAAGTAATGTTAAAGGATAGCATGTGTTTGATGGCTGAGACACCATTATCCGCCACTCAGATGGTGTGAGGAACTGTCAGTGGTGTCACAGCATGTTTAAATGGGCTTTCTGCAGCCTGTTTCATCGCTTACGGCCATACCACCCTGAACACGCCCGATCTCGTCTGATCTCGGAAGCTAAGCAGGGTCGGGCCTGGTTAGTACTTGGATGGGAGACCGCCTGGGAATACCAGGTGCTGTAAGCTTTTTTTTTCTCTCAGCTGTCACCAAAGGAGGGCGCTGTTGCTCCATCACCGCACACAGGGCTTTGAGGAACAAAAGCTGCAATCATTCCAGCTGTGTCTCTATGCACGCCAGAGAGGTGGCACTGAGACGCCTCACTTTCCAAGTAGTTTTTAGGGTTCCAGTTCTCACTGTTACAGCCTGTAAAAAGCCTGCAATCATCCTGCATGTACACAAATAGCCTGAGAAACAAGGTTGCAATCCTTCGGGCTGTGTGTTTTTCTCCACAGAAAAAAACAATTCCTATGAAAGTAATGTTAAAGGATAGCATGTGTTTGATGGCTGAGACACCATTATCCGCCACTCAGATGGTGTGAGGAACTGTCAGTGGTGTCACAGCATGTTTAAATGGGCTTTCTGCAGCCTGTTTCATCGCTTACGGCCATACCACCCTGAACACGCCCGATCTCGTCTGATCTCGGAAGCTAAGCAGGGTCGGGCCTGGTTAGTACTTGGATGGGAGACCGCCTGGGAATACCAGGTGCTGTAAGCTTTTTTTTTTCTCTCAGCTGTCACCAAAGGAGGGCGCTGTTGCTCCATCACCGCACACAGGGCTTTGAGGAACAAAAGCTGCAATCATTCCAGCTGTGTCTCTATGCACGCCAGAGAGGTGGCACTGAGACGCCTCACTTTCCAAGTAGTTTTTAGGGTTCCAGTTCTCACTGTTACAGCCTGTAAAAAGCCTGCAATCATCCTGCATGTACACAAATAGCCTGAGAAACAAGGTTGCAATCCTTCGGGCTGTGTGTTTTTCTCCACAGAAAAAAACAATTCCTATGAAAGTAATGTTAAAGGATAGCATGTGTTTGATGGCTGAGACACCATTATCCGCCACTCAGATGGTGTGAGGAACTGTCAGTGGTGTCACAGCATGTTTAAATGGGCTTTCTGCAGCCTGTTTCATCGCTTACGGCCATACCACCCTGAACACGCCCGATCTCGTCTGATCTCGGAAGCTAAGCAGGGTCGGGCCTGGTTAGTACTTGGATGGGAGACCGCCTGGGAATACCAGGTGCTGTAAGCTTTTTTTTTTCTCTCAGCTGTCACCAAAGGAGGGCGCTGTTGCTCCATCACCGCACACAGGGCTTTGAGGAACAAAAGCTGCAATCATTCCAGCTGTGTCTCTATGCACGCCAGAGAGGTGGCACTGAGACGCCTCACTTTCCAAGTAGTTTTTAGGGTTCCAGTTCTCACTGTTACAGCCTGTAAAAAGCCTGCAATCATCCTGCATGTACACAAATAGCCTGAGAAACAAGGTTGCAATCCTTCGGGCTGTGTGTTTTTCTCCACAGAAAAAAACAATTCCTATGAAAGTAATGTTAAAGGATAGCATGTGTTTGATGGCTGAGACACCATTATCCGCCACTCAGATGGTGTGAGGAACTGTCAGTGGTGTCACAGCATGTTTAAATGGGCTTTCTGCAGCCTGTTTCATCGCTTACGGCCATACCACCCTGAACACGCCCGATCTCGTCTGATCTCGGAAGCTAAGCAGGGTCGGGCCTGGTTAGTACTTGGATGGGAGACCGCCTGGGAATACCAGGTGCTGTAAGCTTTTTTTTTCTCTCAGCTGTCACCAAAGGAGGGCGCTGTTGCTCCATCACCGCACACAGGGCTTTGAGGAACAAAAGCTGCAATCATTCCAGCTGTGTCTCTATGCACGCCAGAGAGGTGGCACTGAGACGCCTCACTTTCCAAGTAGTTTTTAGGGTTCCAGTTCTCACTGTTACAGCCTGTAAAAAGCCTGCAATCATCCTGCATGTACACAAATAGCCTGAGAAACAAGGTTGCAATCCTTCGGGCTGTGTGTTTTTCTCCACAGAAAAAAACAATTCCTATGAAAGTAATGTTAAAGGATAGCATGTGTTTGATGGCTGAGACACCATTATCCGCCACTCAGATGGTGTGAGGAACTGTCAGTGGTGTCACAGCATGTTTAAATGGGCTTTCTGCAGCCTGTTTCATCGCTTACGGCCATACCACCCTGAACACGCCCGATCTCGTCTGATCTCGGAAGCTAAGCAGGGTCGGGCCTGGTTAGTACTTGGATGGGAGACCGCCTGGGAATACCAGGTGCTGTAAGCTTTTTTTTTTCTCTCAGCTGTCACCAAAGGAGGGCGCTGTTGCTCCATCACCGCACACAGGGCTTTGAGGAACAAAAGCTGCAATCATTCCAGCTGTGTCTCTCTGCACGCCAGAGAGGTGGCACTGAGACGCCTCACTTTCCAAGTAGTTTTTAGGGTTCCAGTCCTCACTGTTACAGCCTGTAAAAAGCCTGCAATCATCCTGCATGTACACAAATAGCCTGAGAAACAAGGTTGCAATCCTTCGGGCTGTGTGTTTTTCTCCACAGAAAAAAACAATTCCTATGAAAGTAATGTTAAAGGATAGCATGTGTTTGATGGCTGAGACACCATTATCCGCCACTCAGATGGTGTGAGGAACTGTCAGTGGTGTCACAGCATGTTTAAATGGGCTTTCTGCAGCCTGTTTCATCGCTTACGGCCATACCACCCTGAACACGCCCGATCTCGTCTGATCTCGGAAGCTAAGCAGGGTCGGGCCTGGTTAGTACTTGGATGGGAGACCGCCTGGGAATACCAGGTGCTGTAAGCTTTTTTTTTTCTCTCAGCTGTCACCAAAGGAGGGCGCTGTTGCTCCATCACCGCACACAGGGCTTTGAGGAACAAAAGCTGCAATCATTCCAGCTGTGTCTCTATGCACGCCAGAGAGGTGGCACTGAGACGCCTCACTTTCCAAGTAGTTTTTAGGGTTCCAGTTCTCACTGTTACAGCCTGTAAAAAGCCTGCAATCATCCTGCATGTACACAAATAGCCTGAGAAACAAGGTTGCAATCCTTCGGGCTGTGTGTTTTTCTCCACAGAAAAAAACAATTCCTATGAAAGTAATGTTAAAGGATAGCATGTGTTTGATGGCTGAGACACCATTATCCGCCACTCAGATGGTGTGAGGAACTGTCAGTGGTGTCACAGCATGTTTAAATGGGCTTTCTGCAGCCTGTTTCATCGCTTACGGCCATACCACCCTGAACACGCCCGATCTCGTCTGATCTCGGAAGCTAAGCAGGGTCGGGCCTGGTTAGTACTTGGATGGGAGACCGCCTGGGAATACCAGGTGCTGTAAGCTTTTTTTTTTCTCTCAGCTGTCACCAAAGGAGGGCGCTGTTGCTCCATCACCGCACACAGGGCTTTGAGGAACAAAAGCTGCAATCATTCCAGCTGTGTCTCTATGCACGCCAGAGAGGTGGCACTGAGACGCCTCACTTTCCAAGTAGTTTTTAGGGTTCCAGTTCTCACTGTTACAGCCTGTAAAAAGCCTGCAATCATCCTGCATGTACACAAATAGCCTGAGAAACAAGGTTGCAATCCTTCGGGCTGTGTGTTTTTCTCCACAGAAAAAAACAATTCCTATGAAAGTAATGTTAAAGGATAGCATGTGTTTGATGGCTGAGACACCATTATCCGCCACTCAGATGGTGTGAGGAACTGTCAGTGGTGTCACAGCATGTTTAAATGGGCTTTCTGCAGCCTGTTTCATCGCTTACGGCCATACCACCCTGAACACGCCCGATCTCGTCTGATCTCGGAAGCTAAGCAGGGTCGGGCCTGGTTAGTACTTGGATGGGAGACCGCCTGGGAATACCAGGTGCTGTAAGCTTTTTTTTTTCTCTCAGCTGTCACCAAAGGAGGGCGCTGTTGCTCCATCACCGCACACAGGGCTTTGAGGAACAAAAGCTGCAATCATTCCAGCTTTGTCTCTATGCACGCCAGAGAGGTGGCACTGAGACGCCTCACTTTCCAAGTAGTTTTTAGGGTTCCAGTTCTCACTGTTACAGCCTGTAAAAAGCCTGCAATCATCCTGCATGTACACAAATAGCCTGAGAAACAAGGTTGCAATCCTTCGGGCTGTGTGTTTTTCTCCACAGAAAAAAACAATTCCTATGAAAGTAATGTTAAAGGATAGCATGTGTTTGATGGCTGAGACACCATTATCCGCCACTCAGATGGTGTGAGGAACTGTCAGTGGTGTCACAGCATGTTTAAATGGGCTTTCTGCAGCCTGTTTCATCGCTTACGGCCATACCACCCTGAACACGCCCGATCTCGTCTGATCTCGGAAGCTAAGCAGGGTCGGGCCTGGTTAGTACTTGGATGGGAGACCGCCTGGGAATACCAGGTGCTGTAAGCTTTTTTTTTCTCTCAGCTGTCACCAAAGGAGGGCGCTGTTGCTCCATCACCGCACACAGGGCTTTGAGGAACAAAAGCTGCAATCATTCCAGCTGTGTCTCTATGCACGCCAGAGAGGTGGCACTGAGACGCCTCACTTTCCAAGTAGTTTTTAGGGTTCCAGTTCTCACTGTTACAGCCTGTAAAAAGCCTGCAATCATCCTGCATGTACACAAATAGCCTGAGAAACAAGGTTGCAATCCTTCGGGCTGTGTGTTTTTCTCCACAGAAAAAAACAATTCCTATGAAAGTAATGTTAAAGGATAGCATGTGTTTGATGGCTGAGACACCATTATCCGCCACTCAGATGGTGTGAGGAACTGTCAGTGGTGTCACAGCATGTTTAAATGGGCTTTCTGCAGCCTGTTTCATCGCTTACGGCCATACCACCCTGAACACGCCCGATCTCGTCTGATCTCGGAAGCTAAGCAGGGTCGGGCCTGGTTAGTACTTGGATGGGAGACCGCCTGGGAATGCCAGGTGCTGTAAGCTTTTTTTTTTCTCTCAGCTGTCACCAAAGGAGGGCGCTATTGCTCCATCACCGCACACAGGGCTTTGAGGAACAAAAGCTGCAATCATTCCAGCTGTGTCTCTATGCACGCCAGAGAGGTGGCACTGAGACGCCTCACTTTCCAAGTAGTTTTTAGGGTTCCAGTCCTCACTGTTACAGCCTGTAAAAAGCCTGCAATCATCCTGCATGTACACAAATAGCCTGAGAAACAAGGTTGCAATCCTTCGGGCTGTGTGTTTTTCTCCACAGAAAAAAACAATTCCTATGAAAGTAATGTTAAAGGATAGCATGTGTTTGATGGCTGAGACACCATTATCCGCCACTCAGATGGTGTGAGGAACTGTCAGTGGTGTCACAGCATGTTTAAATGGGCTTTCTGCAGCCTGTTTCATCGCTTACGGCCATACCACCCTGAACACGCCCGATCTCGTCTGATCTCGGTAGCTAAGCAGGGTCGGGCCTGGTTAGTACTTGGATGGGAGACCGCCTGGGAATACCAGGTGCTGTAAGCTTTTTTTTTTCTCTCAGCTGTCACCAAAGGAGGGCGCTGTTGCTCCATCACCGCACACAGGGCTTTGAGGAACAAAAGCTGCAATCATTCCAGCTGTGTCTCTATGCACGCCAGAGAGGTGGCACTGAGACGCCTCACTTTCCAAGTAGTTTTTAGGGTTCCAGTTCTCACTGTTACAGCCTGTAAAAAGCCTGCAATCATCCTGCATGTACACAAATAGCCTGAGAAACAAGGTTGCAATCCTTCGGGCTGTGTGTTTTTCTCCACAGAAAAAAACAATTCCTATGAAAGTAATGTTAAAGGATAGCATGTGTTTGATGGCTGAGACACCATTATCCGCCACTCAGATGGTGTGAGGAACTGTCAGTGGTGTCACAGCATGTTTAAATGGGCTTTCTGCAGCCTGTTTCATCGCTTACGGCCATACCACCCTGAACACGCCCGATCTCGTCTGATCTCGGTAGCTAAGCAGGGTCGGGCCTGGTTAGTACTTGGATGGGAGACCGCCTGGGAATACCAGGTGCTGTAAGCTTTTTTTTTTCTCTCAGCTGTCACCAAAGGAGGGCGCTGTTGCTCCATCACCGCACACAGGGCTTTGAGGAACAAAAGCTGCAATCATTCCAGCTGTGTCTCTATGCACGCCAGAGAGGTGGCACTGAGACGCCTCACTTTCCAAGTAGTTTTTAGGGTTCCAGTTCTCACTGTTACAGCCTGTAAAAAACCTGCAATCATCCTGCATGTACACAAATAGCCTGAGAAACAAGGTTGCAATCCTTCGGGCTGTGTGTTTTTCTCCACAGAAAAAAACAATTCCTATGAAAGTAATGTTAAAGGATAGCATGTGTTTGATGGCTGAGACACCATTATCCGCCACTCAGATGGTGTGAGGAACTGTCAGTGGTGTCACAGCATGTTTAAATGGGCTTTCTGCAGCCTGTTTCATCGCTTACGGCCATACCACCCTGAACACGCCCGATCTCGTCTGATCTCGGAAGCTAAGCAGGGTCGGGCCTGGTTAGTACTTGGATGGGAGACCGCCTGGGAATACCAGGTGCTGTAAGCTTTTTTTTTTCTCTCAGCTGTCACCAAAGGAGGGCGCTGTTGCTCCATCACCGCACACAGGGCTTTGAGGAACAAAAGCTGCAATCATTCCAGCTGTGTCTCTATGCACGCCAGAGAGGTGGCACTGAGACGCCTCACTTTCCAAGTAGTTTTTAGGGTTCCAGTTCTCACTGTTACAGCCTGTAAAAAGCCTGCAATCATCCTGCATGTACACAAATAGCCTGAGAAACAAGGTTGCAATCCTTCGGGCTGTGTGTTTTTCTCCACAGAAAAAAACAATTCCTATGAAAGTAATGTTAAAGGATAGCATGTGTTTGATGGCTGAGACACCATTATCCGCCACTCAGATGGTGTGAGGAACTGTCAGTGGTGTCACAGCATGTTTAAATGGGCTTTCTGCAGCCTGTTTCATCGCTTACGGCCATACCACCCTGAACACGCCCGATCTTGTCTGATCTCGGAAGCTAAGCAGGGTCGGGCCTGGTTAGTACTTGGATGGGAGACCGCCTGGGAATACCAGGTGCTGTAAGCTTTTTTTTTTCTCTCAGCTGTCACCAAAGGAGGGCGCTGTTGCTCCATCACCGCACACAGGGCTTTGAGGAACAAAAGCTGCAATCATTCCAGCTGTGTCTCTATGCACGCCAGAGAGGTGGCACTGAGACGCCTCACTTTCCAAGTAGTTTTTAGGGTTCCAGTTCTCACTGTTACAGCCTGTAAAAAGCCTGCAATCATCCTGCATGTACACAAATAGCCTGAGAAACAAGGTTGCAATCCTTCGGGCTGTGTGTTTTTCTCCACAGAAAAAAACAATTCCTATGAAAGTAATGTTAAAGGATAGCATGTGTTTGATGGCTGAGACACCATTATCCGCCACTCAGATGGTGTGAGGAACTGTCAGTGGTGTCACAGCATGTTTAAATGGGCTTTCTGCAGCCTGTTTCATCGCTTACGGCCATACCACCCTGAACACGCCCGATCTCGTCTGATCTCGGAAGCTAAGCAGGGTCGGGCCTGGTTAGTACTTGGATGGGAGACCGCCTGGGAATACCAGGTGCTGTAAGCTTTTTTTTTTCTCTCAGCTGTCACCAAAGGAGGGCGCTGTTGCTCCATCACCGCACACAGGGCTTTGAGGAACAAAAGCTGCAATCATTCCAGCTGTGTCTCTATGCACGCCAGAGAGGTGGCACTGAGACGCCTCACTTTCCAAGTAGTTTTTAGGGTTCCAGTTCTCACTGTTACAGCCTGTAAAAAGCCTGCAATCATCCTGCATGTACACAAATAGCCTGAGAAACAAGGTTGCAATCCTTCGGGCTGTGTGTTTTTCTCCACAGAAAAAAACAATTCCTATGAAAGTAATGTTAAAGGATAGCATGTGTTTGATGGCTGAGACACCATTATCCGCCACTCAGATGGTGTGAGGAACTGTCAGTGGTGTCACAGCATGTTTAAATGGGCTTTCTGCAGCCTGTTTCATCGCTTACGGCCATACCACCCTGAACACGCCCGATCTCGTCTGATCTCGGAAGCTAAGCAGGGTCGGGCCTGGTTAGTACTTGGATGGGAGACCGCCTGGGAATACCAGGTGCTGTAAGCTTTTTTTTTCTCTCAGCTGTCACCAAAGGAGGGCGCTGTTGCTCCATCACCGCACACAGGGCTTTGAGGAACAAAAGCTGCAATCATTCCAGCTGTGTCTCTATGCACGCCAGAGAGGTGGCACTGAGACGCCTCACTTTCCAAGTAGTTTTTAGGGTTCCAGTTCTCACTGTTACAGCCTGTAAAAAGCCTGCAATCATCCTGCATGTACACAAATAGCCTGAGAAACAAGGTTGCAATCCTTCGGGCTGTGTGTTTTTCTCCACAGAAAAAAACAATTCCTATGAAAGTAATGTTAAAGGATAGCATGTGTTTGATGGCTGAGACACCATTATCCGCCACTCAGATGGTGTGAGGAACTGTCAGTGGTGTCACAGCATGTTTAAATGGGCTTTCTGCAGCCTGTTTCATCGCTTACGGCCATACCACCCTGAACACGCCCGATCTCGTCTGATCTCGGAAGCTAAGCAGGGTCGGGCCTGGTTAGTACTTGGATGGGAGACCGCCTGGGAATGCCAGGTGCTGTAAGCTTTTTTTTTTCTCTCAGCTGTCACCAAAGGAGGGCGCTGTTGCTCCATCACCGCACACAGGGCTTTGAGGAACAAAAGCTGCAATCATTCCAGCTGTGTCTCTATGCACGCCAGAGAGGTGGCACTGAGACGCCTCACTTTCCAAGTAGTTTTTAGGGTTCCAGTCCTCACTGTTACAGCCTGTAAAAAGCCTGCAATCATCCTGCATGTACACAAATAGCCTGAGAAACAAGGTTGCAATCCTTCGGGCTGTGTGTTTTTCTCCACAGAAAAAAACAATTCCTATGAAAGTAATGTTAAAGGATAGCATGTGTTTGATGGCTGAGACACCATTATCCGCCACTCAGATGGTGTGAGGAACTGTCAGTGGTGTCACAGCATGTTTAAATGGGCTTTCTGCAGCCTGTTTCATCGCTTACGGCCATACCACCCTGAACACGCCCGATCTCGTCTGATCTCGGTAGCTAAGCAGGGTCGGGCCTGGTTAGTACTTGGATGGGAGACCGCCTGGGAATACCAGGTGCTGTAAGCTTTTTTTTTTCTCTCAGCTGTCACCAAAGGAGGGCGCTGTTGCTCCATCACCGCACACAGGGCTTTGAGGAACAAAAGCTGCAATCATTCCAGCTGTGTCTCTATGCACGCCAGAGAGGTGGCACTGAGACGCCTCACTTTCCAAGTAGTTTTTAGGGTTCCAGTTCTCACTGTTACAGCCTGTAAAAAGCCTGCAATCATCCTGCATGTACACAAATAGCCTGAGAAACAAGGTTGCAATCCTTCGGGCTGTGTGTTTTTCTCCACAGAAAAAAACAATTCCTATGAAAGTAATGTTAAAGGATAGCATGTGTTTGATGGCTGAGACACCATTATCCGCCACTCAGATGGTGTGAGGAACTGTCAGTGGTGTCACAGCATGTTTAAATGGGCTTTCTGCAGCCTGTTTCATCGCTTACGGCCATACCACCCTGAACACGCCCGATCTCGTCTGATCTCGGTAGCTAAGCAGGGTCGGGCCTGGTTAGTACTTGGATGGGAGACCGCCTGGGAATACCAGGTGCTGTAAGCTTTTTTTTTTCTCTCAGCTGTCACCAAAGGAGGGCGCTGTTGCTCCATCACCGCACACAGGGCTTTGAGGAACAAAAGCTGCAATCATTCCAGCTGTGTCTCTATGCACGCCAGAGAGGTGGCACTGAGACGCCTCACTTTCCAAGTAGTTTTTAGGGTTCCAGTTCTCACTGTTACAGCCTGTAAAAAGCCTGCAATCATCCTGCATGTACACAAATAGCCTGAGAAACAAGGTTGCAATCCTTCGGGCTGTGTGTTTTTCTCCACAGAAAAAAACAATTCCTATGAAAGTAATGTTAAAGGATAGCATGTGTTTGATGGCTGAGACACCATTATCCGCCACTCAGATGGTGTGAGGAACTGTCAGTGGTGTCACAGCATGTTTAAATGGGCTTTCTGCAGCCTGTTTCATCGCTTACGGCCATACCACCCTGAACACGCCCGATCTCGTCTGATCTCGGAAGCTAAGCAGGGTCGGGCCTGGTTAGTACTTGGATGGGAGACCGCCTGGGAATACCAGGTGCTGTAAGCTTTTTTTTTTCTCTCAGCTGTCACCAAAGGAGGGCGCTGTTGCTCCATCACCGCACACAGGGCTTTGAGGAACAAAAGCTGCAATCATTCCAGCTGTGTCTCTATGCACGCCAGAGAGGTGGCACTGAGACGCCTCACTTTCCAAGTAGTTTTTAGGGTTCCAGTTCTCACTGTTACAGCCTGTAAAAAGCCTGCAATCATCCTGCATGTACACAAATAGCCTGAGAAACAAGGTTGCAATCCTTCGGGCTGTGTGTTTTTCTCCACAGAAAAAAACAATTCCTATGAAAGTAATGTTAAAGGATAGCATGTGTTTGATGGCTGAGACACCATTATCCGCCACTCAGATGGTGTGAGGAACTGTCAGTGGTGTCACAGCATGTTTAAATGGGCTTTCTGCAGCCTGTTTCATCGCTTACGGCCATACCACCCTGAACACGCCCGATCTTGTCTGATCTCGGAAGCTAAGCAGGGTCGGGCCTGGTTAGTACTTGGATGGGAGACCGCCTGGGAATACCAGGTGCTGTAAGCTTTTTTTTTTCTCTCAGCTGTCACCAAAGGAGGGCGCTGTTGCTCCATCACCGCACACAGGGCTTTGAGGAACAAAAGCTGCAATCATTCCAGCTGTGTCTCTATGCACGCCAGAGAGGTGGCACTGAGACGCCTCACTTTCCAAGTAGTTTTTAGGGTTCCAGTTCTCACTGTTACAGCCTGTAAAAAGCCTGCAATCATCCTGCATGTACACAAATAGCCTGAGAAACAAGGTTGCAATCCTTCGGGCTGTGTGTTTTTCTCCACAGAAAAAAACAATTCCTATGAAAGTAATGTTAAAGGATAGCATGTGTTTGATGGCTGAGACACCATTATCCGCCACTCAGATGGTGTGAGGAACTGTCAGTGGTGTCACAGCATGTTTAAATGGGCTTTCTGCAGCCTGTTTCATCGCTTACGGCCATACCACCCTGAACACGCCCGATCTTGTCTGATCTCGGAAGCTAAGCAGGGTCGGGCCTGGTTAGTACTTGGATGGGAGACCGCCTGGGAATACCAGGTGCTGTAAGCTTTTTTTTTTCTCTCAGCTGTCACCAAAGGAGGGCGCTGTTGCTCCATCACCGCACACAGGGCTTTGAGGAACAAAAGCTGCAATCATTCCAGCTGTGTCTCTATGCACGCCAGAGAGGTGGCACTGAGACGCCTCACTTTCCAAGTAGTTTTTAGGGTTCCAGTTCTCACTGTTACAGCCTGTAAAAAGCCTGCAATCATCCTGCATGTACACAAATAGCCTGAGAAACAAGGTTGCAATCCTTCGGGCTGTGTGTTTTTCTCCACAGAAAAAAACAATTCCTATGAAAGTAATGTTAAAGGATAGCATGTGTTTGATGGCTGAGACACCATTATCCGCCACTCAGATGGTGTGAGGAACTGTCAGTGGTGTCACAGCATGTTTAAATGGGCTTTCTGCAGCCTGTTTCATCGCTTACGGCCATACCACCCTGAACACGCCCGATCTCGTCTGATCTCGGAAGCTAAGCAGGGTCGGGCCTGGTTAGTACTTGGATGGGAGACCGCCTGGGAATACCAGGTGCTGTAAGCTTTTTTTTTTCTCTCAGCTGTCACCAAAGGAGGGCGCTGTTGCTCCATCACCGCACACAGGGCTTTGAGGAACAAAAGCTGCAATCATTCCAGCTGTGTCTCTATGCACGCCAGAGAGGTGGCACTGAGACGCCTCACTTTCCAAGTAGTTTTTAGGGTTCCAGTTCTCACTGTTACAGCCTGTAAAAAGCCTGCAATCATCCTGCATGTACACAAATAGCCTGAGAAACAAGGTTGCAATCCTTCGGGCTGTGTGTTTTTCTCCACAGAAAAAAACAATTCCTATGAAAGTAATGTTAAAGGATAGCATGTGTTTGATGGCTGAGACACCATTATCCGCCACTCAGATGGTGTGAGGAACTGTCAGTGGTGTCACAGCATGTTTAAATGGGCTTTCTGCAGCCTGTTTCATCGCTTACGGCCATACCACCCTGAACACGCCCGATCTCGTCTGATCTCGGAAGCTAAGCAGGGTCGGGCCTGGTTAGTACTTGGATGGGAGACCGCCTGGGAATACCAGGTGCTGTAAGCTTTTTTTTTTCTCTCAGCTGTCACCAAAGGAGGGCGCTGTTGCTCCATCACCGCACACAGGGCTTTGAGGAACAAAAGCTGCAATCATTCCAGCTGTGTCTCTATGCACGCCAGAGAGGTGGCACTGAGACGCCTCACTTTCCAAGTAGTTTTTAGGGTTCCAGTTCTCACTGTTACAGCCTGTAAAAAGCCTGCAATCATCCTGCATGTACACAAATAGCCTGAGAAACAAGGTTGCAATCCTTCGGGCTGTGTGTTTTTCTCCACAGAAAAAAACAATTCCTATGAAAGTAATGTTAACCACTTAACACACGCCCCTGTATTTTATGCTGTTAGCCTAAACGACATGCCCAAGTTGTGAGCAGCACAGATCCCACATAGTTTGAGACTCAGAGATGTGTCTGGTATCATTGGAAAGGAAACACTCTCAGGATTCTTGTAAAAGTGTCTGTGTGATTCTGTGACTTACTGACAAAGAGTGGCAGAGGTTACAATGATGGGGTTGTTTACTCGCCCATAGGGTTGCCTTTACAATGACATGTGTACAGACATTCAGGGACCTCTCAGCAGGATATAAACACAATGAGGCCACAGCCACAGGTCTTGGCTTCATGCAGTCCAAATTTGGAGTCAAAAGACCAAACGATGAATTTTTCAGAATTATTTTTCAACAGGTATGTCCATGCGTTTTCCTCAGGTCCTTTTTGGAGACTCCAAATGGACACTTGGTTACCAAAGCTGTATAACCGCAATCAAACACCTATTCACATCCCCTTTGCCTACAATCAAAATCTTGGTCTCTAATGAAAGCTGACGCCATATTATTATTATTATTATTATTATTATTATTACATATAACCATATTTTTTGTTTGGCCATATCTATCTATCTATCTATCTGTTTATTTTGGTATAAGTCATATGTCAAGTCGAAGAAGAACCAACCGTGTACCAAAATGCCGAGTGCGTAATGATATATGGTTCAACTCTTTTACGCACAGGGCGCACGCCGGTTACGCTTGGAGTTTGTTTATGGACAGCCAAACTTAATAGCTTAGTGTCATACACCGTTGGAAACCTCTGACTATTGGCTAAAAGGTTATCAACTTCATTTCACCGAATATTTCCATAGGCTAGAACAGCAGTCAATCAAAGCCATGTCGTCATTGTTGTCGGTCACATGTCCTCATTGGCTTTGGAGACATGTACTGCCTAATCCTAAACACCGATTGGCTTGTGTGTGTTGTCGTCGGAAGCAGAAGAGGCTCACGGTCGTAAACATCTAGTCACGTGTACTCTGAGATGGACGTGCAGGTCAGGAAATGACGTAAACGGACCGTATATGGTTTGTTATTTGTGTTATTACATTACGTGTTGGACTAAATACATGGACATATTGAGGAAAGTATTTCGGTTTTATGGAAACGGATTTCATATTTCACAAGAATGGATATTTGGCGAGCTGTACAGAAAGTGCTGAGTCATAAGATGATCGTTGTGGATAAAGGGAAGACTTTGAAGGTATGTAGGCATTATAGCTTTTCTTACTTAGCTCAGGGGCTAGCCGAGCTAATCGCTAATACTATTACGGCTGTGAGCAACCATATAAGTCGTGAGTGGTCTTGAATGAATCAGGACAATCTAAGCTTTCCAACGATGTACGGCATGAATATATATGTTTAAGGGTTGGTGTTTAAAACATTCAGAAGAACTTGTGGCTACCTCCTAACATCCGTCCCGTTCCGTAGACGGAACAGCGTGCGTTAAGTGGTTAAAGGATAGCATGTGTTTGATGGCTGAGACACCATTATCCGCCACTCAGATGGTGTGAGGAACTGTCAGTGGTGTCACAGCATGTTTAAATGGGCTTTCTGCAGCCTGTTTCATCGCTTACGGCCATACCACCCTGAACACGCCCGATCTCGTCTGATCTCGGAAGCTAAGCAGGGTCGGGCCTGGTTAGTACTTGGATGGGAGACCGCCTGGGAATACCAGGTGCTGTAAGCTTTTTTTTTTCTCTCAGCTGTCACCAAAGGAGGGCGCTGTTGCTCCATCACCGCACACAGGGCTTTGAGGAACAAAAGCTGCAATCATTCCAGCTGTGTCTCTATGCACGCCAGAGAGGTGGCACTGAGACGCCTCACTTTCCAAGTAGTTTTTAGGGTTCCAGTTCTCACTGTTACAGCCTGTAAAAAGCCTGCAATCATCCTGCATGTACACAAATAGCCTGAGAAACAAGGTTGCAATCCTTCGGGCTGTGTGTTTTTCTCCACAGAAAAAAACAATTCCTATGAAAGTAATGTTAAAGGATAGCATGTGTTTGATGGCTGAGACACCATTATCCGCCACTCAGATGGTGTGAGGAACTGTCAGTGGTGTCACAGCATGTTTAAATGGGCTTTCTGCAGCCTGTTTCATCGCTTACGGCCATACCACCCTGAACACGCCCGATCTCGTCTGATCTCGGAAGCTAAGCAGGGTCGGGCCTGGTTAGTACTTGGATGGGAGACCGCCTGGGAATACCAGGTGCTGTAAGCTTTTTTTTTCTCTCAGCTGTCACCAAAGGAGGGCGCTGTTGCTCCATCACCGCACACAGGGCTTTGAGGAACAAAAGCTGCAATCATTCCAGCTGTGTCTCTATGCACGCCAGAGAGGTGGCACTGAGACGCCTCACTTTCCAAGTAGTTTTTAGGGTTCCAGTTCTCACTGTTACAGCCTGTAAAAAGCCTGCAATCATCCTGCATGTACACAAATAGCCTGAGAAACAAGGTTGCAATCCTTCGGGCTGTGTGTTTTTCTCCACAGAAAAAAACAATTCCTATGAAAGTAATGTTAAAGGATAGCATGTGTTTGATGGCTGAGACACCATTATCCGCCACTCAGATGGTGTGAGGAACTGTCAGTGGTGTCACAGCATGTTTAAATGGGCTTTCTGCAGCCTGTTTCATCGCTTACGGCCATACCACCCTGAACACGCCCGATCTCGTCTGATCTCGGAAGCTAAGCAGGGTCGGGCCTGGTTAGTACTTGGATGGGAGACCGCCTGGGAATACCAGGTGCTGTAAGCTTTTTTTTTTCTCTCAGCTGTCACCAAAGGAGGGCGCTGTTGCTCCATCACCGCACACAGGGCTTTGAGGAACAAAAGCTGCAATCATTCCAGCTGTGTCTCTATGCACGCCAGAGAGGTGGCACTGAGACGCCTCACTTTCCAAGTAGTTTTTAGGGTTCCAGTCCTCACTGTTACAGCCTGTAAAAAGCCTGCAATCATCCTGCATGTACACAAATAGCCTGAGAAACAAGGTTGCAATCCTTCGGGCTGTGTGTTTTTCTCCACAGAAAAAAACAATTCCTATGAAAGTAATGTTAAAGGATAGCATGTGTTTGATGGCTGAGACACCATTATCCGCCACTCAGATGGTGTGAGGAACTGTCAGTGGTGTCACAGCATGTTTAAATGGGCTTTCTGCAGCCTGTTTCATCGCTTACGGCCATACCACCCTGAACACGCCCGATCTCGTCTGATCTCGGTAGCTAAGCAGGGTCGGGCCTGGTTAGTACTTGGATGGGAGACCGCCTGGGAATACCAGGTGCTGTAAGCTTTTTTTTTTCTCTCAGCTGTCACCAAAGGAGGGCGCTGTTGCTCCATCACCGCACACAGGGCTTTGAGGAACAAAAGCTGCAATCATTCCAGCTGTGTCTCTATGCACGCCAGAGAGGTGGCACTGAGACGCCTCACTTTCCAAGTAGTTTTTAGGGTTCCAGTTCTCACTGTTACAGCCTGTAAAAAGCCTGCAATCATCCTGCATGTACACAAATAGCCTGAGAAACAAGGTTGCAATCCTTCGGGCTGTGTGTTTTTCTCCACAGAAAAAAACAATTCCTATGAAAGTAATGTTAAAGGATAGCATGTGTTTGATGGCTGAGACACCATTATCCGCCACTCAGATGGTGTGAGGAACTGTCAGTGGTGTCACAGCATGTTTAAATGGGCTTTCTGCAGCCTGTTTCATCGCTTACGGCCATACCACCCTGAACACGCCCGATCTCGTCTGATCTCGGAAGCTAAGCAGGGTCGGGCCTGGTTAGTACTTGGATGGGAGACCGCCTGGGAATACCAGGTGCTGTAAGCTTTTTTTTTTCTCTCAGCTGTCACCAAAGGAGGGCGCTGTTGCTCCATCACCGCACACAGGGCTTTGAGGAACAAAAGCTGCAATCATTCCAGCTGTGTCTCTATGCACGCCAGAGAGGTGGCACTGAGACGCCTCACTTTCCAAGTAGTTTTTAGGGTTCCAGTTCTCACTGTTACAGCCTGTAAAAAGCCTGCAATCATCCTGCATGTACACAAATAGCCTGAGAAACAAGGTTGCAATCCTTCGGGCTGTGTGTTTTTCTCCACAGAAAAAAACAATTCCTATGAAAGTAATGTTAAAGGATAGCATGTGTTTGATGGCTGAGACACCATTATCCGCCACTCAGATGGTGTGAGGAACTGTCAGTGGTGTCACAGCATGTTTAAATGGGCTTTCTGCAGCCTGTTTCATCGCTTACGGCCATACCACCCTGAACACGCCCGATCTCGTCTGATCTCGGAAGCTAAGCAGGGTCGGGCCTGGTTAGTACTTGGATGGGAGACAGCCTGGGAATACCAGGTGCTGTAAGCTTTTTTTTTTCTCTCAGCTGTCACCAAAGGAGGGCGCTGTTGCTCCATCACCGCACACAGGGCTTTGAGGAACAAAAGCTGCAATCATTCCAGCTGTGTCTCTATGCACGCCAGAGAGGTGGCACTGAGACGCCTCACTTTCCAAGTAGTTTTTAGGGTTCCAGTTCTCACTGTTACAGCCTGTAAAAAGCCTGCAATCATCCTGCATGTACACAAATAGCCTGAGAAACAAGGTTGCAATCCTTCGGGCTGTGTGTTTTTCTCCACAGAAAAAAACAATTCCTATGAAAGTAATGTTAAAGGATAGCATGTGTTTGATGGCTGAGACACCATTATCCGCCACTCAGATGGTGTGAGGAACTGTCAGTGGTGTCACAGCATGTTTAAATGGGCTTTCTGCAGCCTGTTTCATCGCTTACGGCCATACCACCCTGAACACGCCCGATCTCGTCTGATCTCGGAAGCTAAGCAGGGTCGGGCCTGGTTAGTACTTGGATGGGAGACCGCCTGGGAATACCAGGTGCTGTAAGCTTTTTTTTTTCTCTCAGCTGTCACCAAAGGAGGGCGCTGTTGCTCCATCACCGCACACAGGGCTTTGAGGAACAAAAGCTGCAATCATTCCAGCTGTGTCTCTATGCACGCCAGAGAGGTGGCACTGAGACGCCTCACTTTCCAAGTAGTTTTTAGGGTTCCAGTTCTCACTGTTACAGCCTGTAAAAAGCCTGCAATCATCCTGCATGTACACAAATAGCCTGAGAAACAAGGTTGCAATCCTTCGGGCTGTGTGTTTTTCTCCACAGAAAAAAACAATTCCTATGAAAGTAATGTTAAAGGATAGCATGTGTTTGATGGCTGAGACACCATTATCCGCCACTCACATGGTGTGAGGAACTGTCAGTGGTGTCACAGCATGTTTAAATGGGCTTTCTGCAGCCTGTTTCATCGCTTACGGCCACACCCCCTGAACACGTCTACACGTTTCCGGTTCCGGTGTTAACCTGCAGCACATGGTGAGAGAGAGAGGAGAGGACACAGCGTCAGCGAGCAGCAAAAGAAAACGAATAACAACAGCGGTGAAAAGAATTACTGATTCCCCCAGCAGCATATGCTGCCAGGGGGACAGTTTTCTGGAGCCAAAAAAAAAACAACGGATGGATAACCCGGTAACGACCCAGGCAATGGACATGACGACGGTAATTAGTGTGGCGGATAATGGAGGAACAGCGCGGAGGGACTCGCGTCCAACCGCGGCAGGTGGAGAGAGGAGAGAAGGAGTGGTGGAGAGAGGAGAGAGTGGAGCCGACGGAGGAGTGGAGAGAGGAGCGGGGAAGGAGACGCTGATGAGCAGCAGAGTGGTGAGAGCAGAGAAGACTCTGCAGCAGGACGGACGCTATGGAGGAGCAGCGAGGGAGGAGGAAAAGGACGGGACAAATAAACAGGTCAGGAGTGATAATATTTCAAAGGAACTTGTGATTAATGTGGAAATCGAAGGAGAAGATATTATCACAATGATTGACCTGTTGAAAGCAGTAGAGCTCACATGTGGGAGAGTATTAGGCTGCAGAACAAAAACTGGGAAGCGCTGGGAGCTCACCATGAGTAACGCAAGAGGAAAAGAAAGACTGTTGGATGGTTTCAAGATCAAAAACTCACGGATTGTGGCAACGGAGCTGCTTAAAAACATAAGAGTGGTGTCTTTTTTAAATTTACCGCTCTACATCACAGATGATCAAATAAAAGAAAAATTGAGTCAATGGGGAGTGGAACCGGCATCAAATATTCGCCGGAGGAAATGGGCCGGGACGGAGATATTTGACGGGACTCGTTTCCTTAAAGTGAAATTTCCAGAGTCTGTCTCGTCCCTGCCCTACAGCACAAAGTTTGACACCCTGGAGGGCTCGGAATATTTTCGTGTCTTACATGACCAGCAAACGAGAGTATGTAGGTTATGTTTACAACCGGGTCACATACTGCGTGAGTGCCCGGAGTTTTATTGTTTTCGTTGTAAAAAACAAGGACATTACGCACGGGAGTGCGCTGATATGACGGCGGTGGCAACGGAGGAAGGAGAGATGGTGGAGGAAGAGGAGGAGGACGTGGAGGAGGGAGGCAGCGGAAAAGAGGAAATATCCAGCGGGATGGAGACAGACGAGGAGGAGAGGAGAGAATCAGAGGAAGAAACGGAAGCTGTCGGCGGAAAAAAGAGCAGCAGCGACAATATCAACGCGACTACGGAGACACAGATGCTGACGGAGAGGAGAGGAGGTGCGGAGCCGGTGGACAGCGGGAGCAGAAGAGGACGCAGCAGGAGTGCCCTCCGCAGCAGCGACAGCGGGGGAAACTCGCTCTCAGAGGGACAGCTGAGCACATCAAACGGGGTAAGACCTGAGGATGTAATTAAAGGGGGAGGAAAAAACATAACTGAAGAGGCTTTGCCTCAGAGAGGGACTAGAGGGAGGAAAAATAAAAAAGGACATAAAAAATGATGAAGGACATGTATATGACAGGGAATATCTTTTTTCTTCTTCATAAATGACTCTACAGCTAGCATCCTTAAATGCAAATGGTCTGAGAAGCACTGCCAAATTTGATAAACTGATTAGATTATGCAAGGCTGATATCATTTGCCTACAAGAGACTCATTGGGATGCAGCAACAGAGATAATAATGAAGAAATTGTGGAGTGGACAAATTTTCTCTTGTTATGGGACAAACATAGCAAGAGGAGTAAGTATATTAATAAATAAAAAGAAATGTGATATAGATGCAACTTTAGTGAATTATGATAGGGAAGGGAGGTGGATAAGAATCAAATTTACAATAAATAAACAGACTTATGAACTATTGAATATATATGCCCCGAATGTGGAAGGTGAACGTTCAGTATTCTTCAAGGACATGCAACATCATGGAAAATCTACTGACATCATCATGGGGGATTTTAATGTAAAACTGAATACATTAGATAGTAGTGTGATGGGTCCGCTGAAAACAGACACTTCCAGGGCTGTATTAAGGGATTGGATGTTAAAGGAGAGGTGGTGTGATGTGTGGAGACTAGAAAATTCAGTAATGAGGACATATTCCAGAATACAGCAAGTTGAAGGGAAAGTAAATAGAAGCAGGATTGATTTATGTCTTGTGAGAGAAGATCAACTTATAAATGTACATTCTGCTTGCTATGAGATAAACTGTATAAGTGATCATGCATTTTTAACTGTCACAATGGGGGATTTGAGAAAAGGAAGGGGAGGGGGCTTGTGGCATCTAAATGCGAAATTATTGGAATGTGAATCCTATGTGAATGTCATACATAATTTAATTATGAAGAAGAGTGCACAGCCTGTTTTCATAAACAATATCATAGAAGAGTGGGAAAATCTAAAAGGGGAAATTAAACAGAAAAGCATTAATTTTGCAAAGAAATTGAGATTTAAAGAATCACAAAAGGAAAGGAAAATTATAGCTGAGATTGATAAAATAAATATGCAAGACATTGGTGATGAACACAGGCTGGGCGCTCTGTATGAAGATTTAAAAGAACTGGGAAGGGAAAAATGTGAAGGAGCTATAATAAGAAGTAGAGCACAATATGCAGTGGAGGGAGAAAAAAGTACCAGCTTCTTTTTAAACTTAGAAAGGAGAAAACAAGAACAATGCTATATACATGAGTTAAAAACTAAAGGTGGGGAAGTAACGTCAAAATTATCAAATATTATAGAAAATGTGCATGAATTTTATGTAAATCTGTTTACATCAGAAGGGTCAGATGATAAAATAACATCGGAGGTATTAGATAAATTAAATGTGGAGTTAGCTGAAGGAGACAGAGAGTTATGTGATCAAGAACTCAGAGTAGAGGAAATAGATGAAGCTATAAAAAATTTAGCAACTAATAAGAGTCCGGGCAGTGATGGGCTGACGGCTAATTTTTATAAGGTTTTTGCTAGTGTGCTTAAGCCGATTCTATTGCAAGTATATAATGAAATGATAAGAACTGAAAGAGTAGGAAAGACGATGGCAGAAGGTGTGATCACCCTGATTTTTAAAAAGGGGGATAAAACAGATCTGGCCAACTATAGGCCTATTACTCTTTTAAATGTAGATTATAAAATTTTGATGAAGATGTTTGCAAATAGAGTTAAAACAGTAATGCATACTATTATAGCACCGACACAGGCATACAGTATTCCAGGGAGGGGGGCACCAGACATAATCCATACTATTAGAGACACAATAGAATATTTGAAAATAACAGGGAGGGAAGGGATTTTGGTTTCGTTAGATTTTAACAAAGCTTTTGACAGGGTAGAGCATGATTTCATGTTTAAAGTATTAGAGAAAATGGGATTTGGAGAAAAATTTACAAATTGGTTAAAATTATTATACAGTACAGCAACAGGGAGAGTCAAAATTAATGGTGTCTTAACTGATGAATTCAAACTAAATAGATCAGTAAGACAGGGATGTCCCATGTCCTCGCTGTTATATTCTATTGTTGTGGAACCTTTAAGTGTGTTATTGAAATGTGACAATTATGTTAAAGGGATTGATTTACCTGGGGGGGGGGTGTGTGTCATCCAGCAATTTGCGGATGACACAACCTTGATGTTAAAAGATATGGAGAGTGTGAATAGGGCAATTGAGCTAGTGAACATGTTCGGTAGAGCATCAGGCTCCCGAATTAATGTCATAAAATCAGAAGTACTATTTATTAACATGGTCAGCCCTGCACAAACCAGCATGAAACTGAAAATACAACCAAAACATGTAAAAATTCTAGGAACATATATAGGAGTTGATAATGTGATGGCAAGAGATGAAACCTGGACAAAAATACTAAACAACATAGAAGTGATCTTAACATGGTGGAGGATGAGAGATTTAAAACTTAATGGGAAAGTAGTGGTGTTAAATAGTTTGGTTTATTCTAAACTGAATTACGTGTTAGACGTATTAGACTTACCCTTGTGGGTATTGAATAAATTACATGAAATAAGCACTAAATTCATTTGGGGAAGCACAATTAGTAAAATAGCTAGGAAAACATTGATAAACACATATAATGAGGGGGGTCTGAAACTGTTAGATATAGAAAGTAGGAAAAAAGCTTTTAGAATCAAGTTAGTTAAGAAATATCTCTGTGATAACACTGAATATGGCTGGAAATATTTAATGAGGTATTTTCTGAACAAGATATTAAATATAGGGGATTATGTGCTATTAATGAAACTTAAGATACCCATGATGGCAGCACTCCCACATTTTTATAGGGAGGTCCTGTCAGCTCAGGGAGAGTTCTTAGAACACATACACTATGGGGCTAGCTCTGTGAGCATGATAAAAGAATTACCTATTTTTCTAAACAAATATATTAAAAGAGGAGATCAATTGTTGTATAATGCAAAGATGATACAGGCAAAAATAGTACAACTAAAAGATATAATGTATGAAGTAATACCTGGGTTTCTACCCACGCAGGCAGTATATGATAGTGTAAAAGAAATAGATTATGATGTAAAATATACAACTGTGGACAATTATTATAAAGTAATTCAAGAAAATATTCCACAATCATGGAAATCAAAAATCAAATCAGATACGAGAAGAGACAGGAGTAGTAGGTTTCCTGATTTAACATTCTTTCATGGTGAAGAAATCAGAGATTTTAGTGTGATAAAATGTAAACAAATCTATGAACGTGTTGTAATGAAGGTGACACAGAGGCCGGCCTCCTTGTCCTACTGGAGCAGGATGTATCCTACATTAAATGGGGACAAAATCTGGGAGACATGGAAAATTAAAGGGAATAGCATTGAAGCAGCAGATCATGATTTCAAATTAAGACATAACAAAATTTACACTAATGTGATCCTGCACCAGTTGGACAGGGGGGTCGACAGAGAGTGTGATGTGTGTGGGTTAGAAGATGAAAATGTAGTGCATATGTATGTTAGATGTAATGAACTGGGTGAATTTTTTGGCAGGTTGAAATGTTGTCTGATCAAAAAACTAGGATTAATCTGGGATGATAGGGATTCATGGGAAATTTTTGTTTTATTTGGTATTTGGGAGAGGAGCAGGGTGAAGAACACAGAGCTGTGCAGGTTCCTATTGAGTCACGCTAGATGGGCTATTAAATCAAGACGTAACATAGCACATTATGAAAATAGGCTCATTTCTGTCTGGTCAATTTTCAAAAGCATAGTACAGACTCAGATTAAATATAGGATGATGCACAGCGCTGTGAACTTCACTAAGCTCTTCATTGAACACAGTAGTCTATTTACTTACAAGCATAAGGGTGAAATTGAGTGGCACTGGTAGAAGGTAATCCTTTAAATAAATGTCTAAAAGCAATACTGTTATATTGGGTAATGAATAGAAGAAATGATGTTTGTAAATAATTTATTTTTATTTTTATTTATTCATTTTTTGGGGTTTGTTTTGGTTTTTGGTTTGTTTTGAGGTTTATGTGTGATGAGTGACTTTTATTTGATAAGTATAGAGTGCCATAACAGTGTGGATCTTGCAAAAGGGAGCTGTTATGGGCAGTTACTGGGATGAATGTTAATATATTGTAATTTCTGGGATAATTTTGATGAATGAAGGTAGCAAGGTTTGTAAATAGTTTATCTTTAATTTATTCGTTTGGTTTGGGGTTTGTGTGTGATGTGTGACCTGTACTATATAGTATAGAGTGCCATAACAGTGTGGATCTTGTAAAAGGGAGCTGTTATGGGCAGTTACTAGGACGAATGTTGATATATTGTAATGTTGGGGCAATTTTGATAGAGAAAGGTAGCAGGGTTTGTGAACTAAGTGGTTTTGTTTTGTTTTGTTTGTATTGGGTTATTCTATATGTACTGTGTGACTGTAAAGGTGATTTTTGTAACATTTGATGTGAGAATATTGTAAATCAAAAATATATTTTAAAAAAACAAATATATTTTCATAATAAAAGACAAAAAAAAAACACGCCCGACCTCCCATGGGAGACCGCCTGGGAATACCAGGTGCTGTAAGCTTTTTTTTTTCTCTCAGCTGTCACCAAAGGAGGGCGCTGTTGCTCCATCACCGCACACAGGGCTTTGAGGAACAAAAGCTGCAATCATTCCAGCTGTGTCTCTATGCACGCCAGAGAGGTGGCACTGAGACGCCTCACTTTCCAAGTAGTTTTTAGGGTTCCAGTTCTCACTGTTACAGCCTGTAAAAAGCCTGCAATCATCCTGCATGTACACAAATAGCCTGAGAAACAAGGTTGCAATCCTTCGGGCTGTGTGTTTTTCTCCACAGAAAAAAACAATTCCTATGAAAGTAATGTTAAAGGATAGCATGTGTTTGATGGCTGAGACACCATTATCCGCCACTCAGATGGTGTGAGGAACTGTCAGTGGTGTCACAGCATGTTTAAATGGGCTTTCTGCAGCCTGTTTCATCGCTTACGGCCATACCACCCTGAACACGCCCGATCTCGTCTGATCTCGGAAGCTAAGCAGGGTCGGGCCTGGTTAGTACTTGGATGGGAGACCGCCTGGGAATACCAGGTGCTGTAAGCTTTTTTTTTTCTCTCAGCTGTCACCAAAGGAGGGCGCTGTTGCTCCATCACCGCACACAGGGCTTTGAGGAACAAAAGCTGCAATCATTCCAGCTGTGTCTCTATGCACGCCAGAGAGGTGGCACTGAGACGCCTCACTTTCCAAGTAGTTTTTAGGGTTCCAGTTCTCACTGTTACAGCCTGTAAAAAGCCTGCAATCATCCTGCATGTACACAAATAGCCTGAGAAACAAGGTTGCAATCCTTCGGGCTGTGTGTTTTTCTCCACAGAAAAAAACAATTCCTATGAAAGTAATGTTAAAGGATAGCATGTGTTTGATGGCTGAGACACCATTATCCGCCACTCAGATGGTGTGAGGAACTGTCAGTGGTGTCACAGCATGTTTAAATGGGCTTTCTGCAGCCTGTTTCATCGCTTACGGCCATACCACCCTGAACACGCCCGATCTCGTCTGATCTCGGAAGCTAAGCAGGGTTGGGCCTGGTTAGTACTTGGATGGGAGACCGCCTGGGAATACCAGGTGCTGTAAGCTTTTTTTTTTCTCTCAGCTGTCACCAAAGGAGGGCGCTGTTGCTCCATCACCGCACACAGGGCTTTGAGGAACAAAAGCTGCAATCATTCCAGCTGTGTCTCTATGCACGCCAGAGAGGTGGCACTGAGACGCCTCACTTTCCAAGTAGTTTTTAGGGTTCCAGTTCTCACTGTTACAGCCTGTAAAAAGCCTGCAATCATCCTGCATGTACACAAATAGCCTGAGAAACAAGGTTGCAATCCTTCGGGCTGTGTGTTTTTCTCCACAGAAAAAAACAATTCCTATGAAAGTAATGTTAAAGGATAGCATGTGTTTGATGGCTGAGACACCATTATCCGCCACTCAGATGGTGTGAGGAACTGTCAGTGGTGTCACAGCATGTTTAAATGGGCTTTCTGCAGCCTGTTTCATCGCTTACGGCCATACCACCCTGAACACGCCCGATCTCGTCTGATCTCGGAAGCTAAGCAGGGTCGGGCCTGGTTAGTACTTGGATGGGAGACCGCCTGGGAATACCAGGTGCTGTAAGCTTTTTTTTTTCTCTCAGCTGTCACCAAAGGAGGGCGCTGTTGCTCCATCACCGCACACAGGGCTTTGAGGAACAAAAGCTGCAATCATTCCAGCTGTGTCTCTATGCACGCCAGAGAGGTGGCACTGAGACGCCTCACTTTCCAAGTAGTTTTTAGGGTTCCAGTTCTCACTGTTACAGCCTGTAAAAAGCCTGCAATCATCCTGCATGTACACAAATAGCCTGAGAAACAAGGTTGCAATCCTTCGGGCTGTGTGTTTTTCTCCACAGAAAAAAACAATTCCTATGAAAGTAATGTTAAAGGATAGCATGTTTTTGATGGCTGAGACACCATTATCCGCCACTCAGATGGTGTGAGGAACTGTCAGTGGTGTCACAGCATGTTTAAATGGGCTTTCTGCAGCCTGTTTCATCGCTTACGGCCATACCACCCTGAACACGCCCGATCTCGTCTGATCTCGGAAGCTAAGCAGGGTCGGGCCTGGTTAGTACTTGGATGGGAGACCGCCTGGGAATACCAGGTGCTGTAAGCTTTTTTTTTTCTCTCAGCTGTCACCAAAGGAGGGTGCTGTTGCTCCATCACCGCACACAGGGCTTTGAGGAACAAAAGCTGCAATCATTCCAGCTGTGTCTCTATGCACGCCAGAGAGGTGGCACTGAGACGCCTCACTTTCCAAGTAGTTTTTAGGGTTCCAGTTCTCACTGTTACAGCCTGTAAAAAGCCTGCAATCATCCTGCATGTACACAAATAGCCTGAGAAACAAGGTTGCAATCCTTCGGGCTGTGTGTTTTTCTCCACAGAAAAAAACAATTCCTATGAAAGTAATGTTAAAGGATAGCATGTGTTTGATGGCTGAGACACCATTATCCGCCACTCAGATGGTGTGAGGAACTGTCAGTGGTGTCACAGCATGTTTAAATGGGCTTTCTGCAGCCTGTTTCATCGCTTACGGCCATACCACCCTGAACACGCCCGATCTCGTCTGATCTCGGAAGCTAAGCAGGGTCGGGCCTGGTTAGTACTTGGATGGGAGACCGCCTGGGAATACCAGGTGCTGTAAGCTTTTTTTTTTCTCTCAGCTGTCACCAAAGGAGGGCGCTGTTGCTCCATCACCGCACACAGGGCTTTGAGGAACAAAAGCTGCAATCATTCCAGCTGTGTCTCTATGCACGCCAGCGAGGTGGCACTGAGACGCCTTACTTTCCAAGTAGTTTTTAGGGTTCCAGTTCTCACTGTTACAGCCTGTAAAAAGCCTGCAATCATCCTGCATGTACACAAATAGCCTGAGAAACAAGGTTGCAATCCTTCGGGCTGTGTGTTTTTCTCCACAGAAAAAAACAATTCCTATGAAAGTAATGTTAAAGGATAGCATGTGTTTGATGGCTGAGACACCATTATCCGCCACTCAGATGGTGTGAGGAACTGTCAGTGGTGTCACAGCATGTTTAAATGGGCTTTCTGCAGCCTGTTTCATCGCTTACGGCCATACCACCCTGAACACGCCCGATCTCGTCTGATCTCGGAAGCTAAGCAGGGTCGGGCCTGGTTAGTACTTGGATGGGAGACCGCCTGGGAATACCAGGTGCTGTAAGCTTTTTTTTTTCTCTCAGCTGTCACCAAAGGAGGGTGCTGTTGCTCCATCACCGCACACAGGGCTTTGAGGAACAAAAGCTGCAATCATTCCAGCTGTGTCTCTATGCACGCCAGAGAGGTGGCACTGAGACGCCTCACTTTCCAAGTAGTTTTTAGGGTTCCAGTTCTCACTGTTACAGCCTGTAAAAAGCCTGCAATCATCCTGCATGTACACAAATAGCCTGAGAAACAAGGTTGCAATCCTTCGGGCTGTGTGTTTTTCTCCACAGAAAAAAACAATTCCTATGAAAGTAATGTTAAAGGATAGCATGTGTTTGATGGCTGAGACACCATTATCCGCCACTCAGATGGTGTGAGGAACTGTCAGTGGTGTCACAGCATGTTTAAATGGGCTTTCTGCAGCCTGTTTCATCGCTTACGGCCATACCACCCTGAACACGCCCGATCTCGTCTGATCTCGGAAGCTAAGCAGGGTCGGGCCTGGTTAGTACTTGGATGGGAGACCGCCTGGGAATACCAGGTGCTGTAAGCTTTTTTTTTTCTCTCAGCTGTCACCAAAGGAGGGCGCTGTTGCTCCATCACCGCACACAGGGCTTTGAGGAACAAAAGCTGCAATCATTCCAGCTGTGTCTCTATGCACGCCAGAGAGGTGGCACTGAGACGCCTCACTTTCCAAGTAGTTTTTAGGGTTCCAGTTCTCACTGTTACAGCCTGTAAAAAGCCTGCAATCATCCTGCATGTACACAAATAGCCTGAGAAACAAGGTTGCAATCCTTCGGGCTGTGTGTTTTTCTCCACAGAAAAAAACAATTCCTATGAAAGTAATGTTAAAGGATAGCATGTGTTTGATGGCTGAGACACCATTATCCGCCACTCAGATGGTGTGAGGAACTGTCAGTGGTGTCACAGCATGTTTAAATGGGCTTTCTGCAGCCTGTTTCATCGCTTACGGCCATACCACCCTGAACACGCCCGATCTCGTCTGATCGCGGAAGCTAAGCAGGGTCGGGCCTGTTTAGTACTTGGATGGGAGACCGCCTGGGAATACCAGGTGCTGTAAGCTTTTTTTTTTCTCTCAGCTGTCACCAAAGGAGGGCGCTGTTGCTCCATCACCGCACACAGGGCTTTGAGGAACAAAAGCTGCAATCATTCCAGCTGTGTCTCTATGCACGCCAGAGAGGTGGCACTGAGACGCCTCACTTTCCAAGTAGTTTTTAGGGTTCCAGTTCTCACTGTTACAGCCTGTAAAAAGCCTGCAATCATCCTGCATGTACACAAATAGCCTGAGAAACAAGGTTGCAATCCTTCGGGCTGTGTGTTTTTCTCCACAGAAAAAAACAATTCCTATGAAAGTAATGTTAAAGGATAGCATGTGTTTGATGGCTGAGACACCATTATCCGCCACTCAGATGGTGTGAGGAACTGTCATTGGTGTCACAGCATGTTTAAATGGGCTTTCTGCAGCCTGTTTCATCGCTTACGGCCATACCACCCTGAACACGCCCGATCTCGTCTGATCTCGGAAGCTAAGCAGGGTCGGGCCTGGTTAGTACTTGGATGGGAGACCGCCTGGGAATACCAGGTGCTGTAAGCTTTTTTTTTTCTCTCAGCTGTCACCAAAGGAGGGCGCTGTTGCTCCATCACCGCACACAGGGCTTTGAGGAACAAAAGCTGCAATCATTCCAGCTGTGTCTCTATGCACGCCAGAGAGGTGGCACTGAGACGCCTCACTTTCCAAGTAGTTTTTAGGGTTCCAGTTCTCACTGTTACAGCCTGTAAAAAGCCTGCAATCATCCTGCATGTACACAAATAGCCTGAGAAACAAGGTTGCAATCCTTCGGGCTGTGTGTTTTTCTCCACAGAAAAAAACAATTCCTATGAAAGTAATGTTAAAGGATAGCATGTGTTTGATGGCTGAGACACCATTATCCGCCACTCAGATGGTGTGAGGAACTGTCAGTGGTGTCACAGCATGTTTAAATGGGCTTTCTGCAGCCTGTTTCATCGCTTACGGCCATACCACCCTGAACACGCCCGATCTCGTCTGATCTCGGAAGCTAAGCAGGGTCGGGCCTGGTTAGTACTTGGATGGGAGACCGCCTGGGAATACCAGGTGCTGTAAGCTTCTTTTTTTTCTCTCAGCTGTCACCAAAGGAGGGCGCTGTTGCTCCATCACCGCACACAGGGCTTTGAGGAACAAAAGCTGCAATCATTCCAGCTGTGTCTCTATGCACGCCAGAGAGGTGGCACTGAGACGCCTCACTTTCCAAGTAGTTTTTAGGGTTCCAGTTCTCACTGTTACAGCCTGTAAAAAGCCTGCAATCATCCTGCATGTACACAAATAGCCTGAGAAACAAGGTTGCAATCCTTCGGGCTGTGTGTTTTTCTCCACAGAAAAAAACAATTCCTATGAAAGTAATGTTAAAGGATAGCATGTGTTTGATGGCTGAGACACCATTATCCGCCACTCAGATGGTGTGAGGAACTGTCAGTGGTGTCACAGCATGTTTAAATGGGCTTTCTGCAGCCTGTTTCATCGCTTACGGCCATACCACCCTGAACACGCCCGATCTCGTCTGATCTCGGAAGCTAAGCAGGGTCGGGCCTGGTTAGTACTTGGATGGGAGACCGCCTGGGAATACCAGGTGCTGTAAGCTTTTTTTTTTCTCTCAGCTGTCACCAAAGGAGGGCGCTGTTGCTCCATCACCGCACACAGGGCTTTGAGGAACAAAAGCTGCAATCATTCCAGCTGTGTCTCTATGCACGCCAGCGAGGTGGCACTGAGACGCCTTACTTTCCAAGTAGTTTTTAGGGTTCCAGTTCTCACTGTTACAGCCTGTAAAAAGCCTGCAATCATCCTGCATGTACACAAATAGCCTGAGAAACAAGGTTGCAATCCTTCGGGCTGTGTGTTTTTCTCCACAGAAAAAAACAATTCCTATGAAAGTAATGTTAAAGGATAGCATGTGTTTGATGGCTGAGACACCATTATCCGCCACTCAGATGGTGTGAGGAACTGTCAGTGGTGTCACAGCATGTTTAAATGGGCTTTCTGCAGCCTGTTTCATCGCTTACGGCCATACCACCCTGAACACGCCCGATCTCGTCTGATCTCGGAAGCTAAGCAGGGTCGGGCCTGGTTAGTACTTGGATGGGAGACCGCCTGGGAATACCAGGTGCTGTAAGCTTTTTTTTTTCTCTCAGCTGTCACCAAAGGAGGGTGCTGTTGCTCCATCACCGCACACAGGGCTTTGAGGAACAAAAGCTGCAATCATTCCAGCTGTGTCTCTATGCACGCCAGAGAGGTGGCACTGAGACGCCTCACTTTCCAAGTAGTTTTTAGGGTTCCAGTTCTCACTGTTACAGCCTGTAAAAAGCCTGCAATCATCCTGCATGTACACAAATAGCCTGAGAAACAAGGTTGCAATCCTTCGGGCTGTGTGTTTTTCTCCACAGAAAAAAACAATTCCTATGAAAGTAATGTTAAAGGATAGCATGTGTTTGATGGCTGAGACACCATTATCCGCCACTCACATGGTGTGAGGAACTGTCAGTGGTGTCACAGCATGTTTAAATGGGCTTTCTGCAGCCTGTTTCATCGCTTACGGCCATACCACCCTGAACACGCCCGATCTCGTCTGATCTCGGAAGCTAAGCAGGGTCGGGCCTGGTTAGTACTTGGATGGGAGACCGCCTGGGAATACCAGGTGCTGTAAGCTTTTTTTTTTCTCTCAGCTGTCACCAAAGGAGGGCGCTGTTGCTCCATCACCGCACACAGGGCTTTGAGGAACAAAAGCTGCAATCATTCCAGCTGTGTCTCTATGCACGCCAGAGAGGTGGCACTGAGACGCCTCACTTTCCAAGTAGTTTTTAGGGTTCCAGTTCTCACTGTTACAGCCTGTAAAAAGCCTGCAATCATCCTGCATGTACACAAATAGCCTGAGAAACAAGGTTGCAATCCTTCGGGCTGTGTGTTTTTCTCCACAGAAAAAAACAATTCCTATGAAAGTAATGTTAAAGGATAGCATGTGTTTGATGGCTGAGACACCATTATCCGCCACTCAGATGGTGTGAGGAACTGTCAGTGGTGTCACAGCATGTTTAAATGGGCTTTCTGCAGCCTGTTTCATCGCTTACGGCCATACCACCCTGAACACGCCCGATCTCGTCTGATCTCGGAAGCTAAGCAGGGTCGGGCCTGGTTAGTACTTGGATGGGAGACCGCCTGGGAATACCAGGTGCTGTAAGCTTTTTTTTTTCTCTCAGCTGTCACCAAAGGAGGGCGCTGTTGCTCCATCACCGCACACAGGGCTTTGAGGAACAAAAGCTGCAATCATTCCAGCTGTGTCTCTATGCACGCCAGAGAGGTGGCACTGAGACGCCTCACTTTCCAAGTAGTTTTTAGGGTTCCAGTTCTCACTGTTACAGCCTGTAAAAAGCCTGCAATCATCCTGCATGTACACAAATAGCCTGAGAAACAAGGTTGCAATCCTTCGGGCTGTGTGTTTTTCTCCACAGAAAAAAACAATTCCTATGAAAGTAATGTTAAAGGATAGCATGTGTTTGATGGCTGAGACACCATTATCCGCCACTCAGATGGTGTGAGGAACTGTCAGTGGTGTCACAGCATGTTTAAATGGGCTTTCTGCAGCCTGTTTCATCGCTTACGGCCATACCACCCTGAACACGCCCGATCTCGTCTGATCGCGGAAGCTAAGCAGGGTCGGGCCTGTTTAGTACTTGGATGGGAGACCGCCTGGGAATACCAGGTGCTGTAAGCTTTTTTTTTTCTCTCAGCTGTCACCAAAGGAGGGCGCTGTTGCTCCATCACCGCACACAGGGCTTTGAGGAACAAAAGCTGCAATCATTCCAGCTGTGTCTCTATGCACGCCAGAGAGGTGGCACTGAGACGCCTCACTTTCCAAGTAGTTTTTAGGGTTCCAGTTCTCACTGTTACAGCCTGTAAAAAGCCTGCAATCATCCTGCATGTACACAAATAGCCTGAGAAACAAGGTTGCAATCCTTCGGGCTGTGTGTTTTTCTCCACAGAAAAAAACAATTCCTATGAAAGTAATGTTAAAGGATAGCATGTGTTTGATGGCTGAGACACCATTATCCGCCACTCAGATGGTGTGAGGAACTGTCAGTGGTGTCACAGCATGTTTAAATGGGCTTTCTGCAGCCTGTTTCATCGCTTACGGCCATACCACCCTGAACACGCCCGATCTCGTCTGATCTCGGAAGCTAAGCAGGGTTGGGCCTGGTTAGTACTTGGATGGGAGACCGCCTGGGAATACCAGGTGCTGTAAGCTTTTTTTTTTCTCTCAGCTGTCACCAAAGGAGGGCGCTGTTGCTCCATCACCGCACACAGGGCTTTGAGGAACAAAAGCTGCAATCATTCCAGCTGTGTCTCTATGCACGCCAGAGAGGTGGCACTGAGACGCCTCACTTTCCAAGTAGTTTTTAGGGTTCCAGTTCTCACTGTTACAGCCTGTAAAAAGCCTGCAATCATCCTGCATGTACACAAATAGCCTGAGAAACAAGGTTGCAATCCTTCGGGCTGTGTGTTTTTCTCCACAGAAAAAAACAATTCCTATGAAAGTAATGTTAAAGGATAGCATGTGTTTGATGGCTGAGACACCATTATCCGCCACTCAGATGGTGTGAGGAACTGTCAGTGGTGTCACAGCATGTTTAAATGGGCTTTCTGCAGCCTGTTTCATCGCTTACGGCCATACCACCCTGAACACGCCCGATCTCGTCTGATCTCGGAAGCTAAGCAGGGTCGGGCCTGGTTAGTACTTGGATGGGAGACCGCCTGGGAATACCAGGTGCTGTAAGCTTTTTTTTTTCTCTCAGCTGTCACCAAAGGAGGGCGCTGTTGCTCCATCACCGCACACAGGGCTTTGAGGAACAAAAGCTGCAATCATTCCAGCTGTGTCTCTATGCACGCCAGAGAGGTGGCACTGAGACGCCTCACTTTCCAAGTAGTTTTTAGGGTTCCAGTTCTCACTGTTACAGCCTGTAAAAAGCCTGCAATCATCCTGCATGTACACAAATAGCCTGAGAAACAAGGTTGCAATCCTTCGGGCTGTGTGTTTTTCTCCACAGAAAAAAACAATTCCTATGAAAGTAATGTTAAAGGATAGCATGTTTTTGATGGCTGAGACACCATTATCCGCCACTCAGATGGTGTGAGGAACTGTCAGTGGTGTCACAGCATGTTTAAATGGGCTTTCTGCAGCCTGTTTCATCGCTTACGGCCATACCACCCTGAACACGCCCGATCTCGTCTGATCTCGGAAGCTAAGCAGGGTCGGGCCTGGTTAGTACTTGGATGGGAGACCGCCTGGGAATACCAGGTGCTGTAAGCTTTTTTTTTTCTCTCAGCTGTCACCAAAGGAGGGTGCTGTTGCTCCATCACCGCACACAGGGCTTTGAGGAACAAAAGCTGCAATCATTCCAGCTGTGTCTCTATGCACGCCAGAGAGGTGGCACTGAGACGCCTCACTTTCCAAGTAGTTTTTAGGGTTCCAGTTCTCACTGTTACAGCCTGTAAAAAGCCTGCAATCATCCTGCATGTACACAAATAGCCTGAGAAACAAGGTTGCAATCCTTCGGGCTGTGTGTTTTTCTCCACAGAAAAAAACAATTCCTATGAAAGTAATGTTAAAGGATAGCATGTGTTTGATGGCTGAGACACCATTATCCGCCACTCAGATGATGTGAGGAACTGTCAGTGGTGTCACAGCATGTTTAAATGGGCTTTCTGCAGCCTGTTTCATCGCTTACGGCCATACCACCCTGAACACGCCCGATCTCGTCTGATCTCGGAAGCTAAGCAGGGTCGGGCCTGGTTAGTACTTGGATGGGAGACCGCCTGGGAATACCAGGTGCTGTAAGCTTTTTTTTTTCTCTCAGCTGTCACCAAAGGAGGGCGCTGTTGCTCCATCACCGCACACAGGGCTTTGAGGAACAAAAGCTGCAATCATTCCAGCTGTGTCTCTATGCACGCCAGCGAGGTGGCACTGAGACGCCTTACTTTCCAAGTAGTTTTTAGGGTTCCAGTTCTCACTGTTACAGCCTGTAAAAAGCCTGCAATCATCCTGCATGTACACAAATAGCCTGAGAAACAAGGTTGCAATCCTTCGGGCTGTGTGTTTTTCTCCACAGAAAAAAACAATTCCTATGAAAGTAATGTTAAAGGATAGCATGTGTTTGATGGCTGAGACACCATTATCCGCCACTCAGATGGTGTGAGGAACTGTCAGTGGTGTCACAGCATGTTTAAATGGGCTTTCTGCAGCCTGTTTCATCGCTTACGGCCATACCACCCTGAACACGCCCGATCTCGTCTGATCTCGGAAGCTAAGCAGGGTCGGGCCTGGTTAGTACTTGGATGGGAGACCGCCTGGGAATACCAGGTGCTGTAAGCTTTTTTTTTTCTCTCAGCTGTCACCAAAGGAGGGTGCTGTTGCTCCATCACCGCACACAGGGCTTTGAGGAACAAAAGCTGCAATCATTCCAGCTGTGTCTCTATGCACGCCAGAGAGGTGGCACTGAGACGCCTCACTTTCCAAGTAGTTTTTAGGGTTCCAGTTCTCACTGTTACAGCCTGTAAAAAGCCTGCAATCATCCTGCATGTACACAAATAGCCTGAGAAACAAGGTTGCAATCCTTCGGGCTGTGTGTTTTTCTCCACAGAAAAAAACAATTCCTATGAAAGTAATGTTAAAGGATAGCATGTGTTTGATGGCTGAGACACCATTATCCGCCACTCAGATGGTGTGAGGAACTGTCAGTGGTGTCACAGCATGTTTAAATGGGCTTTCTGCAGCCTGTTTCATCGCTTACGGCCATACCACCCTGAACACGCCCGATCTCGTCTGATCTCGGAAGCTAAGCAGGGTCGGGCCTGGTTAGTACTTGGATGGGAGACCGCCTGGGAATACCAGGTGCTGTAAGCTTTTTTTTTTCTCTCAGCTGTCACCAAAGGAGGGCGCTGTTGCTCCATCACCGCACACAGGGCTTTGAGGAACAAAAGCTGCAATCATTCCAGCTGTGTCTCTATGCACGCCAGAGAGGTGGCACTGAGACGCCTCACTTTCCAAGTAGTTTTTAGGGTTCCAGTTCTCACTGTTACAGCCTGTAAAAAGCCTGCAATCATCCTGCATGTACACAAATAGCCTGAGAAACAAGGTTGCAATCCTTCGGGCTGTGTGTTTTTCTCCACAGAAAAAAACAATTCCTATGAAAGTAATGTTAAAGGATAGCATGTGTTTGATGGCTGAGACACCATTATCCGCCACTCAGATGGTGTGAGGAACTGTCAGTGGTGTCACAGCATGTTTAAATGGGCTTTCTGCAGCCTGTTTCATCGCTTACGGCCATACCACCCTGAACACGCCCGATCTCGTCTGATCGCGGAAGCTAAGCAGGGTCGGGCCTGTTTAGTACTTGGATGGGAGACCGCCTGGGAATACCAGGTGCTGTAAGCTTTTTTTTTTCTCTCAGCTGTCACCAAAGGAGGGCGCTGTTGCTCCATCACCGCACACAGGGCTTTGAGGAACAAAAGCTGCAATCATTCCAGCTGTGTCTCTATGCACGCCAGCGAGGTGGCACTGAGACGCCTTACTTTCCAAGTAGTTTTTAGGGTTCCAGTTCTCACTGTTACAGCCTGTAAAAAGCCTGCAATCATCCTGCATGTACACAAATAGCCTGAGAAACAAGGTTGCAATCCTTCGGGCTGTGTGTTTTTCTCCACAGAAAAAAACAATTCCTATGAAAGTAATGTTAAAGGATAGCATGTGTTTGATGGCTGAGACACCATTATCCGCCACTCAGATGGTGTGAGGAACTGTCAGTGGTGTCACAGCATGTTTAAATGGGCTTTCTGCAGCCTGTTTCATCGCTTACGGCCATACCACCCTGAACACGCCCGATCTCGTCTGATCTCGGAAGCTAAGCAGGGTCGGGCCTGGTTAGTACTTGGATGGGAGACCGCCTGGGAATACCAGGTGCTGTAAGCTTTTTTTTTTCTCTCAGCTGTCACCAAAGGAGGGTGCTGTTGCTCCATCACCGCACACAGGGCTTTGAGGAACAAAAGCTGCAATCATTCCAGCTGTGTCTCTATGCACGCCAGAGAGGTGGCACTGAGACGCCTCACTTTCCAAGTAGTTTTTAGGGTTCCAGTTCTCACTGTTACAGCCTGTAAAAAGCCTGCAATCATCCTGCATGTACACAAATAGCCTGAGAAACAAGGTTGCAATCCTTCGGGCTGTGTGTTTTTCTCCACAGAAAAAAACAATTCCTATGAAAGTAATGTTAAAGGATAGCATGTGTTTGATGGCTGAGACACCATTATCCGCCACTCAGATGGTGTGAGGAACTGTCAGTGGTGTCACAGCATGTTTAAATGGGCTTTCTGCAGCCTGTTTCATCGCTTACGGCCATACCACCCTGAACACGCCCGATCTCGTCTGATCTCGGAAGCTAAGCAGGGTCGGGCCTGGTTAGTACTTGGATGGGAGACCGCCTGGGAATACCAGGTGCTGTAAGCTTTTTTTTTTCTCTCAGCTGTCACCAAAGGAGGGCGCTGTTGCTCCATCACCGCACACAGGGCTTTGAGGAACAAAAGCTGCAATCATTCCAGCTGTGTCTCTATGCACGCCAGAGAGGTGGCACTGAGACGCCTCACTTTCCAAGTAGTTTTTAGGGTTCCAGTTCTCACTGTTACAGCCTGTAAAAAGCCTGCAATCATCCTGCATGTACACAAATAGCCTGAGAAACAAGGTTGCAATCCTTCGGGCTGTGTGTTTTTCTCCACAGAAAAAAACAATTCCTATGAAAGTAATGTTAAAGGATAGCATGTGTTTGATGGCTGAGACACCATTATCCGCCACTCAGATGGTGTGAGGAACTGTCAGTGGTGTCACAGCATGTTTAAATGGGCTTTCTGCAGCCTGTTTCATCGCTTACGGCCATACCACCCTGAACACGCCCGATCTCGTCTGATCGCGGAAGCTAAGCAGGGTCGGGCCTGTTTAGTACTTGGATGGGAGACCGCCTGGGAATACCAGGTGCTGTAAGCTTTTTTTTTTCTCTCAGCTGTCACCAAAGGAGGGCGCTGTTGCTCCATCACCGCACACAGGGCTTTGAGGAACAAAAGCTGCAATCATTCCAGCTGTGTCTCTATGCACGCCAGAGAGGTGGCACTGAGACGCCTCACTTTCCAAGTAGTTTTTAGGGTTCCAGTTCTCACTGTTACAGCCTGTAAAAAGCCTGCAATCATCCTGCATGTACACAAATAGCCTGAGAAACAAGGTTGCAATCCTTCGGGCTGTGTGTTTTTCTCCACAGAAAAAAACAATTCCTATGAAAGTAATGTTAAAGGATAGCATGTGTTTGATGGCTGAGACACCATTATCCGCCACTCAGATGGTGTGAGGAACTGTCAGTGGTGTCACAGCATGTTTAAATGGGCTTTCTGCAGCCTGTTTCATCGCTTACGGCCATACCACCCTGAACACGCCCGATCTCGTCTGATCTCGGAAGCTAAGCAGGGTCGGGCCTGGTTAGTACTTGGATGGGAGACCGCCTGGGAATACCAGGTGCTGTAAGCTTTTTTTTTTCTCTCAGCTGTCACCAAAGGAGGGCGCTGTTGCTCCATCACCGCACACAGGGCTTTGAGGAACAAAAGCTGCAATCATTCCAGCTGTGTCTCTATGCACGCCAGAGAGGTGGCACTGAGACGCCTCACTTTCCAAGTAGTTTTTAGGGTTCCAGTTCTCACTGTTACAGCCTGTAAAAAGCCTGCAATCATCCTGCATGTACACAAATAGCCTGAGAAACAAGGTTGCAATCCTTCGGGCTGTGTGTTTTTCTCCACAGAAAAAAACAATTCCTATGAAAGTAATGTTAAAGGATAGCATGTGTTTGATGGCTGAGACACCATTATCCGCCACTCAGATGGTGTGAGGAACTGTCAGTGGTGTCACAGCATGTTTAAATGGGCTTTCTGCAGCCTGTTTCATCGCTTACGGCCATACCACCCTGAACACGCCCGATCTCGTCTGATCTCGGAAGCTAAGCAGGGTCGGGCCTGGTTAGTACTTGGATGGGAGACCGCCTGGGAATACCAGGTGCTGTAAGCTTCTTTTTTTTCTCTCAGCTGTCACCAAAGGAGGGCGCTGTTGCTCCATCACCGCACACAGGGCTTTGAGGAACAAAAGCTGCAATCATTCCAGCTGTGTCTCTATGCACGCCAGAGAGGTGGCACTGAGACGCCTCACTTTCCAAGTAGTTTTTAGGGTTCCAGTTCTCACTGTTACAGCCTGTAAAAAGCCTGCAATCATCCTGCATGTACACAAATAGCCTGAGAAACAAGGTTGCAATCCTTCGGGCTGTGTGTTTTTCTCCACAGAAAAAAACAATTCCTATGAAAGTAATGTTAAAGGATAGCATGTGTTTGATGGCTGAGACACCATTATCCGCCACTCAGATGGTGTGAGGAACTGTCAGTGGTGTCACAGCATGTTTAAATGGGCTTTCTGCAGCCTGTTTCATCGCTTACGGCCATACCACCCTGAACACGCCCGATCTCGTCTGATCTCGGAAGCTAAGCAGGGTCGGGCCTGGTTAGTACTTGGATGGGAGACCGCCTGGGAATACCAGGTGCTGTAAGCTTTTTTTTTTTCTCTCAGCTGTCACCAAAGGAGGGCGCTGTTGCTCCATCACCGCACACAGGGCTTTGAGGAACAAAAGCTGCAATCATTCCAGCTGTGTCTCTATGCACGCCAGAGAGGTGGCACTGAGACGCCTCACTTTCCAAGTAGTTTTTAGGGTTCCAGTTCTCACTGTTACAGCCTGTAAAAAGCCTGCAATCATCCTGCATGTACACAAATAGCCTGAGAAACAAGGTTGCAATCCTTCGGGCTGTGTGTTTTTCTCCACAGAAAAAAACAATTCCTATGAAAGTAATGTTAAAGGATAGCATGTGTTTGATGGCTGAGACACCATTATCCGCCACTCAGATGGTGTGAGGAACTGTCAGTGGTGTCACAGCATGTTTAAATGGGCTTTCTGCAGCCTGTTTCATCGCTTACGGCCATACCACCCTGAACACGCCCGATCTCGTCTGATCTCGGAAGCTAAGCAGGGTCGGGCCTGGTTAGTACTTGGATGGGAGACCGCCTGGGAATACCAGGTGCTGTAAGCTTTTTTTTTTCTCTCAGCTGTCACCAAAGGAGGGCGCTGTTGCTCCATCACCGCACACAGGGCTTTGAGGAACAAAAGCTGCAATCATTCCAGCTGTGTCTCTATGCACGCCAGAGAGGTGGCACTGAGACGCCTCACTTTCCAAGTAGTTTTTAGGGTTCCAGTTCTCACTGTTACAGCCTGTAAAAAGCCTGCAATCAACCTGCATGTACACAAATAGCCTGAGAAACAAGGTTGCAATCCTTCGGGCTGTGTGTTTTTCTCCACAGAAAAAAACAATTCCTATGAAAGTAATGTTAAAGGATAGCATGTGTTTGATGGCTGAGACACCATTATCCGCCACTCAGATGGTGTGAGGAACTGTCAGTGGTGTCACAGCATGTTTAAATGGGCTTTCTGCAGCCTGTTTCATCGCTTACGGCCATACCACCCTGAACACGCCCGATCTCGTCTGATCTCGGTAGCTAAGCAGGGTCGGGCCTGGTTAGTACTTGGATGGGAGACCGCCTGGGAATACCAGGTGCTGTAAGCTTTTTTTTTTCTCTCAGCTGTCACCAAAGGAGGGCGCTGTTGCTCCATCACCGCACACAGGGCTTTGAGGAACAAAAGCTGCAATCATTCCAGCTGTGTCTCTATGCACGCCAGAGAGGTGGCACTGAGACGCCTCACTTTCCAAGTAGTTTTTAGGGTTCCAGTTCTCACTGTTACAGCCTGTAAAAAGCCTGCAATCATCCTGCATGTACACAAATAGCCTGAGAAACAAGGTTGCAATCCTTCGGGCTGTGTGTTTTTCTCCACAGAAAAAAACAATTCCTATGAAAGTAATGTTAAAGGATAGCATGTGTTTGATGGCTGAGACACCATTATCCGCCACTCAGATGGTGTGAGGAACTGTCAGTGGTGTCACAGCATGTTTAAATGGGCTTTCTGCAGCCTGTTTCATCGCTTACGGCCATACCACCCTGAACACGCCCGATCTCGTCTGATCTCGGAAGCTAAGCAGGGTCGGGCCTGGTTAGTACTTGGATGGGAGACCGCCTGGGAATACCAGGTGCTGTAAGCTTTTTTTTTTCTCTCAGCTGTCACCAAAGGAGGGCGCTGTTGCTCCATCACCGCACACAGGGCTTTGAGGAACAAAAGCTGCAATCATTCCAGCTGTGTCTCTATGCACGCCAGAGAGGTGGCACTGAGACGCCTCACTTTCCAAGTAGTTTTTAGGGTTCCAGTTCTCACTGTTACAGCCTGTAAAAAGCCTGCAATCATCCTGCATGTACACAAATAGCCTGAGAAACAAGGTTGCAATCCTTCGGGCTGTGTGTTTTTCTCCACAGAAAAAAACAATTCCTATGAAAGTAATGTTAAAGGATAGCATGTGTTTGATGGCTGAGACACCATTATCCGCCACTCAGATGGTGTGAGGAACTGTCAGTGGTGTCACAGCATGTTTAAATGGGCTTTCTGCAGCCTGTTTCATCGCTTATGGCCATACCACCCTGAACACGCCCGATCTCGTCTGATCTCGGAAGCTAAGCAGGGTCGGGCCTGGTTAGTACTTGGATGGGAGACCGCCTGGGAATACCAGGTGCTGTAAGCTTTTTTTTTTCTCTCAGCTGTCACCAAAGGAGGGCGCTGTTGCTCCATCACCGCACACAGGGCTTTGAGGAACAAAAGCTGCAATCATTCCAGCTGTGTCTCTATGCACGCCAGAGAGGTGGCACTGAGACGCCTCACTTTCCAAGTAGTTTTTAGGGTTCCAGTTCTCACTGTTACAGCCTGTAAAAAGCCTGCAATCATCCTGCATGTACACAAATAGCCTGAGAAACAAGGTTGCAATCCTTCGGGCTGTGTGTTTTTCTCCACAGAAAAAAACAATTCCTATGAAAGTAATGTTAAAGGATAGCATGTGTTTGATGGCTGAGACACCATTATCCGCCACTCAGATGGTGTGAGGAACTGTCAGTGGTGTCACAGCATGTTTAAATGGGCTTTCTGCAGCCTGTTTCATCGCTTACGGCCATACCACCCTGAACACGCCCGATCTCGTCTGATCGCGGAAGCTAAGCAGGGTCGGGCCTGTTTAGTACTTGGATGGGAGACCGCCTGGGAATACCAGGTGCTGTAAGCTTTTTTTTTTCTCTCAGCTGTCACCAAAGGAGGGCGCTGTTGCTCCATCACCGCACACAGGGCTTTGAGGAACAAAAGCTGCAATCATTCCAGCTGTGTCTCTATGCACGCCAGAGAGGTGGCACTGAGACGCCTCACTTTCCAAGTAGTTTTTAGGGTTCCAGTTCTCACTGTTACAGCCTGTAAAAAGCCTGCAATCATCCTGCATGTACACAAATAGCCTGAGAAACAAGGTTGCAATCCTTCGGGCTGTGTGTTTTTCTCCACAGAAAAAAACAATTCCTATGAAAGTAATGTTAAAGGATAGCATGTGTTTGATGGCTGAGACACCATTATCCGCCACTCAGATGGTGTGAGGAACTGTCAGTGGTGTCACAGCATGTTTAAATGGGCTTTCTGCAGCCTGTTTCATCGCTTACGGCCATACCACCCTGAACACGCCCGATCTCGTCTGATCTAGGAAGCTAAGCAGGGTCGGGCCTGGTTAGTACTTGGATGGGAGACCGCCTGGGAATACCAGGTGCTGTAAGCTTTTTTTTTTCTCTCAGCTGTCACCAAAGGAGGGCGCTGTTGCTCCATCACCGCACACAGGGCTTTGAGGAACAAAAGCTGCAATCATTCCAGCTGTGTCTCTATGCACGCCAGAGAGGTGGCACTGAGACGCCTCACTTTCCAAGTAGTTTTTAGGGTTCCAGTTCTCACTGTTACAGCCTGTAAAAAGCCTGCAATCATCCTGCATGTACACAAATAGCCTGAGAAACAAGGTTGCAATCCTTCGGGCTGTGTGTTTTTCTCCACAGAAAAAAACAATTCCTATGAAAGTAATGTTAAAGGATAGCATGTGTTTGATGGCTGAGACACCATTATCCGCCACTCAGATGGTGTGAGGAACTGTCAGTGGTGTCACAGCATGTTTAAATGGGCTTTCTGCAGCCTGTTTCATCGCTTACGGCCATACCACCCTGAACACGCCCGATCTCGTCTGATCTCGGAAGCTAAGCAGGGTCGGGCCTGGTTAGTACTTGGATGGGAGACCGCCTGGGAATACCAGGTGCTGTAAGCTTTTTTTTTTCTCTCAGCTGTCACCAAAGGAGGGCGCTGTTGCTCCATCACCGCACACAGGGCTTTGAGGAACAAAAGCTGCAATCATTCCAGCTGTGTCTCTATGCACGCCAGAGAGGTGGCACTGAGACGCCTCACTTTCCAAGTAGTTTTTAGGGTTCCAGTTCTCACTGTTACAGCCTGTAAAAAGCCTGCAATCATCCTGCATGTACACAAATAGCCTGAGAAACAAGGTTGCAATCCTTCGGGCTGTGTGTTTTTCTCCACAGAAAAAAACAATTCCTATGAAAGTAATGTTAAAGGATAGCATGTGTTTGATGGCTGAGACACCATTATCCGCCACTCAGATGGTGTGAGGAACTGTCAGTGGTGTCACAGCATGTTTAAATGGGCTTTCTGCAGCCTGTTTCATCGCTTACGGCCATACCACCCTGAACACGCCCGATCTCGTCTGATCTCGGAAGCTAAGCAGGGTCGGGCCTGGTTAGTACTTGGATGGGAGACCGCCTGGGAATGCCAGGTGCTGTAAGCTTTTTTTTTTCTCTCAGCTGTCACCAAAGGAGGGCGCTGTTGCTCCATCACCGCACACAGGGCTTTGAGGAACAAAAGCTGCAATCATTCCAGCTGTGTCTCTATGCACGCCAGAGAGGTGGCACTGAGACGCCTCACTTTCCAAGTAGTTTTTAGGGTTCCAGTCCTCACTGTTACAGCCTGTAAAAAGCCTGCAATCATCCTGCATGTACACAAATAGCCTGAGAAACAAGGTTGCAATCCTTCGGGCTGTGTGTTTTTCTCCACAGAAAAAAACAATTCCTATGAAAGTAATGTTAAAGGATAGCATGTGTTTGATGGCTGAGACACCATTATCCGCCACTCAGATGGTGTGAGGAACTGTCAGTGGTGTCACAGCATGTTTAAATGGGCTTTCTGCAGCCTGTTTCATCGCTTACGGCCATACCACCCTGAACACGCCCGATCTCGTCTGATCTCGGAAGCTAAGCAGGGTCGGGCCTGGTTAGTACTTGGATGGGAGACCGCCTGGGAATACCAGGTGCTGTAAGCTTTTTTTTTTCTCTCAGCTGTCACCAAAGGAGGGCGCTGTTGCTCCATCACCGCACACAGGGCTTTGAGGAACAAAAGCTGCAATCATTCCAGCTGTGTCTCTATGCACGCCAGAGAGGTGGCACTGAGACGCCTCACTTTCCAAGTAGTTTTTAGGGTTCCAGTTCTCACTGTTACAGCCTGTAAAAAGCCTGCAATCATCCTGCATGTACACAAATAGCCTGAGAAACAAGGTTGCAATCCTTCGGGCTGTGTGTTTTTCTCCACAGAAAAAAACAATTCCTATGAAAGTAATGTTAAAGGATAGCATGTGTTTGATGGCTGAGACACCATTATCCGCCACTCAGATGGTGTGAGGAACTGTCAGTGGTGTCACAGCATGTTTAAATGGGCTTTCTGCAGCCTGTTTCATCGCTTACGGCCATACCACCCTGAACACGCCCGATCTCGTCTGATCTCGGAAGCTAAGCAGGGTCGGGCCTGGTTAGTACTTGGATGGGAGACCGCCTGGGAATACCAGGTGCTGTAAGCTTTTTTTTTTCTCTCAGCTGTCACCAAAGGAGGGCGCTGTTGCTCCATCACCGCACACAGGGCTTTGAGGAACAAAAGCTGCAATCATTCCAGCTGTGTCTCTATGCACGCCAGAGAGGTGGCACTGAGACGCCTCACTTTCCAAGTAGTTTTTAGGGTTCCAGTTCTCACTGTTACAGCCTGTAAAAAGCCTGCAATCATCCTGCATGTACACAAATAGCCTGAGAAACAAGGTTGCAATCCTTCAGGCTGTGTGTTTTTCTCCACAGAAAAAAACAATTCCTATGAAAGTAATGTTAAAGGATAGCATGTGTTTGATGGCTGAGACACCATTATCCGCCACTCAGATGGTGTGAGGAACTGTCAGTGGTGTCACAGCATGTTTAAATGGGCTTTCTGCAGCCTGTTTCATCGCTTACGGCCATACCACCCTGAACACGCCCGATCTCGTCTGATCGCGGAAGCTAAGCAGGGTCGGGCCTGTTTAGTACTTGGATGGGAGACCGCCTGGGAATACCAGGTGCTGTAAGCTTTTTTTTTTCTCTCAGCTGTCACCAAAGGAGGGCGCTGTTGCTCCATCACCGCACACAGGGCTTTGAGGAACAAAAGCTGCAATCATTCCAGCTGTGTCTCTATGCACGCCAGAGAGGTGGCACTGAGACGCCTCACTTTCCAAGTAGTTTTTAGGGTTCCAGTTCTCACTGTTACAGCCTGTAAAAAGCCTGCAATCATCCTGCATGTACACAAATAGCCTGAGAAACAAGGTTGCAATCCTTCGGGCTGTGTGTTTTTCTCCACAGAAAAAAACAATTCCTATGAAAGTAATGTTAAAGGATAGCATGTGTTTGATGGCTGAGACACCATTATCCGCCACTCAGATGGTGTGAGGAACTGTCAGTGGTGTCACAGCATGTTTAAATGGGCTTTCTGCAGCCTGTTTCATCGCTTACGGCCATACCACCCTGAACACGCCCGATCTCGTCTGATCTCGGAAGCTAAGCAGGGTCGGGCCTGGTTAGTACTTGGATGGGAGACCGCCTGGGAATACCAGGTGCTGTAAGCTTTTTTTTTTCTCTCAGCTGTCACCAAAGGAGGGCGCTGTTGCTCCATCACCGCACACAGGGCTTTGAGGAACAAAAGCTGCAATCATTCCAGCTGTGTCTCTATGCACGCCAGAGAGGTGGCACTGAGACGCCTCACTTTCCAAGTAGTTTTTAGGGTTCCAGTTCTCACTGTTACAGCCTGTAAAAAGCCTGCAATCATCCTGCATGTACACAAATAGCCTGAGAAACAAGGTTGCAATCCTTCGGGCTGTGTGTTTTTCTCCACAGAAAAAAACAATTCCTATGAAAGTAATGTTAAAGGATAGCATGTGTTTGATGGCTGAGACACCATTATCCGCCACTCAGATGGTGTGAGGAACTGTCAGTGGTGTCACAGCATGTTTAAATGGGCTTTCTGCAGCCTGTTTCATCGCTTACGGCCATACCACCCTGAACACGCCCGATCTCGTCTGATCTCGGAAGCTAAGCAGGGTCGGGCCTGGTTAGTACTTGGATGGGAGACCGCCTGGGAATACCAGGTGCTGTAAGCTTCTTTTTTTTCTCTCAGCTGTCACCAAAGGAGGGCGCTGTTGCTCCATCACCGCACACAGGGCTTTGAGGAACAAAAGCTGCAATCATTCCAGCTGTGTCTCTATGCACGCCAGAGAGGTGGCACTGAGACGCCTCACTTTCCAAGTAGTTTTTAGGGTTCCAGTTCTCACTGTTACAGCCTGTAAAAAGCCTGCAATCATCCTGCATGTACACAAATAGCCTGAGAAACAAGGTTGCAATCCTTCGGGCTGTGTGTTTTTCTCCACAGAAAAAAACAATTCCTATGAAAGTAATGTTAAAGGATAGCATGTGTTTGATGGCTGAGACACCATTATCCGCCACTCAGATGGTGTGAGGAACTGTCAGTGGTGTCACAGCATGTTTAAATGGGCTTTCTGCAGCCTGTTTCATCGCTTACGGCCATACCACCCTGAACACGCCCGATCTCGTCTGATCTCGGAAGCTAAGCAGGGTCGGGCCTGGTTAGTACTTGGATGGGAGACCGCCTGGGAATGCCAGGTGCTGTAAGCTTTTTTTTTTCTCTCAGCTGTCACCAAAGGAGGGCGCTGTTGCTCCATCACCGCACACAGGGCTTTGAGGAACAAAAGCTGCAATCATTCCAGCTGTGTCTCTATGCACGCCAGAGAGGTGGCACTGAGACGCCTCACTTTCCAAGTAGTTTTTAGGGTTCCAGTCCTCACTGTTACAGCCTGTAAAAAGCCTGCAATCATCCTGCATGTACACAAATAGCCTGAGAAACAAGGTTGCAATCCTTCGGGCTGTGTGTTTTTCTCCACAGAAAAAAACAATTCCTATGAAAGTAATGTTAAAGGATAGCATGTGTTTGATGGCTGAGACACCATTATCCGCCACTCAGATGGTGTGAGGAACTGTCAGTGGTGTCACAGCATGTTTAAATGGGCTTTCTGCAGCCTGTTTCATCGCTTACGGCCATACCACCCTGAACACGCCCCTTGCAGTTCATTTCCTGGTTGAAGCTTGAAGCACATGGTGAGAGAGAGAGGAGAGTACACAGCGTCGTTGAATTACAAAAGAAAAAGAAGAACATCTGAGATAAAAGAAGTTACTGACTCCCCCAGCAGCATATGCTGCCAGGGGGACAGTCTTCTGGCTCCAAAAAAAATATTAAGGACGGATAACTCGGTTATGACCCAAGCTATGGAAAAGACAAAGAGTGTGGTAATGGTGGATAATGGAGAGGTAGCGCGGAGGGACTCGCGTCCAACCGTGGCAGATGGAGACAGGAGAGAGGGAGTGCTGGAGGTCGGGGAGAGTGGAGCCGACGGAGGAGTGGAGAGGAATTTGATGAGCAGCAGAGTGGGGAGAGCAGGGGAGACTCTGCAGCATGGAGGACTCGATGGAGGAGCAGCGCGGAGGAGGGGATAGGACGGGAGGAAGGGAAAATGAAAGAGGTCAGGAGTAACAATATTGCAAAAGACCTTGTGATTAATGTTGACATCGAGGGGGATGATATTGTTACAATGATTGACCTCCTGAAAGCGGTGGAGCTCACATGCGGGAGAGTGTTAGGGTGCAGAACAAAAAATGGGAAGCGCTGGGAGCTCACCATGAGTAACACAAAAGGAAAGGAAAGACTGTTGGACGGCTTCAAAATAAAAAACTCACGCATCGTGGCTACGGAGCTGATCAGAAACATAAGAGTGGTGTCTTTTTTAAACTTGCCACTCTACATTACGGACGATGAAATAAGAGACAAGTTGAGTCAGTGGGGAGTGGAGCCGGCATCTAACATTCGCAGGAGGAAATGGGCAGGGACGGAGATCTTTGACGGGACTCGTTTCCTAAAGGTGAAATTTCCAGAGTCTGTCTCATCCCTGCCCTACAGCACGAAATTTGACACCCTGGAGGGTTCGGAATATTTTCGTGTGTTGCATGACCAGCAGGCAAAAGTGTGCAGGTTATGTTTACAACCGGGACATATTTTACGAGAGTGCCCGGAGTTTTGTTGTTATCGATGTAAAAAACAAGGACATTATGCACGGGAGTGCGCCGATATGACGGCGGTGGCAACGGAGAAGAGAGGGATGGCGGAGGAAGAGGAGGAGGAAGTGGAGGAGGACGTGGAGGAGGAAGGAAGCGAGAAGGAAGAAGCATCAAGCGAGATGGAGACGGACGAGGAGGAGAGGAGAGAGTCAGAGGAAGAGATGGAGGCTGTTGGCGTAAAGAAGAGCAGCAGCGACAATGTCAACGCGACCAAGGAAACACAGATGCTGAAGGAAAAGAGTGAGGTGACGGAGAGGAGAGGAGGTGCGGAGCCGGAGGACAGCGGGAGCAGAAGGGGACGCAGCAGGAGTGTCCTCCGCAGCAGCGACGGTGGGGGAAACTCGCTCTCAGAGGGACAGCTGAGCACATCAAAAGGGGTAAGACCTGAGGATGTAATTAAAGGGGGAGGAAAAAACATAACTGAAGAGGCTTTGCCTCAGAGAGGGACTAGAGGGAGGAAAAATAAAAAAGGACATAAAAAATGATGAAGGACATATATATGACAGGGAATATCTTTTTTCTTCTTCATAAATGACTCTACAGCTGGCATCCTTAAATGCAAATGGATTGAGAAGCACTGTCAAATTTGATAAAATGATTAGATTATGCAAAGCTGATATCATTTGCCTACAAGAGACTCATTGGGATGCAGCAACAGAGATAATAATGAAGAAATTGTGGAGTGGACAAATTTTCTCTTGTTATGGGACAAACATAGCAAGAGGAGTAAGTATATTAATAAATAAAAAGAAATGTGATATAGATGCAACTTTAGTGAATTATGATAGGGAAGGGAGGTGGATAAGAATCAAATTTACAATAAATAAACAGACTTATGAACTATTGAATATATATGCCCCGAATGTGGAAGGTGAACGTTCAGTATTCTTCAAGGACATGCAACATCATGGAAAATCTACTGACATCATCATGGGGGATTTTAATGTAAAAATGAATACATTAGATAGTAGTGTGATGGGTCCGCTGAAAACAGACACTTCCAGGGCTGTATTAAGGGATTGGATGTTAAAGGAGAGGTGGTGTGATGTGTGGAGACTAGAAAATTCAGTAATGAGGACATATTCCAGAATACAGCAAGTTGAAGGGAAAATAAATAGAAGCAGGATTGATTTATGTCTTGTGAGAGAAGATCAACTTATAAATGTGCATTCTGCTTACTATGAGATAAACTGTATAAGTGATCATGCATTTTTAACTGTCACAATGGGGGATTTGAGAAAAGGAAGGGGAGGGGGCTTGTGGCATCTAAATGCGAAATTATTGGAATGTGAATCCTATGTGAATGTCATACATAATTTAATTATGAAGAAGAGTGCACAGCCTGTTTTCATAAACAATATCATAGAAGAGTGGGAAAATCTAAAAGGGGAAATTAAACAGAAAAGCATTAATTTTTCAAAGAAATTGAGATTTAAAGAATCACAAAAGGAAAGGAAAATTATAGCTGAGATTGATAAAATAAATATGCAAGACATTGGTGATGAAGACAGGCTGGGCGCTCTGTATGAAGATTTAAAAGAACTGGGAAGGGAAAAATGTGAAGGAGCTATAATAAGAAGTAGAGCACAATATGCAGTGGAGGGAGAAAAAAGTACCAGCTTCTTTTTAAACTTAGAAAGGAGAAAACAAGAACAATGCTATATACATGAGTTAAAAACTAAAGGTGGGGAAGTAACGTCAAAATTATCAAATATTATAGAAAATGTGCATGAATTTTATGTAAATCTGTTTACATCAGAAGGGTCAGATGATAAAATAACATCGGAGGTATTAGATAAATTAAATGTAGAGTTAGCTGAAGGGGACAGAGAGTTATGTGATGAAGAACTCAGAGTAGAGGAAATAGAGGAAGCTATAAAAAATTTAACAACTAATAAGAGTCCGGGCAGTGATGGGCTGACGGCTAATTTTTATAAGGTTTTTGCTAGTGTGCTTAAGCCGATTCTATTGCAAGTATATAATGAAATGATAAGAACTGAAAGAGTAGGAAAGACGATGGCAGAAGGTGTAATCACCCTGATTTTTAAAAAGGGGGATAAAACAGATCTGGCCAACTATAGGCCTATTACTCTTTTAAATGTAGATTATAAAATTTTGATGAAGGTGTTTGCAAATAGAGTTAAAACAGTAATGCATACTATTATAGCACCGACACAGGCATACAGTATTCCAGGGAGGGGGGCACCAGACATAATCCATACTATTAGAGACACAATAGAATATTTGAAAATAACAGGGAGGGAAGGGATTTTGGTTTCGTTAGATTTTAACAAAGCTTTTGACAGGGTGGAGCATGATTTCATGTTTAAAGTATTAGAGAAAATGGGATTTGGAGAAAAATTTACAAATTGGTTAAAATTATTATATAGTACAGCGACGGGGAGAGTCAAAGTGAACGGTGTCTTAACTGATGAATTCAAACTAAATAGATCAGTAAGACAGGGATGTCCCATGTCTTCGCTGTTATATTCTATTGTTGTGGAACCTTTAAGTGTGTTATTGAAATGTGACAATTATGTTAAAGGGATTGATTTACCTGGGGGGGGGGGTGTGTGTCATCCAGCAATTTGCGGATGACACAACCTTGATGTTAAAAGATATGGAGAGTGTGAATAGGGCAATTGAGCTAGTGAACATGTTCGGTAGAGCATCAGGCTCCCGAATTAATGTCATAAAATCAGAAGTACTATTTATTAACATGGTCAGCCCTGCACAAACCAGCATGAAACTGAAAATACAACCAAAACATGTAAAAATTCTAGGAACATATATAGGAGTTGATAATGTGATGGCAAGAGATGAAACCTGGACAAAAATACTAAATAACATAGAAGTGATCTTAACATGGTGGAGGATGAGAGATTTAAAACTCAATGGGAAAGTAGTGGTGTTAAATAGTCTGGTTTATTCTAAACTGAATTACGTGTTAGACGTATTAGACTTACCCTTGTGGGTATTGAATAGATTACATGAAATAAGCACTAAATTCATTTGGGGAAGCACAATTAGTAAAATAGCTAGGAAAACATTGATAAACACATATAATGAGGGGGGTCTAAGACTGTTGGATATAGAAAGTAGGAAAAAAGCTTTTAGAATCAAGTTAGTTAAGAAATATCTCTGTGATAACACTGAATATGGCTGGAAAAATTTAATGAGGTATTTTCTGAACAAGATATTAAATATAGGGGATTATGTGCTATTAATGAAACTAAAGACACCCATGATGGCAGCACTCCCACATTTTTATAGGGAGGTCCTGTCAGCTCAGGGAGAGTTCTTAGAACACATACACTATGGGGCTAGCTCTGTGAGCATGATAAAAGAATTACCTATTTTTCTAAACAAATATGTTAAAAGAGGAGATCAATTGTTGTATAATGCAAAGATGATACAGGCAAAAATAGTTCAACTAAAAGATATTATGTATGAAGTAATACCTGGGTTTCTACCCACGCAGGCAGTATATGATAGTGTAAAAGAAATAGATTATGATGTAAAATATGCAACTGTGGACAATTATTATAAAGTAATTCAAGAAAATATTCCACAATCATGGAAATCAAAAATCAAATCAGATACGAGAAGAGACAGGAGTAGTAGGTTTCCTGATTTAACATTCTTTCATGGTGAAGAAATCAGAGATTTTAGTGTGATAAAGTGCAAACAAATCTATGAACGTGTTGTAATGAAGGTGACACAGAGGCCGGCCTCCTTGTCCTACTGGAGCAGGATGTATCCTACATTAAATGGGGACAAAATCTGGGAGACATGGAAAATTAAAGGGAATAGCATTGAAGCAGCAGATCATGATTTCAAATTAAGACATAACAAAATTTACACTAATGTGATCCTGCACCAGTTGGACAGGGGGGTCGACAGAGAGTGTGATGTGTGTGGGTTAGAAGATGAAAATGTAGTGCATATGTATGTTAGATGTAATGAACTGGGTGAATTTTTTGGCAGGTTGAAATGTTGTCTGATCAAAAAACTAGGATTAATCTGGGATGATAGGGATTCATGGGAAATTTTTGTTTTATTTGGTATTTGGGAGAAGAGCAGGGTGAAGAACACAGAGCTGTGCAGGTTCCTATTGAGTCACGCTAGATGGGCTATTAAATCGAGACGTAACATAGCACATTATGAAAATAGGCTCATTTCTGTCTGGTCAATTTTCAAAAGCATAGTACAGACTCAGATTAAATATAGGATGATGCACAGCGCTGTGAACTTCACTAAGCTCTTCATTGAACACAGTAGTCTATTTACTTACAAGCATAAGGGTGAAATTGAGTGGCACTGGTAGAAGGTAATCCTTCAAATAAATGTCTA
>JAJDFG010000156.1:562500-592500 GCA_021039105.1 Scomber colias
GAGAGGTGGCACTGAGACGCCTCACTTTCCAAGTAGTTTTTAGGGTTCCAGTTCTCACTGTTACAGCCTGTAAAAAGCCTGCAATCATCCTGCATGTACACAAATAGCCTGAGAAACAAGGTTGCAATCCTTCGGGCTGTGTGTTTTTCTCCACAGAAAAAAACAATTCCTATGAAAGTAATGTTAAAGGATAGCATGTGTTTGATGGCTGAGACACCATTATCCGCCACTCAGATGGTGTGAGGAACTGTCAGTGGTGTCACAGCATGTTTAAATGGGCTTTCTGCAGCCTGTTTCATCGCTTACGGCCATACCACCCTGAACACGCCCGATCTCGTCTGATCTCGGAAGCTAAGCAGGGTCGGGCCTGGTTAGTACTTGGATGGGAGACCGCCTGGGAATGCCAGGTGCTGTAAGCTTTTTTTTTTCTCTCAGCTGTCACCAAAGGAGGGCGCTGTTGCTCCATCACCGCACACAGGGCTTTGAGGAACAAAAGCTGCAATCATTCCAGCTGTGTCTCTATGCACGCCAGAGAGGTGGCACTGAGACGCCTCACTTTCCAAGTAGTTTTTAGGGTTCCAGTCCTCACTGTTACAGCCTGTAAAAAGCCTGCAATCATCCTGCATGTACACAAATAGCCTGAGAAACAAGGTTGCAATCCTTCGGGCTGTGTGTTTTTCTCCACAGAAAAAAACAATTCCTATGAAAGTAATGTTAAAGGATAGCATGTGTTTGATGGCTGAGACACCATTATCCGCCACTCAGATGGTGTGAGGAACTGTCAGTGGTGTCACAGCATGTTTAAATGGGCTTTCTGCAGCCTGTTTCATCGCTTACGGCCATACCACCCTGAACACGCCCGATCTCGTCTGATCTCGGTAGCTAAGCAGGGTCGGGCCTGGTTAGTACTTGGATGGGAGACCGCCTGGGAATACCAGGTGCTGTAAGCTTTTTTTTTTCTCTCAGCTGTCACCAAAGGAGGGCGCTGTTGCTCCATCACCGCACACAGGGCTTTGAGGAACAAAAGCTGCAATCATTCCAGCTGTGTCTCTATGCACGCCAGAGAGGTGGCACTGAGACGCCTCACTTTCCAAGTAGTTTTTAGGGTTCCAGTTCTCACTGTTACAGCCTGTAAAAAGCCTGCAATCATCCTGCATGTACACAAATAGCCTGAGAAACAAGGTTGCAATCCTTCGGGCTGTGTGTTTTTCTCCACAGAAAAAAACAATTCCTATGAAAGTAATGTTAAAGGATAGCATGTGTTTGATGGCTGAGACACCATTATCCGCCACTCAGATGGTGTGAGGAACTGTCAGTGGTGTCACAGCATGTTTAAATGGGCTTTCTGCAGCCTGTTTCATCGCTTACGGCCATACCACCCTGAACACGCCCGATCTCGTCTGATCTCGGAAGCTAAGCAGGGTCGGGCCTGGTTAGTACTTGGATGGGAGACCGCCTGGGAATACCAGGTGCTGTAAGCTTTTTTTTTTCTCTCAGCTGTCACCAAAGGAGGGCGCTGTTGCTCCATCACCGCACACAGGGCTTTGAGGAACAAAAGCTGCAATCATTCCAGCTGTGTCTCTATGCACGCCAGAGAGGTGGCACTGAGACGCCTCACTTTCCAAGTAGTTTTTAGGGTTCCAGTTCTCACTGTTACAGCCTGTAAAAAGCCTGCAATCATCCTGCATGTACACAAATAGCCTGAGAAACAAGGTTGCAATCCTTCGGGCTGTGTGTTTTTCTCCACAGAAAAAAACAATTCCTATGAAAGTAATGTTAAAGGATAGCATGTGTTTGATGGCTGAGACACCATTATCCGCCACTCAGATGGTGTGAGGAACTGTCAGTGGTGTCACAGCATGTTTAAATGGGCTTTCTGCAGCCTGTTTCATCGCTTACGGCCATACCACCCTGAACACGCCCGATCTCGTCTGATCTCGGAAGCTAAGCAGGGTCGGGCCTGGTTAGTACTTGGATGGGAGACCGCCTGGGAATACCAGGTGCTGTAAGCTTTTTTTTTTCTCTCAGCTGTCACCAAAGGAGGGCGCTGTTGCTCCATCACCGCACACAGGGCTTTGAGGAACAAAAGCTGCAATCATTCCAGCTGTGTCTCTATGCACGCCAGAGAGGTGGCACTGAGACGCCTCACTTTCCAAGTAGTTTTTAGGGTTCCAGTTCTCACTGTTACAGCCTGTAAAAAGCCTGCAATCATCCTGCATGTACACAAATAGCCTGAGAAACAAGGTTGCAATCCTTCGGGCTGTGTGTTTTTCTCCACAGAAAAAAACAATTCCTATGAAAGTAATGTTAAAGGATAGCATGTGTTTGATGGCTGAGACACCATTATCCGCCACTCAGATGGTGTGAGGAACTGTCAGTGGTGTCACAGCATGTTTAAATGGGCTTTCTGCAGCCTGTTTCATCGCTTACGGCCATACCACCCTGAACACGCCCGATCTCGTCTGATCTCGGAAGCTAAGCAGGGTCGGGCCTGGTTAGTACTTGGATGGGAGACCGCCTGGGAATACCAGGTGCTGTAAGCTTTTTTTTTTCTCTCAGCTGTCACCAAAGGAGGGCGCTGTTGCTCCATCACCGCACACAGGGCTTTGAGGAACAAAAGCTGCAATCATTCCAGCTGTGTCTCTATGCACGCCAGAGAGGTGGCACTGAGACGCCTCACTTTCCAAGTAGTTTTTAGGGTTCCAGTTCTCACTGTTACAGCCTGTAAAAAGCCTGCAATCATCCTGCATGTACACAAATAGCCTGAGAAACAAGGTTGCAATCCTTCGGGCTGTGTGTTTTTCTCCACAGAAAAAAACAATTCCTATGAAAGTAATGTTAAAGGATAGCATGTGTTTGATGGCTGAGACACCATTATCCGCCACTCAGATGGTGTGAGGAACTGTCAGTGGTGTCACAGCATGTTTAAATGGGCTTTCTGCAGCCTGTTTCATCGCTTACGGCCATACCACCCTGAACACGCCCGATCTCGTCTGATCTCGGAAGCTAAGCAGGGTCGGGCCTGGTTAGTACTTGGATGGGAGACCGCCTGGGAATACCAGGTGCTGTAAGCTTTTTTTTTTCTCTCAGCTGTCACCAAAGGAGGGCGCTGTTGCTCCATCACCGCACACAGGGCTTTGAGGAACAAAAGCTGCAATCATTCCAGCTGTGTCTCTATGCACGCCAGAGAGGTGGCACTGAGACGCCTCACTTTCCAAGTAGTTTTTAGGGTTCCAGTTCTCACTGTTACAGCCTGTAAAAAGCCTGCAATCATCCTGCATGTACACAAATAGCCTGAGAAACAAGGTTGCAATCCTTCGGGCTGTGTGTTTTTCTCCACAGAAAAAAACAATTCCTATGAAAGTAATGTTAAAGGATAGCATGTGTTTGATGGCTGAGACACCATTATCCGCCACTCAGATGGTGTGAGGAACTGTCAGTGGTGTCACAGCATGTTTAAATGGGCTTTCTGCAGCCTGTTTCATCGCTTACGGCCATACCACCCTGAACACGCCCGATCTCGTCTGATCTCGGAAGCTAAGCAGGGTCGGGCCTGGTTAGTACTTGGATGGGAGACCGCCTGGGAATACCAGGTGCTGTAAGCTTTTTTTTTTCTCTCAGCTGTCACCAAAGGAGGGCGCTGTTGCTCCATCACCGCACACAGGGCTTTGAGGAACAAAAGCTGCAATCATTCCAGCTGTGTCTCTATGCACGCCAGAGAGGTGGCACTGAGACGCCTCACTTTCCAAGTAGTTTTTAGGGTTCCAGTTCTCACTGTTACAGCCTGTAAAAAGCCTGCAATCATCCTGCATGTACACAAATAGCCTGAGAAACAAGGTTGCAATCCTTCGGGCTGTGTGTTTTTCTCCACAGAAAAAAACAATTCCTATGAAAGTAATGTTAAAGGATAGCATGTGTTTGATGGCTGAGACACCATTATCCGCCACTCAGATGGTGTGAGGAACTGTCAGTGGTGTCACAGCATGTTTAAATGGGCTTTCTGCAGCCTGTTTCATCGCTTACGGCCATACCACCCTGAACACGCCCGATCTCGTCTGATCTCGGAAGCTAAGCAGGGTCGGGCCTGGTTAGTACTTGGATGGGAGACCGCCTGGGAATACCAGGTGCTGTAAGCTTTTTTTTTTCTCTCAGCTGTCACCAAAGGAGGGCGCTGTTGCTCCATCACCGCACACAGGGCTTTGAGGAACAAAAGCTGCAATCATTCCAGCTGTGTCTCTATGCACGCCAGAGAGGTGGCACTGAGACGCCTCACTTTCCAAGTAGTTTTTAGGGTTCCAGTTCTCACTGTTACAGCCTGTAAAAAGCCTGCAATCATCCTGCATGTACACAAATAGCCTGAGAAACAAGGTTGCAATCCTTCGGGCTGTGTGTTTTTCTCCACAGAAAAAAACAATTCCTATGAAAGTAATGTTAAAGGATAGCATGTGTTTGATGGCTGAGACACCATTATCCGCCACTCAGATGGTGTGAGGAACTGTCAGTGGTGTCACAGCATGTTTAAATGGGCTTTCTGCAGCCTGTTTCATCGCTTACGGCCATACCACCCTGAACACGCCCGATCTCGTCTGATCTCGGAAGCTAAGCAGGGTCGGGCCTGGTTAGTACTTGGATGGGAGACCGCCTGGGAATACCAGGTGCTGTAAGCTTTTTTTTTTCTCTCAGCTGTCACCAAAGGAGGGCGCTGTTGCTCCATCACCGCACACAGGGCTTTGAGGAACAAAAGCTGCAATCATTCCAGCTGTGTCTCTATGCACGCCAGAGAGGTGGCACTGAGACGCCTCACTTTCCAAGTAGTTTTTAGGGTTCCAGTTCTCACTGTTACAGCCTGTAAAAAGCCTGCAATCATCCTGCATGTACACAAATAGCCTGAGAAACAAGGTTGCAATCCTTCGGGCTGTGTGTTTTTCTCCACAGAAAAAAACAATTCCTATGAAAGTAATGTTAAAGGATAGCATGTGTTTGATGGCTGAGACACCATTATCCGCCACTCAGATGGTGTGAGGAACTGTCAGTGGTGTCACAGCATGTTTAAATGGGCTTTCTGCAGCCTGTTTCATCGCTTACGGCCATACCACCCTGAACACGCCCGATCTCGTCTGATCTCGGAAGCTAAGCAGGGTCGGGCCTGGTTAGTACTTGGATGGGAGACCGCCTGGGAATACCAGGTGCTGTAAGCTTTTTTTTTTCTCTCAGCTGTCACCAAAGGAGGGCGCTGTTGCTCCATCACCGCACACAGGGCTTTGAGGAACAAAAGCTGCAATCATTCCAGCTGTGTCTCTATGCACGCCAGAGAGGTGGCACTGAGACGCCTCACTTTCCAAGTAGTTTTTAGGGTTCCAGTTCTCACTGTTACAGCCTGTAAAAAGCCTGCAATCATCCTGCATGTACACAAATAGCCTGAGAAACAAGGTTGCAATCCTTCGGGCTGTGTGTTTTTCTCCACAGAAAAAAACAATTCCTATGAAAGTAATGTTAAAGGATAGCATGTGTTTGATGGCTGAGACACCATTATCCGCCACTCAGATGGTGTGAGGAACTGTCAGTGGTGTCACAGCATGTTTAAATGGGCTTTCTGCAGCCTGTTTCATCGCTTACGGCCATACCACCCTGAACACGCCCGATCTCGTCTGATCTCGGAAGCTAAGCAGGGTCGGGCCTGGTTAGTACTTGGATGGGAGACCGCCTGGGAATACCAGGTGCTGTAAGCTTTTTTTTTTCTCTCAGCTGTCACCAAAGGAGGGCGCTGTTGCTCCATCACCGCACACAGGGCTTTGAGGAACAAAAGCTGCAATCATTCCAGCTGTGTCTCTATGCACGCCAGAGAGGTGGCACTGAGACGCCTCACTTTCCAAGTAGTTTTTAGGGTTCCAGTTCTCACTGTTACAGCCTGTAAAAAGCCTGCAATCATCCTGCATGTACACAAATAGCCTGAGAAACAAGGTTGCAATCCTTCGGGCTGTGTGTTTTTCTCCACAGAAAAAAACAATTCCTATGAAAGTAATGTTAAAGGATAGCATGTGTTTGATGGCTGAGACACCATTATCCGCCACTCAGATGGTGTGAGGAACTGTCAGTGGTGTCACAGCATGTTTAAATGGGCTTTCTGCAGCCTGTTTCATCGCTTACGGCCATACCACCCTGAACACGCCCGATCTCGTCTGATCTCGGAAGCTAAGCAGGGTCGGGCCTGGTTAGTACTTGGATGGGAGACCGCCTGGGAATACCAGGTGCTGTAAGCTTTTTTTTTTCTCTCAGCTGTCACCAAAGGAGGGCGCTGTTGCTCCATCACCGCACACAGGGCTTTGAGGAACAAAAGCTGCAATCATTCCAGCTGTGTCTCTATGCACGCCAGAGAGGTGGCACTGAGACGCCTCACTTTCCAAGTAGTTTTTAGGGTTCCAGTTCTCACTGTTACAGCCTGTAAAAAGCCTGCAATCATCCTGCATGTACACAAATAGCCTGAGAAACAAGGTTGCAATCCTTCGGGCTGTGTGTTTTTCTCCACAGAAAAAAACAATTCCTATGAAAGTAATGTTAAAGGATAGCATGTGTTTGATGGCTGAGACACCATTATCCGCCACTCAGATGGTGTGAGGAACTGTCAGTGGTGTCACAGCATGTTTAAATGGGCTTTCTGCAGCCTGTTTCATCGCTTACGGCCATACCACCCTGAACACGCCCGATCTCGTCTGATCTCGGAAGCTAAGCAGGGTCGGGCCTGGTTAGTACTTGGATGGGAGACCGCCTGGGAATACCAGGTGCTGTAAGCTTTTTTTTTTCTCTCAGCTGTCACCAAAGGAGGGCGCTGTTGCTCCATCACCGCACACAGGGCTTTGAGGAACAAAAGCTGCAATCATTCCAGCTGTGTCTCTATGCACGCCAGCGAGGTGGCACTGAGACGCCTTACTTTCCAAGTAGTTTTTAGGGTTCCAGTTCTCACTGTTACAGCCTGTAAAAAGCCTGCAATCATCCTGCATGTACACAAATAGCCTGAGAAACAAGGTTGCAATCCTTCGGGCTGTGTGTTTTTCTCCACAGAAAAAAACAATTCCTATGAAAGTAATGTTAAAGGATAGCATGTGTTTGATGGCTGAGACACCATTATCCGCCACTCAGATGGTGTGAGGAACTGTCAGTGGTGTCACAGCATGTTTAAATGGGCTTTCTGCAGCCTGTTTCATCGCTTACGGCCATACCACCCTGAACACGCCCGATCTCGTCTGATCTCGGAAGCTAAGCAGGGTCGGGCCTGGTTAGTACTTGGATGGGAGACCGCCTGGGAATACCAGGTGCTGTAAGCTTTTTTTTTTCTCTCAGCTGTCACCAAAGGAGGGCGCTGTTGCTCCATCACCGCACACAGGGCTTTGAGGAACAAAAGCTGCAATCATTCCAGCTGTGTCTCTATGCACGCCAGAGAGGTGGCACTGAGACGCCTCACTTTCCAAGTAGTTTTTAGGGTTCCAGTTCTCACTGTTACAGCCTGTAAAAAGCCTGCAATCATCCTGCATGTACACAAATAGCCTGAGAAACAAGGTTGCAATCCTTCGGGCTGTGTGTTTTTCTCCACAGAAAAAAACAATTCCTATGAAAGTAATGTTAAAGGATAGCATGTGTTTGATGGCTGAGACACCATTATCCGCCACTCACATGGTGTGAGGAACTGTCAGTGGTGTCACAGCATGTTTAAATGGGCTTTCTGCAGCCTGTTTCATCGCTTACGGCCATACCACCCTGAACACGCCCGATCTCGTCTGATCTCGGAAGCTAAGCAGGGTCGGGCCTGGTTAGTACTTGGATGGGAGACCGCCTGGGAATACCAGGTGCTGTAAGCTTTTTTTTTTCTCTCAGCTGTCACCAAAGGAGGGCGCTGTTGCTCCATCACCGCACACAGGGCTTTGAGGAACAAAAGCTGCAATCATTCCAGCTGTGTCTCTATGCACGCCAGAGAGGTGGCACTGAGACGCCTCACTTTCCAAGTAGTTTTTAGGGTTCCAGTTCTCACTGTTACAGCCTGTAAAAAGCCTGCAATCATCCTGCATGTACACAAATAGCCTGAGAAACAAGGTTGCAATCCTTCGGGCTGTGTGTTTTTCTCCACAGAAAAAAACAATTCCTATGAAAGTAATGTTAAAGGATAGCATGTGTTTGATGGCTGAGACACCATTATCCGCCACTCAGATGGTGTGAGGAACTGTCAGTGGTGTCACAGCATGTTTAAATGGGCTTTCTGCAGCCTGTTTCATCGCTTACGGCCATACCACCCTGAACACGCCCGATCTCGTCTGATCTCGGAAGCTAAGCAGGGTCGGGCCTGGTTAGTACTTGGATGGGAGACCGCCTGGGAATACCAGGTGCTGTAAGCTTTTTTTTTTCTCTCAGCTGTCACCAAAGGAGGGCGCTGTTGCTCCATCACCGCACACAGGGCTTTGAGGAACAAAAGCTGCAATCATTCCAGCTGTGTCTCTATGCACGCCAGAGAGGTGGCACTGAGACGCCTCACTTTCCAAGTAGTTTTTAGGGTTCCAGTTCTCACTGTTACAGCCTGTAAAAAGCCTGCAATCATCCTGCATGTACACAAATAGCCTGAGAAACAAGGTTGCAATCCTTCGGGCTGTGTGTTTTTCTCCACAGAAAAAAACAATTCCTATGAAAGTAATGTTAAAGGATAGCATGTGTTTGATGGCTGAGACACCATTATCCGCCACTCAGATGGTGTGAGGAACTGTCAGTGGTGTCACAGCATGTTTAAATGGGCTTTCTGCAGCCTGTTTCATCGCTTACGGCCATACCACCCTGAACACGCCCGATCTCGTCTGATCTCGGAAGCTAAGCAGGGTCGGGCCTGGTTAGTACTTGGATGGGAGACCGCCTGGGAATACCAGGTGCTGTAAGCTTTTTTTTTTCTCTCAGCTGTCACCAAAGGAGGGCGCTGTTGCTCCATCACCGCACACAGGGCTTTGAGGAACAAAAGCTGCAATCATTCCAGCTGTGTCTCTATGCACGCCAGAGAGGTGGCACTGAGACGCCTCACTTTCCAAGTAGTTTTTAGGGTTCCAGTTCTCACTGTTACAGCCTGTAAAAAGCCTGCAATCAACCTGCATGTACACAAATAGCCTGAGAAACAAGGTTGCAATCCTTCGGGCTGTGTGTTTTTCTCCACAGAAAAAAACAATTCCTATGAAAGTAATGTTAAAGGATAGCATGTGTTTGATGGCTGAGACACCATTATCCGCCACTCAGATGGTGTGAGGAACTGTCAGTGGTGTCACAGCATGTTTAAATGGGCTTTCTGCAGCCTGTTTCATCGCTTACGGCCATACCACCCTGAACACGCCCGATCTCGTCTGATCTCGGAAGCTAAGCAGGGTCGGGCCTGGTTAGTACTTGGATGGGAGACCGCCTGGGAATACCAGGTGCTGTAAGCTTTTTTTTTTCTCTCAGCTGTCACCAAAGGAGGGCGCTGTTGCTCCATCACCGCACACAGGGCTTTGAGGAACAAAAGCTGCAATCATTCCAGCTGTGTCTCTATGCACGCCAGAGAGGTGGCACTGAGACGCCTCACTTTCCAAGTAGTTTTTAGGGTTCCAGTTCTCACTGTTACAGCCTGTAAAAAGCCTGCAATCATCCTGCATGTACACAAATAGCCTGAGAAACAAGGTTGCAATCCTTCGGGCTGTGTGTTTTTCTCCACAGAAAAAAACAATTCCTATGAAAGTAATGTTAAAGGATAGCATGTGTTTGATGGCTGAGACACCATTATCCGCCACTCAGATGGTGTGAGGAACTGTCAGTGGTGTCACAGCATGTTTAAATGGGCTTTCTGCAGCCTGTTTCATCGCTTACGGCCATACCACCCTGAACACGCCCGATCTCGTCTGATCTCGGAAGCTAAGCAGGGTCGGGCCTGGTTAGTACTTGGATGGGAGACCGCCTGGGAATACCAGGTGCTGTAAGCTTTTTTTTTTCTCTCAGCTGTCACCAAAGGAGGGCGCTGTTGCTCCATCACCGCACACAGGGCTTTGAGGAACAAAAGCTGCAATCATTCCAGCTGTGTCTCTATGCACGCCAGAGAGGTGGCACTGAGACGCCTCACTTTCCAAGTAGTTTTTAGGGTTCCAGTTCTCACTGTTACAGCCTGTAAAAAGCCTGCAATCAACCTGCATGTACACAAATAGCCTGAGAAACAAGGTTGCAATCCTTCGGGCTGTGTGTTTTTCTCCACAGAAAAAAACAATTCCTATGAAAGTAATGTTAAAGGATAGCATGTGTTTGATGGCTGAGACACCATTATCCGCCACTCAGATGGTGTGAGGAACTGTCAGTGGTGTCACAGCATGTTTAAATGGGCTTTCTGCAGCCTGTTTCATCGCTTACGGCCATACCACCCTGAACACGCCCGATCTCGTCTGATCTCGGAAGCTAAGCAGGGTCGGGCCTGGTTAGTACTTGGATGGGAGACCGCCTGGGAATACCAGGTGCTGTAAGCTTTTTTTTTTCTCTCAGCTGTCACCAAAGGAGGGCGCTGTTGCTCCATCACCGCACACAGGGCTTTGAGGAACAAAAGCTGCAATCATTCCAGCTGTGTCTCTATGCACGCCAGAGAGGTGGCACTGAGACGCCTCACTTTCCAAGTAGTTTTTAGGGTTCCAGTTCTCACTGTTACAGCCTGTAAAAAGCCTGCAATCATCCTGCATGTACACAAATAGCCTGAGAAACAAGGTTGCAATCCTTCGGGCTGTGTGTTTTTCTCCACAGAAAAAAACAATTCCTATGAAAGTAATGTTAAAGGATAGCATGTGTTTGATGGCTGAGACACCATTATCCGCCACTCAGATGGTGTGAGGAACTGTCAGTGGTGTCACAGCATGTTTAAATGGGCTTTCTGCAGCCTGTTTCATCGCTTACGGCCATACCACCCTGAACACGCCCGATCTCGTCTGATCTCGGAAGCTAAGCAGGGTCGGGCCTGGTTAGTACTTGGATGGGAGACCGCCTGGGAATACCAGGTGCTGTAAGCTTTTTTTTTTCTCTCAGCTGTCACCAAAGGAGGGCGCTGTTGCTCCATCACCGCACACAGGGCTTTGAGGAACAAAAGCTGCAATCATTCCAGCTGTGTCTCTATGCACGCCAGAGAGGTGGCACTGAGACGCCTCACTTTCCAAGTAGTTTTTAGGGTTCCAGTTCTCACTGTTACAGCCTGTAAAAAGCCTGCAATCATCCTGCATGTACACAAATAGCCTGAGAAACAAGGTTGCAATCCTTCGGGCTGTGTGTTTTTCTCCACAGAAAAAAACAATTCCTATGAAAGTAATGTTAAAGGATAGCATGTGTTTGATGGCTGAGACACCATTATCCGCCACTCAGATGGTGTGAGGAACTGTCAGTGGTGTCACAGCATGTTTAAATGGGCTTTCTGCAGCCTGTTTCATCGCTTACGGCCATACCACCCTGAACACGCCCGATCTCGTCTGATCTCGGAAGCTAAGCAGGGTCGGGCCTGGTTAGTACTTGGATGGGAGACCGCCTGGGAATACCAGGTGCTGTAAGCTTTTTTTTTTCTCTCAGCTGTCACCAAAGGAGGGCGCTGTTGCTCCATCACCGCACACAGGGCTTTGAGGAACAAAAGCTGCAATCATTCCAGCTGTGTCTCTATGCACGCCAGAGAGGTGGCACTGAGACGCCTCACTTTCCAAGTAGTTTTTAGGGTTCCAGTTCTCACTGTTACAGCCTGTAAAAAGCCTGCAATCAACCTGCATGTACACAAATAGCCTGAGAAACAAGGTTGCAATCCTTCGGGCTGTGTGTTTTTCTCCACAGAAAAAAACAATTCCTATGAAAGTAATGTTAAAGGATAGCATGTGTTTGATGGCTGAGACACCATTATCCGCCACTCAGATGGTGTGAGGAACTGTCAGTGGTGTCACAGCATGTTTAAATGGGCTTTCTGCAGCCTGTTTCATCGCTTACGGCCATACCACCCTGAACACGCCCGATCTCGTCTGATCTCGGAAGCTAAGCAGGGTCGGGCCTGGTTAGTACTTGGATGGGAGACCGCCTGGGAATACCAGGTGCTGTAAGCTTTTTTTTTTCTCTCAGCTGTCACCAAAGGAGGGCGCTGTTGCTCCATCACCGCACACAGGGCTTTGAGGAACAAAAGCTGCAATCATTCCAGCTGTGTCTCTATGCACGCCAGACAGGTGGCACTGAGACGCCTCACTTTCCAAGTAGTTTTTAGGGTTCCAGTTCTCACTGTTACAGCCTGTAAAAAGCCTGCAATCATCCTGCATGTACACAAATAGCCTGAGAAACAAGGTTGCAATCCTTCGGGCTGTGTGTTTTTCTCCACAGAAAAAAACAATTCCTATGAAAGTAATGTTAAAGGATAGCATGTGTTTGATGGCTGAGACACCATTATCCGCCACTCAGATGGTGTGAGGAACTGTCAGTGGTGTCACAGCATGTTTAAATGGGCTTTCTGCAGCCTGTTTCATCGCTTACGGCCATACCACCCTGAACACGCCCGATCTCGTCTGATCTCGGAAGCTAAGCAGGGTCGGGCCTGGTTAGTACTTGGATGGGAGACCGCCTGGGAATACCAGGTGCTGTAAGCTTTTTTTTTTCTCTCAGCTGTCACCAAAGGAGGGCGCTGTTGCTCCATCACCGCACACAGGGCTTTGAGGAACAAAAGCTGCAATCATTCCAGCTGTGTCTCTATGCACGCCAGAGAGGTGGCACTGAGACGCCTCACTTTCCAAGTAGTTTTTAGGGTTCCAGTCCTCACTGTTACAGCCTGTAAAAAGCCTGCAATCATCCTGCATGTACACAAATAGCCTGAGAAACAAGGTTGCAATCCTTCGGGCTGTGTGTTTTTCTCCACAGAAAAAAACAATTCCTATGAAAGTAATGTTAAAGGATAGCATGTGTTTGATGGCTGAGACACCATTATCCGCCACTCAGATGGTGTGAGGAACTGTCAGTGGTGTCACAGCATGTTTAAATGGGCTTTCTGCAGCCTGTTTCATCGCTTACGGCCATACCACCCTGAACACGCCCGATCTCGTCTGATCTCGGTAGCTAAGCAGGGTCGGGCCTGGTTAGTACTTGGATGGGAGACCGCCTGGGAATACCAGGTGCTGTAAGCTTTTTTTTTTCTCTCAGCTGTCACCAAAGGAGGGCGCTGTTGCTCCATCACCGCACACAGGGCTTTGAGGAACAAAAGCTGCAATCATTCCAGCTGTGTCTCTATGCACGCCAGAGAGGTGGCACTGAGACGCCTCACTTTCCAAGTAGTTTTTAGGGTTCCAGTTCTCACTGTTACAGCCTGTAAAAAGCCTGCAATCATCCTGCATGTACACAAATAGCCTGAGAAACAAGGTTGCAATCCTTCGGGCTGTGTGTTTTTCTCCACAGAAAAAAACAATTCCTATGAAAGTAATGTTAAAGGATAGCATGTGTTTGATGGCTGAGACACCATTATCCGCCACTCAGATGGTGTGAGGAACTGTCAGTGGTGTCACAGCATGTTTAAATGGGCTTTCTGCAGCCTGTTTCATCGCTTACGGCCATACCACCCTGAACACGCCCGATCTCGTCTGATCTCGGAAGCTAAGCAGGGTCGGGCCTGGTTAGTACTTGGATGGGAGACCGCCTGGGAATACCAGGTGCTGTAAGCTTTTTTTTTTTCTCTCAGCTGTCACCAAAGGAGGGCGCTGTTGCTCCATCACCGCACACAGGGCTTTGAGGAACAAAAGCTGCAATCATTCCAGCTGTGTCTCTATGCACGCCAGAGAGGTGGCACTGAGACGCCTCACTTTCCAAGTAGTTTTTAGGGTTCCAGTTCTCACTGTTACAGCCTGTAAAAAGCCTGCAATCATCCTGCATGTACACAAATAGCCTGAGAAACAAGGTTGCAATCCTTCGGGCTGTGTGTTTTTCTCCACAGAAGAAAACAATTCCTATGAAAGTAATGTTAAAGGATAGCATGTGTTTGATGGCTGAGACACCATTATCCGCCACTCAGATGGTGTGAGGAACTGTCAGTGGTGTCACAGCATGTTTAAATGGGCTTTCTGCAGCCTGTTTCATCGCTTACGGCCATACCACCCTGAACACGCCCGATCTCGTCTGATCTCGGAAGCTAAGCAGGGTCGGGCCTGGTTAGTACTTGGATGGGAGACCGCCTGGGAATACCAGGTGCTGTAAGCTTTTTTTTTTCTCTCAGCTGTCACCAAAGGAGGGCGCTGTTGCTCCATCACCGCACACAGGGCTTTGAGGAACAAAAGCTGCAATCATTCCAGCTGTGTCTCTATGCACGCCAGAGAGGTGGCACTGAGACGCCTCACTTTCCAAGTAGTTTTTAGGGTTCCAGTTCTCACTGTTACAGCCTGTAAAAAGCCTGCAATCATCCTGCATGTACACAAATAGCCTGAGAAACAAGGTTGCAATCCTTCGGGCTGTGTGTTTTTCTCCACAGAAAAAAACAATTCCTATGAAAGTAATGTTAAAGGATAGCATGTGTTTGATGGCTGAGACACCATTATCCGCCACTCAGATGGTGTGAGGAACTGTCAGTGGTGTCACAGCATGTTTAAATGGGCTTTCTGCAGCCTGTTTCATCGCTTACGGCCATACCACCCTGAACACGCCCGATCTTGTCTGATCGCGGAAGCTAAGCAGGGTCGGGCCTGTTTAGTACTTGGATGGGAGACCGCCTGGGAATACCAGGTGCTGTAAGCTTTTTTTTTTCTCTCAGCTGTCACCAAAGGAGGGCGCTGTTGCTCCATCACCGCACACAGGGCTTTGAGGAACAAAAGCTGCAATCATTCCAGCTGTGTCTCTATGCACGCCAGAGAGGTGGCACTGAGACGCCTCACTTTCCAAGTAGTTTTTAGGGTTCCAGTTCTCACTGTTACAGCCTGTAAAAAGCCTGCAATCATCCTGCATGTACACAAATAGCCTGAGAAACAAGGTTGCAATCCTTCGGGCTGTGTGTTTTTCTCCACAGAAAAAAACAATTCCTATGAAAGTAATGTTAAAGGATAGCATGTGTTTGATGGCTGAGACACCATTATCCGCCACTCAGATGGTGTGAGGAACTGTCAGTGGTGTCACAGCATGTTTAAATGGGCTTTCTGCAGCCTGTTTCATCGCTTACGGCCATACCACCCTGAACACGCCCGATCTCGTCTGATCTCGGAAGCTAAGCAGGGTCGGGCCTGGTTAGTACTTGGATGGGAGACCGCCTGGGAATACCAGGTGCTGTAAGCTTTTTTTTTTCTCTCAGCTGTCACCAAAGGAGGGCGCTGTTGCTCCATCACCGCACACAGGGCTTTGAGGAACAAAAGCTGCAATCATTCCAGCTGTGTCTCTATGCACGCCAGAGAGGTGGCACTGAGACGCCTCACTTTCCAAGTAGTTTTTAGGGTTCCAGTTCTCACTGTTACAGCCTGTAAAAAGCCTGCAATCATCCTGCATGTACACAAATAGCCTGAGAAACAAGGTTGCAATCCTTCGGGCTGTGTGTTTTTCTCCACAGAAAAAAACAATTCCTATGAAAGTAATGTTAAAGGATAGCATGTGTTTGATGGCTGAGACACCATTATCCGCCACTCAGATGGTGTGAGGAACTGTCAGTGGTGTCACAGCATGTTTAAATGGGCTTTCTGCAGCCTGTTTCATCGCTTACGGCCATACCACCCTGAACACGCCCGATCTCGTCTGATCTCGGAAGCTAAGCAGGGTCGGGCCTGGTTAGTACTTGGATGGGAGACCGCCTGGGAATACCAGGTGCTGTAAGCTTTTTTTTTTCTCTCAGCTGTCACCAAAGGAGGGCGCTGTTGCTCCATCACCGCACACAGGGCTTTGAGGAACAAAAGCTGCAATCATTCCAGCTGTGTCTCTATGCACGCCAGAGAGGTGGCACTGAGACGCCTCACTTTCCAAGTAGTTTTTAGGGTTCCAGTTCTCACTGTTACAGCCTGTAAAAAGCCTGCAATCATCCTGCATGTACACAAATAGCCTGAGAAACAAGGTTGCAATCCTTCGGGCTGTGTGTTTTTCTCCACAGAAAAAAACAATTCCTATGAAAGTAATGTTAAAGGATAGCATGTGTTTGATGGCTGAGACACCATTATCCGCCACTCAGATGGTGTGAGGAACTGTCAGTGGTGTCACAGCATGTTTAAATGGGCTTTCTGCATCCTGTTTCATCGCTTACGGCCATACCACCCTGAACACGCCCGATCTCGTCTGATCTCGGAAGCTAAGCAGGGTCGGGCCTGGTTAGTACTTGGATGGGAGACCGCCTGGGAATACCAGGTGCTGTAAGCTTTTTTTTTTCTCTCAGCTGTCACCAAAGGAGGGCGCTGTTGCTCCATCACCGCACACAGGGCTTTGAGGAACAAAAGCTGCAATCATTCCAGCTGTGTCTCTATGCACGCCAGAGAGGTGGCACTGAGACGCCTCACTTTCCAAGTAGTTTTTAGGGTTCCAGTTCTCACTGTTACAGCCTGTAAAAAGCCTGCAATCATCCTGCATGTACACAAATAGCCTGAGAAACAAGGTTGCAATCCTTCGGGCTGTGTGTTTTTCTCCACAGAAAAAAACAATTCCTATGAAAGTAATGTTAAAGGATAGCATGTGTTTGATGGCTGAGACACCATTATCCGCCACTCAGATGGTGTGAGGAACTGTCAGTGGTGTCACAGCATGTTTAAATGGGCTTTCTGCAGCCTGTTTCATCGCTTACGGCCATACCACCCTGAACACGCCCGATCTCGTCTGATCTCGGAAGCTAAGCAGGGTCGGGCCTGGTTAGTACTTGGATGGGAGACCGCCTGGGAATACCAGGTGCTGTAAGCTTTTTTTTTTCTCTCAGCTGTCACCAAAGGAGGGCGCTGTTGCTCCATCACCGCACACAGGGCTTTGAGGAACAAAAGCTGCAATCATTCCAGCTGTGTCTCTATGCACGCCAGAGAGGTGGCACTGAGACGCCTCACCTTCCAAGTAGTTTTTAGGGTTCCAGTTCTCACTGTTACAGCCTGTAAAAAGCCTGCAATCATCCTGCATGTACACAAATAGCCTGAGAAACAAGGTTGCAATCCTTCGGGCTGTGTGTTTTTCTCCACAGAAAAAAACAATTCCTATGAAAGTAATGTTAAAGGATAGCATGTGTTTGATGGCTGAGACACCATTATCCGCCACTCAGATGGTGTGAGGAACTGTCAGTGGTGTCACAGCATGTTTAAATGGGCTTTCTGCAGCCTGTTTCATCGCTTACGGCCATACCACCCTGAACACGCCCGATCTCGTCTGATCTCGGAAGCTAAGCAGGGTCGGGCCTGGTTAGTACTTGGATGGGAGACCGCCTGGGAATACCAGGTGCTGTAAGCTTTTTTTTTTCTCTCAGCTGTCACCAAAGGAGGGCGCTGTTGCTCCATCACCGCACACAGGGCTTTGAGGAACAAAAGCTGCAATCATTCCAGCTGTGTCTCTATGCACGCCAGAGAGGTGGCACTGAGACGCCTCACTTTCCAAGTAGTTTTTAGGGTTCCAGTTCTCACTGTTACAGCCTGTAAAAAGCCTGCAATCATCCTGCATGTACACAAATAGCCTGAGAAACAAGGTTGCAATCCTTCGGGCTGTGTGTTTTTCTCCACAGAAAAAAACAATTCCTATGAAAGTAATGTTAAAGGATAGCATGTGTTTGATGGCTGAGACACCATTATCCGCCACTCAGATGGTGTGAGGAACTGTCAGTGGTGTCACAGCATGTTTAAATGGGCTTTCTGCAGCCTGTTTCATCGCTTACGGCCATACCACCCTGAACACGCCCGATCTCGTCTGATCGCGGAAGCTAAGCAGGGTCGGGCCTGTTTAGTACTTGGATGGGAGACCGCCTGGGAATACCAGGTGCTGTAAGCTTTTTTTTTTCTCTCAGCTGTCACCAAAGGAGGGCGCTGTTGCTCCATCACCGCACACAGGGCTTTGAGGAACAAAAGCTGCAATCATTCCAGCTGTGTCTCTATGCACGCCAGAGAGGTGGCACTGAGACGCCTCACTTTCCAAGTAGTTTTTAGGGTTCCAGTTCTCACTGTTACAGCCTGTAAAAAGCCTGCAATCATCCTGCATGTACACAAATAGCCTGAGAAACAAGGTTGCAATCCTTCGGGCTGTGTGTTTTTCTCCACAGAAAAAAAACAATTCCTATGAAAGTAATGTTAAAGGATAGCATGTGTTTGATGGCTGAGACACCATTATCCGCCACTCAGATGGTGTGAGGAACTGTCAGTGGTGTCACAGCATGTTTAAATGGGCTTTCTGCAGCCTGTTTCATCGCTTACGGCCATACCACCCTGAACACGCCCGATCTCGTCTGATCTCGGAAGCTAAGCAGGGTCGGGCCTGGTTAGTACTTGGATGGGAGACCGCCTGGGAATACCAGGTGCTGTAAGCTTTTTTTTTTCTCTCAGCTGTCACCAAAGGAGGGCGCTGTTGCTCCATCACCGCACACAGGGCTTTGAGGAACAAAAGCTGCAATCATTCCAGCTGTGTCTCTATGCACGCCAGAGAGGTGGCACTGAGACGCCTCACTTTCCAAGTAGTTTTTAGGGTTCCAGTTCTCACTGTTACAGCCTGTAAAAAGCCTGCAATCATCCTGCATGTACACAAATAGCCTGAGAAACAAGGTTGCAATCCTTCGGGCTGTGTGTTTTTCTCCACAGAAAAAAACAATTCCTATGAAAGTAATGTTAAAGGATAGCATGTGTTTGATGGCTGAGACACCATTATCCGCCACTCAGATGGTGTGAGGAACTGTCAGTGGTGTCACAGCATGTTTAAATGGGCTTTCTGCAGCCTGTTTCATCGCTTACGGCCATACCACCCTGAACACGCCCGATCTCGTCTGATCTCGGAAGCTAAGCAGGGTCGGGCCTGGTTAGTACTTGGATGGGAGACCGCCTGGGAATACCAGGTGCTGTAAGCTTTTTTTTTTCTCTCAGCTGTCACCAAAGGAGGGCGCTGTTGCTCCATCACCGCACACAGGGCTTTGAGGAACAAAAGCTGCAATCATTCCAGCTGTGTCTCTATGCACGCCAGAGAGGTGGCACTGAGACGCCTCACTTTCCAAGTAGTTTTTAGGGTTCCAGTTCTCACTGTTACAGCCTGTAAAAAGCCTGCAATCATCCTGCATGTACACAAATAGCCTGAGAAACAAGGTTGCAATCCTTCGGGCTGTGTGTTTTTCTCCACAGAAAAAAACAATTCCTATGAAAGTAATGTTAAAGGATAGCATGTGTTTGATGGCTGAGACACCATTATCCGCCACTCAGATGGTGTGAGGAACTGTCAGTGGTGTCACAGCATGTTTAAATGGGCTTTCTGCAGCCTGTTTCATCGCTTACGGCCATACCACCCTGAACATGCCCGATCTCGTCTGATCTCGGAAGCTAAGCAGGGTCGGGCCTGGTTAGTACTTGGATGGGAGACCGCCTGGGAATACCAGGTGCTGTAAGCTTTTTTTTTTCTCTCAGCTGTCACCAAAGGAGGGCGCTGTTGCTCCATCACCGCACACAGGGCTTTGAGGAACAAAAGCTGCAATCATTTCAGCTGTGTCTCTATGCACGCCAGAGAGGTGGCACTGAGACGCCTCACTTTCCAAGTAGTTTTTAGGGTTCCAGTTCTCACTGTTACAGCCTGTAAAAAGCCTGCAATCATCCTGCATGTACACAAATAGCCTGAGAAACAAGGTTGCAATCCTTCGGGCTGTGTGTTTTTCTCCACAGAAAAAAACAATTCCTATGAAAGTAATGTTAAAGGATAGCATGTGTTTGATGGCTGAGACACCATTATCCGCCACTCAGATGGTGTGAGGAACTGTCAGTGGTGTCACAGCATGTTTAAATGGGCTTTCTGCAGCCTGTTTCATCGCTTACGGCCATACCACCCTGAACACGCCCGATCTCGTCTGATCTCGGAAGCTAAGCAGGGTCGGGCCTGGTTAGTACTTGGATGGGAGACCGCCTGGGAATACCAGGTGCTGTAAGCTTTTTTTTTTCTCTCAGCTGTCACCAAAGGAGGGCGCTGTTGCTCCATCACCGCACACAGGGCTTTGAGGAACAAAAGCTGCAATCATTCCAGCTGTGTCTCTATGCACGCCAGAGAGGTGGCACTGAGACGCCTCACTTTCCAAGTAGTTTTTAGGGTTCCAGTTCTCACTGTTACAGCCTGTAAAAAGCCTACAATCATCCTGCATGTACACAAATAGCCTGAGAAACAAGGTTGCAATCCTTCGGGCTGTGTGTTTTTCTCCACAGAAAAAAACAATTCCTATGAAAGTAATGTTAAAGGATAGCATGTGTTTGATGGCTGAGACACCATTATCCGCCACTCAGATGGTGTGAGGAACTGTCAGTGGTGTCACAGCATGTTTAAATGGGCTTTCTGCAGCCTGTTTCATCGCTTACGGCCATACCACCCTGAACACGCCCGATCTCGTCTGATCTCGGAAGCTAAGCAGGGTCGGGCCTGGTTAGTACTTGGATGGGAGACCGCCTGGGAATACCAGGTGCTGTAAGCTTTTTTTTTTCTCTCAGCTGTCACCAAAGGAGGGCGCTGTTGCTCCATCACCGCACACAGGGCTTTGAGGAACAAAAGCTGCAATCATTCCAGCTGTGTCTCTATGCACGCCAGAGAGGTGGCACTGAGACGCCTCACTTTCCAAGTAGTTTTTAGGGTTCCAGTTCTCACTGTTACAGCCTGTAAAAAGCCTGCAATCATCCTGCATGTACACAAATAGCCTGAGAAACAAGGTTGCAATCCTTCGGGCTGTGTGTTTTTCTCCACAGAAAAAAACAATTCCTATGAAAGTAATGTTAAAGGATAGCATGTGTTTGATGGCTGAGACACCATTATCCGCCACTCAGATGGTGTGAGGAACTGTCAGTGGTGTCACAGCATGTTTAAATGGGCTTTCTGCAGCCTGTTTCATCGCTTACGGCCATACCACCCTGAACACGCCCGATCTCGTCTGATCTCGGAAGCTAAGCAGGGTCGGGCCTGGTTAGTACTTGGATGGGAGACCGCCTGGGAATGCCAGGTGCTGTAAGCTTTTTTTTTTCTCTCAGCTGTCACCAAAGGAGGGCGCTGTTGCTCCATCACCGCACACAGGGCTTTGAGGAACAAAAGCTGCAATCATTCCAGCTGTGTCTCTATGCACGCCAGAGAGGTGGCACTGAGACGCCTCACTTTCCAAGTAGTTTTTAGGGTTCCAGTCCTCACTGTTACAGCCTGTAAAAAGCCTGCAATCATCCTGCATGTACACAAATAGCCTGAGAAACAAGGTTGCAATCCTTCGGGCTGTGTGTTTTTCTCCACAGAAAAAAACAATTCCTATGAAAGTAATGTTAAAGGATAGCATGTGTTTGATGGCTGAGACACCATTATCCGCCACTCAGATGGTGTGAGGAACTGTCAGTGGTGTCACAGCATGTTTAAATGGGCTTTCTGCAGCCTGTTTCATCGCTTACGGCCATACCACCCTGAACACGCCCGATCTCGTCTGATCTCGGTAGCTAAGCAGGGTCGGGCCTGGTTAGTACTTGGATGGGAGACCGCCTGGGAATACCAGGTGCTGTAAGCTTTTTTTTTTCTCTCAGCTGTCACCAAAGGAGGGCGCTGTTGCTCCATCACCGCACACAGGGCTTTGAGGAACAAAAGCTGCAATCATTCCAGCTGTGTCTCTATGCACGCCAGAGAGGTGGCACTGAGACGCCTCACTTTCCAAGTAGTTTTTAGGGTTCCAGTTCTCACTGTTACAGCCTGTAAAAAGCCTGCAATCATCCTGCATGTACACAAATAGCCTGAGAAACAAGGTTGCAATCCTTCGGGCTGTGTGTTTTTCTCCACAGAAAAAAACAATTCCTATGAAAGTAATGTTAAAGGATAGCATGTGTTTGATGGCTGAGACACCATTATCCGCCACTCAGATGGTGTGAGGAACTGTCAGTGGTGTCACAGCATGTTTAAATGGGCTTTCTGCAGCCTGTTTCATCGCTTACGGCCATACCACCCTGAACACGCCCGATCTCGTCTGATCTCGGAAGCTAAGCAGGGTCGGGCCTGGTTAGTACTTGGATGGGAGACCGCCTGGGAATACCAGGTGCTGTAAGCTTTTTTTTTTCTCTCAGCTGTCACCAAAGGAGGGCGCTGTTGCTCCATCACCGCACACAGGGCTTTGAGGAACAAAAGCTGCAATCATTCCAGCTGTGTCTCTATGCACGCCAGAGAGGTGGCACTGAGACGCCTCACTTTCCAAGTAGTTTTTAGGGTTCCAGTTCTCACTGTTACAGCCTGTAAAAAGCCTGCAATCATCCTGCATGTACACAAATAGCCTGAGAAACAAGGTTGCAATCCTTCGGGCTGTGTGTTTTTCTCCACAGAAAAAAACAATTCCTATGAAAGTAATGTTAAAGGATAGCATGTGTTTGATGGCTGAGACACCATTATCCGCCACTCAGATGGTGTGAGGAACTGTCAGTGGTGTCACAGCATGTTTAAATGGGCTTTCTGCAGCCTGTTTCATCGCTTACGGCCATACCACCCTGAACACGCCCGATCTCGTCTGATCTCGGAAGCTAAGCAGGGTCGGGCCTGGTTAGTACTTGGATGGGAGACCGCCTGGGAATACCAGGTGCTGTAAGCTTTTTTTTTTCTCTCAGCTGTCACCAAAGGAGGGCGCTGTTGCTCCATCACCGCACACAGGGCTTTGAGGAACAAAAGCTGCAATCATTCCAGCTGTGTCTCTCTGCACGCCAGAGAGGTGGCACTGAGACGCCTCACTTTCCAAGTAGTTTTTAGGGTTCCAGTCCTCACTGTTACAGCCTGTAAAAAGCCTGCAATCATCCTGCATGTACACAAATAGCCTGAGAAACAAGGTTGCAATCCTTCGGGCTGTGTGTTTTTCTCCACAGAAAAAAACAATTCCTATGAAAGTAATGTTAAAGGATAGCATGTGTTTGATGGCTGAGACACCATTATCCGCCACTCAGATGGTGTGAGGAACTGTCAGTGGTGTCACAGCATGTTTAAATGGGCTTTCTGCAGCCTGTTTCATCGCTTACGGCCATACCACCCTGAACACGCCCGATCTCGTCTGATCTCGGAAGCTAAGCAGGGTCGGGCCTGGTTAGTACTTGGATGGGAGACCGCCTGGGAATACCAGGTGCTGTAAGCTTTTTTTTTTCTCTCAGCTGTCACCAAAGGAGGGCGCTGTTGCTCCATCACCGCACACAGGGCTTTGAGGAACAAAAGCTGCAATCATTCCAGCTGTGTCTCTATGCACGCCAGAGAGGTGGCACTGAGACGCCTCACTTTCCAAGTAGTTTTTAGGGTTCCAGTTCTCACTGTTACAGCCTGTAAAAAGCCTGCAATCATCCTGCATGTACACAAATAGCCTGAGAAACAAGGTTGCAATCCTTCGGGCTGTGTGTTTTTCTCCACAGAAAAAAACAATTCCTATGAAAGTAATGTTAACCACTTAACACACGCCCCTGTATTTTATGCTGTTAGCCTAAACGACATGCCCAAGTTGTGAGCAGCACAGATCCCACATAGTTTGAGACTCAGAGATGTGTCTGGTATCATTGGAAAGGAAACACTCTCAGGATTCTTGTAAAAGTGTCTGTGTGATTCTGTGACTTACTGACAAAGAGTGGCAGAGGTTACAATGATGGGGTTGTTTACTCGCCCATAGGGTTGCCTTTACAATGACATGTGTACAGACATTCAGGGACCTCTCAGCAGGATATAAACACAATGAGGCCACAGCCACAGGTCTTGGCTTCATGCAGTCCAAATTTGGAGTCAAAAGACCAAACGATGAATTTTTCAGAATTATTTTTCAACAGGTATGTCCATGCGTTTTCCTCAGGTCCTTTTTGGAGACTCCAAATGGACACTTGGTTACCAAAGCTGTATAACCGCAATCAAACACCTATTCACATCCCCTTTGCCTACAATCAAAATCTTGGTCTCTAATGAAAGCTGACGGCATATTATTATTATTATTATTATTATTATTATTACATATAACCATATTTTTTGTTTGGCCATATCTATCTATCTATCTATCTGTTTATTTTGGTATAAGTCATATGTCAAGTCGAAGAAGAACCAACCGTGTACCAAAATGCCGAGTGCGTAATGATATATGGTTCAACTCTTTTACGCACAGGGCGCACGCCGGTTACGCTTGGAGTTTGTTTATGGACAGCCAAACTTAATAGCTTAGTGTCATACACCGTTGGAAACCTCTGACTATTGGCTAAAAGGTTATCAACTTCATTTCACCGAATATTTCCATAGGCTAGAACAGCAGTCAATCAAAGCCATGTCGTCATTGTTGTCGGTCACATGTCCTCATTGGCTTTGGAGACATGTACTGCCTAATCCTAAACACCGATTGGCTTGTGTGTGTTGTCGTCGGAAGCAGAAGAGGCTCACGGTCGTAAACATCTAGTCACGTGTACTCTGAGATGGACGTGCAGGTCAGGAAATGACGTAAACGGACCGTATATGGTTTGTTATTTGTGTTATTACATTACGTGTTGGACTAAATACATGGACATATTGAGGAAAGTATTTCGGTTTTATGGAAACGGATTTCATATTTCACAAGAATGGATATTTGGCGAGCTGTACAGAAAGTGCTGAGTCATAAGATGATCGTTGTGGATAAAGGGAAGACTTTGAAGGTATGTAGGCATTATAGCTTTTCTTACTTAGCTCAGGGGCTAGCCGAGCTAATCGCTAATACTATTACGGCTGTGAGCAACCATATAAGTCGTGAGTGGTCTTGAATGAATCAGGACAATCTAAGCTTTCCAACGATGTACGGCATGAATATATATGTTTAAGGGTTGGTGTTTAAAACATTCAGAAGAACTTGTGGCTACCTCCTAACATCCGTCCCGTTCCGTAGACGGAACAGCGTGCGTTAAGTGGTTAAAGGATAGCATGTGTTTGATGGCTGAGACACCATTATCCGCCACTCAGATGGTGTGAGGAACTGTCAGTGGTGTCACAGCATGTTTAAATGGGCTTTCTGCAGCCTGTTTCATCGCTTACGGCCATACCACCCTGAACACGCCCGATCTCGTCTGATCTCGGAAGCTAAGCAGGGTCGGGCCTGGTTAGTACTTGGATGGGAGACCGCCTGGGAATACCAGGTGCTGTAAGCTTTTTTTTTTCTCTCAGCTGTCACCAAAGGAGGGCGCTGTTGCTCCATCACCGCACACAGGGCTTTGAGGAACAAAAGCTGCAATCATTCCAGCTGTGTCTCTATGCACGCCAGAGAGGTGGCACTGAGACGCCTCACTTTCCAAGTAGTTTTTAGGGTTCCAGTTCTCACTGTTACAGCCTGTAAAAAGCCTGCAATCATCCTGCATGTACACAAATAGCCTGAGAAACAAGGTTGCAATCCTTCGGGCTGTGTGTTTTTCTCCACAGAAAAAAACAATTCCTATGAAAGTAATGTTAAAGGATAGCATGTGTTTGATGGCTGAGACACCATTATCCGCCACTCAGATGGTGTGAGGAACTGTCAGTGGTGTCACAGCATGTTTAAATGGGCTTTCTGCAGCCTGTTTCATCGCTTACGGCCATACCACCCTGAACACGCCCCCGTGGCTCGTCAGTGTGCAGGTGTCAGTGGAGGTGAGAGGACGTGTGGAGAGAGAGCAGAGAGCAGTGTGAGTGATTGTTTGATTGCTTGATTGTTTGTTGGTTTGTTTGAGGTGAGAGAGGCTCACAGACCTCGGTTTTCTTTCTAGTTTATCTTTCCCTTGGTTATTCTTTGATTATATGAACTTTTTGTTTTCTGGGTAATTTTTTGTTAAATTAAGTAGTGATTTCCCCCCCCGGCAGTGTGAGCACTGGTCGGGGGAGGTATTTTTGTTAAGAATCTTACAACTACACGGACGGATAATGAGTGAACTGACCAGGAACACCATGACTAAGACTAAGCACAATGGACCGGTTTTGGCTGCACCCGCTCCCCCCTCTGTAGGCTCGGCTCTGGGCCTACAGACGGGGGATGAAACGGGAGGTTTGTATGATTTGAGAGTAAACAAGGAGGGTAAATTGGTGGCGAGTATTGAGTCTGTGAGCGAGAATGAGTGTGTGAGTGAGGGTGTGGATGAGGGAGAGGGAGAGTGGAGACTGGTGCAGCGGAGACACCAGGCAGCTGCTGCAACTGCTGCTGCTAGGGAGCCTCCGGCGGCTGGGTACAGCAGTGAGGCTGGGAAGGGAGGAGGAAGTGGCCTGCCTCGAGCAGCAGCAGCTGGGGCACAGCTGGGGACGAGCACGCGGTCGGCAGCGGCGTCCAAGCCGGGCTCGGCGGCCGGGGGGTCCCGTGTGCCGGGGAAGCCCGGCTCGGCGGCGGAGGCGGCGGTGGCCGGCATGAGGACGAGGGCCAGTGCGGGGGGGCCAGCCCGGCCGGCCACGGCGGCGGCTATGCTCGCGGTGACGGAGGCGGAAGCGGCGGCGGCAGCGGCAGTGGCAGGGCGGCAGCCTGTGGCTTCGGCTCGGGGGGCGGCGGCACAGACCGCGGCGTCCCGCGAGCCTGAGGCTCAGGTTAGCTTCTCTAAGGAGCTGACTGTGGCGCTGGAGCTGCAGGGGACGGAGGAGATCTCTGTGATGGAGCTGATGAGAACAGTGAGGGGGCTCTGCGGAGGCTTGGTCGCATGCAGAGCCACAGGGCAGAGGACGTATGAGGTAACTATGTCACATGAGAAAGGTAAGGAGAGGCTGTTGGATGGGTTTAAAATGAATAACACGGTAGTCTTGGCTAAAGAATTAAGTAATGACGAGTTGGTGGTTTCTTTTCTGAACTTACCGGCATACGTAACTGATGGGGATATTTTGGGGAAATTGGCTAATTGGGGGGTGGGGGCCGCCTCCCCTATAAGGAGGAGGATGTGGCCGGGCACCAAGGTGGCGGATGGAACCAGGTTTCTGAAAGTCAAATTCAGCGACAAGGTGCAGTCTCTCCCCTACTCTGCTAGGTTTGAGACGGCGTTGGGCCCGGAGTACTTCAGGGTCATCCATGACAGGCAGGTCCGGGTCTGCAGGATGTGCCTGCAGCCTGGGCACATCCTCCGGGACTGCCCGGAGTTCAGCTGCCACAAGTGCGGGGTCCAGGGGCACTACGCCAGGGAGTGCCTGGGTAAGGCTCGTGGAGGAGAGGTGGAGCAGTGCGCGGTGTGCAGGCAGGGTCTCTCCAGCTGCGCCTGCGGAGGTAGCAGGGGAGGTGAAACGGCTGGGGGAGGGGACGAAGCTTCGGTGGCCTACTCTCCTTTGCTGCTCTCAGATTCTGGGGGCAGCGAGGTAGAGGAGAAGATGGAGCAGGAGGGCGATGGTGATGGTGATGATGATGATGATGATGACGACGACGACGATGATGGCAGCAGGGCGGGTGTGGCCGTGAGGGCTGACCTAGCCAGGGCTGGACCCCAGAAATCAACTGATGGGCAGGAGGAGCAGAGCAAGGGGGCGGGTGTAGCCGTGATGGCCGACCTAGCCCGGGCCGGGCCCCCCAGACAGAAGGTGACCCTGACGGCCCCGCCCCAGACTGACCTGTTGGGGTCCAGCTGGGACGGGGTCTCGGTGGTGGCCGAGACTGGTCTGGTTGAGGGTGGCGACGAGTCTGGAGAGGACTCGGAGCTGCCCTCGGCCCAGAGGCCGGTGAATGACAGAGGTCCGGCCGGTGATGCTCCACTGCCGGGGGGGCGGCCGGGAGGGGTCCCGGTCGCCTCCCACTTCAACATTGGGGCCGGCTCGGACACCGACCATGACCCTGAGGCGCCCCAGCCGGGTGAGAACAGGAAAAATAAAAGACAGAAAGTATAGCCTGCATGCCGCTGACTAACTCCCCTCTCCTTAAAACATCATGGCCTCCCTGGTTTCTCTGAATGGCCGAGGGCTCCGCACGGAGGGCAAGCTCCGGGCGGTCCTGGCGGGGGTGGGGAGAGACTGTATCCTTTCAATATCATTCAGACTCTGGAGGATGTAGGGGATAAGTTGAGTTTAAAAAATGATGTGAGTAGATTTGCGCTGGCTGAATTGTGTGATGCATATAACCTTGTAGATGTTTTCAGAGTCTTGAACCCCGGACTCCGGCGCTACAGCAGGGTGCAGACGGTGAGGGGCCGCTGCGACCGCTCCAGGCTGGACCTCATCCTGGCCTCGGCGGGGGTACTGGGCCGCATCGGGGAGGTCACTCATGTGCCCTGCGCCATGAGTGACCACCTGATGGTCCGGGTGTCCTTTGTGGGGCGGGGAGAGGGGAGGGGGGGAGGAGTCTGGTGTCTCAACGCTGGGCTCTTGGACGACGGTAAGTTTGAAGGTAAGGGGCGCAGACTGTTAAGACATTTTATTGATGAATGTCATGTTTTTCTGTTACAGATTTTGAAACAGCACTGCCACTTCATCCCCCCCCCCCCCCCCCATCACACCCTCATCAACCTCATCCTGTCACTGGCCCGGCAAGCCGTTTGGACACGCAGCAGCATCGCCCTCCACGGGCACCGCAATAGCCCCATCACCGCCATCTTCAAAACCACACTCACCGCGCACTTCAGAACCCTGGACACCGCCCCCCTCCTGGACTCACGGGTGGAGGGTTGTTCTGTCTGTGTGCGTGATGAGTTGGGTGATCTGCGTTTCTGTTCTGATTAAGTTCAGCATTACTGTCCTGTCTGTTTCATTTGGAGTGAATGGTTGTTACATGGTGTACGTCTATATGTTGTAAGTTCTATGTTGGGTGTCTCTATGTAGTCTGTCTCTATGTAGTCTGTCTCCATGTTGTGTGTCTCTATGTAGTTTGTCTCTATGTTGAATGTTTACATGTGGTATGTCTTTATTTTGTATGTGTTGATTTTACATGACAAAGAAATATGTTTGTAAAATTATTGGAATATTTTTGATAATAAAAGATAATAAAAAAAAAAACACGCCCGATCTCGTCTGATCTCGGAAGCTAAGCAGGGTCGGGCCTGGTTAGTACTTGGATGGGAGACCGCCTGGGAATACCAGGTGCTGTAAGCTTTTTTTTTTTCTCTCAGCTGTCACCAAAGGAGGGCGCTGTTGCTCCATCACCGCACACAGGGCTTTGAGGAACAAAAGCTGCAATCATTCCAGCTGTGTCTCTATGCACGCCAGAGAGGTGGCACTGAGACGCCTCACTTTCCAAGTAGTTTTTAGGGTTCCAGTTCTCACTGTTACAGCCTGTAAAAAGCCTGCAATCATCCTGCATGTACACAAATAGCCTGAGAAACAAGGTTGCAATCCTTCGGGCTGTGTGTTTTTCTCCACAGAAAAAAACAATTCCTATGAAAGTAATGTTAAAGGATAGCATGTGTTTGATGGCTGAGACACCATTATCCGCCACTCAGATGGTGTGAGGAACTGTCAGTGGTGTCACAGCATGTTTAAATGGGCTTTCTGCAGCCTGTTTCATCGCTTACGGCCATACCACCCTGAACACGCCCGATCTCGTCTGATCTCGGAAGCTAAGCAGGGTCGGGCCTGGTTAGTACTTGGATGGGAGACCGCCTGGGAATACCAGGTGCTGTAAGCTTTTTTTTTCTCTCAGCTGTCACCAAAGGAGGGCGCTGTTGCTCCATCACCGCACACAGGGCTTTGAGGAACAAAAGCTGCAATCATTCCAGCTGTGTCTCTATGCACGCCAGAGAGGTGGCACTGAGACGCCTCACTTTCCAAGTAGTTTTTAGGGTTCCAGTTCTCACTGTTACAGCCTGTAAAAAGCCTGCAATCATCCTGCATGTACACAAATAGCCTGAGAAACAAGGTTGCAATCCTTCGGGCTGTGTGTTTTTCTCCACAGAAAAAAACAATTCCTATGAAAGTAATGTTAAAGGATAGCATGTGTTTGATGGCTGAGACACCATTATCCGCCACTCA
>JAJDFG010000156.1:597500-605000 GCA_021039105.1 Scomber colias
CATACCTTCCTTGTGCCGTCGATGCACAAGATCTCCCCAGTAGTGCTGAGGATCTGGTCCCTGTACACGGGCATCTTCTCCATCTCTAGGATCAGGTGCGCGCGCCTCAGGACCCGAGCAGACGGAAGATGAGACGGGGCGATGGGAGGGGTGTAAGTGCCAGCCGCTCTGGCAAAAGACAGGATGCCTCGCTGAGAGGAAGAGGATCCAGCCGCCGACATGTGGGCGTCGTACAGGAGGGTCTGGTACAGGTCCCGACGCTCCACGTACCACTCGTCATGGCCCTGCTGCAGCAGCCTCTGCACCTTGGCCATGGACACCGCGTTGAGTCGGTCATTCATCAGGGTGACCACACTCCTGTCCACGGCACGCTTGCCACAGAGAACGGCGGGGAACATCCTTCTGACAGCCGGGGCGAGGCTCATCAGAATTTTGGGGCTGTGCGCCAGCCACGAGTACTGCTGCTGCTGCTGCTTCTGGGCGTCGTCCTCCTCATCGTCGCTGTCGTCTGCGTGCGCCTGGCTCAGCCCCTCCCTCAGCTTGCGACAATACTTGCACGTCAACCTCTCGGTCAGTAAGGTGTAGTGGAAGTTGGTGCTGCACACTTGCCTGGCGTAGCTGCCGTACCCTTTCTTCTCCAGGTAGTACTCTGGCGGTGCGGCGCAGTTGGTGTTGGGGCAGCAGATCAACGCCTTCATCACGCCGACCGGGCGCCAGAAGAAGGCAGGGGTGGTGAAGAAGGAGAGCATGTTTGGCACAGCTCCCTTGACGGCCATAGGAGGAGGGGGCGGGTGGAACTCCATCTTCTCCTTGAACACCTTCCTCTCGGCCACCTCACCCCTGCTGTTCTTATACTTGGCGGCCCTCTCGAACAGCCCGTATATTTCATTGTTCTTCAGCCACTTGATATTCGCAGGGGACATACCAGTGGCTTGGGCGGATTCAGGCGGCTGCTCCCAGAACTTCTGCCAGCCTTCCAGCACGACGGCACCGGGTTCCGAGGTCTCTCGGAGGGACGAGGGTCCGGTCCTGTCGTCCTGGCACACAGAGCTGGCGAGGTTTCCCCAGGTGGTCAGGTGTGTGCTGACCGACGGCTCGGACTCATCCAGGACACTCTCTGAAGAGGAGAACACCACAAAAATGTATCAACTGCACTGCTCGATACATACTGATGAATTTCACGTGGCACAAACACAAGTCCTAGCAGCTCCACAGCATACTACACAGTACTTTCATGTTCATTTCTGCATAACACTACTATACCCGCAGAAGCCAACAACTCGGCATCACTGGCGTAGTTGGGGTCCTGCTGAGAGACGTCGGGGACGGTCGGAGGAGCCCGGTCTTTCTTCGAATTCGCTTTCTGCAGAAAATAAAACACGACCATAGAATAATCTTATAAAATAATACTTTTACTAATACTGGTTACTGCTTAACATCAATTACTCAGGTCTAAAAGGTAACTGAGGTTATCTTACCTTCAACCTCCTGTCAAGGTGCCATGTGACAGGAGGGAACTCTCTGGCGTACTCAAGCAGTCGCTCCTTCTGCCACTTCAGCAGCTCGCCCTGCTCTCCCTGCTGACAGTACTGGAACAGCAACCACACCAGCCAGCCGACATCATTTTCTATAAGCCACCTGAAGGTCTGACCGGCGTATTTCCCGAACACGATGACCAGCTGACCTTTCCACAGCTCACCCCCGGACCTCTTGGCAGCCGCCTCTGCTGTCTTGAGATCCAGCCATTTAGGGTCAACAACAGTGCTGCTGGGGGCCTCTGCCACAGACTTTGCTGCCTCTGTACAGTGCAGCCTGGCCTCTCCTTGCCGGTACAAAACGATGTTGGGGTACTGGTGTAGCTGTTGATGGCTGACCAGCGATGATTTGGTGGTCAAGCTCTTCCTGCACACATCACAGTCAAAGGTCTCCCTGGCGATGGCATGGATCTTCAGATGCCTCGTCAGGTTGGACTTTTCAGTGAAAGTCTTGTCGCACACGCTGCACCGATGCACCTGCTTCTCCATGTTTCATCTGTTACAGTAAAACATGAATAAATGAGTAAAACTAAAAGCAGATCATTTAGATTGACAATACGTAGCCCTTTATTATACAGAAATGTGCTGTTGGTGTATTAGCCTAGGACAACACGCTCGCCAGATTGTTATCTAAATAGCCCTATGTTGTTAGAAATTGCTGTTTACCAGGTATGCAGCGCATCCCATGCAACAAGAGATTAACACCGTCGCCAAATTGCTTTATGTTACACTTACTCTAGCATCAGCTGTTGTTTAAACAGTCACATTTACCCACATTAACACATATCCACATCAAATTGACCAAGAAAATGTTGATTGTCGCTGAAAAGCAACAGGTGTGCAGGTGTGCGACGTAGCCGCTAGTGCTACTGTAATCGTCGTTGCGCTGACCGCTAGCAGACTAATTACCTCAGGAGGCGGATGAACCTGACAGAAAACTTTGCAGATAGCCCCCAACTCAAACAAATTTCGACGAATTATAGATTAATACTAAGAAAACTTTCTTCTAACAACACACTTTCAACTCATTGTAAACAGTCTTGTTAGCCGCGTTAGCTAGCTACAGACGCACATTAATCAACTTGGGTGAATATAGTCATGCCATACACCGTTGGAAAGCTTAGATTGTCACGATTAAAACGAGACCAACCACGAGTAATATGGTTGCTCACAGACAAAACGGCGTTAGGTTGACTGAAGTCTACCCAGCAGCTAAAAACATACCTTCAACGTCTTCCCTTTATACACAACGACCGTGTTATGACACAGAATCTTTTCTCTTTCTACAAAATCGATACAGCTTAATACATACCTTAAAAAAATTAACTAGCAAAGGATGAAGAGAATAAAATTTACCTGAGTGAATCCTCCGTTGACAGTAGTGGCAATGACCGGTGAATACATTAGCTGACGTATTATGATCCTCGCTCAATGATTGGTCTGTTGAGCGCTGAGCTCTGCTCAACATTGCTCAACCATTGGCTGATCGCTCCTCAGCTCTGCTCAACATTGCTCAACCATTGGCTGATCGCTCCTCAACTCTGCTCAACATTGCTCAACCATTGGTCGGTTGACGGGAGCTTAGGGACTTGGTGGAGAAAGTGCCTGGGAACACCAGGTGCTGTAAGCTTTTTTTTTTCTCTCAGCTGTCACCAAAGGAGGGCGCTGTTGCTCCATCACCGCACACAGGGCTTTGAGGAACAAAAGCTGCAATCATTCCAGCTGTGTCTCTATGCACGCCAGAGAGGTGGCACTGAGACGCCTCACTTTCCAAGTAGTTTTTAGGGTTCCAGTCCTCACTGTTACAGCCTGTAAAAAGCCTGCAATCATCCTGCATGTACACAAATAGCCTGAGAAACAAGGTTGCAATCCTTCGGGCTGTGTGTTTTTCTCCACAGAAAAAAACAATTCCTATGAAAGTAATGTTAAAGGATAGCATGTGTTTGATGGCTGAGACACCATTATCCGCCACTCAGATGGTGTGAGGAACTGTCAGTGGTGTCACAGCATGTTTAAATGGGCTTTCTGCAGCCTGTTTCATCGCTTACGGCCATACCACCCTGAACACGCCCGATCTCGTCTGATCTCGGAAGCTAAGCAGGGTCGGGCCTGGTTAGTACTTGGATGGGAGACCGCCTGGGAATACCAGGTGCTGTAAGCTTTTTTTTTTCTCTCAGCTGTCACCAAAGGAGGGCGCTGTTGCTCCATCACCGCACACAGGGCTTTGAGGAACAAAAGCTGCAATCATTCCAGCTGTGTCTCTATGCACGCCAGAGAGGTGGCACTGAGACGCCTCACTTTCCAAGTAGTTTTTAGGGTTCCAGTTCTCACTGTTACAGCCTGTAAAAAGCCTGCAATCATCCTGCATGTACACAAATAGCCTGAGAAACAAGGTTGCAATCCTTCGGGCTGTGTGTTTTTCTCCACAGAAAAAAACAATTCCTATGAAAGTAATGTTAAAGGATAGCATGTGTTTGATGGCTGAGACACCATTATCCGCCACTCAGATGGTGTGAGGAACTGTCAGTGGTGTCACAGCATGTTTAAATGGGCTTTCTGCAGCCTGTTTCATCGCTTACGGCCATACCACCCTGAACACGCCCGATCTCGTCTGATCTCGGAAGCTAAGCAGGGTCGGGCCTGGTTAGTACTTGGATGGGAGACCGCCTGGGAATACCAGGTGCTGTAAGCTTTTTTTTTTCTCTCAGCTGTCACCAAAGGAGGGCGCTGTTGCTCCATCACCGCACACAGGGCTTTGAGGAACAAAAGCTGCAATCATTCCAGCTGTGTCTCTATGCACGCCAGAGAGGTGGCACTGAGACGCCTCACTTTCCAAGTAGTTTTTAGGGTTCCAGTTCTCACTGTTACAGCCTGTAAAAAGCCTGCAATCATCCTGCATGTACACAAATAGCCTGAGAAACAAGGTTGCAATCCTTCGGGCTGTGTGTTTTTCTCCACAGAAAAAAACAATTCCTATGAAAGTAATGTTAAAGGATAGCATGTGTTTGATGGCTGAGACACCATTATCCGCCACTCAGATGGTGTGAGGAACTGTCAGTGGTGTCACAGCATGTTTAAATGGGCTTTCTGCAGCCTGTTTCATCGCTTACGGCCATATCACCCTGAACACGCCCGATCTCGTCTGATCTCGGAAGCTAAGCAGGGTCGGGCCTGGTTAGTACTTGGATGGGAGACCGCCTGGGAATACCAGGTGCTGTAAGCTTTTTTTTTTCTCTCAGCTGTCACCAAAGGAGGGCGCTGTTGCTCCATCACCGCACACAGGGCTTTGAGGAACAAAAGCTGCAATCATTCCAGCTGTGTCTCTATGCACGCCAGAGAGGTGGCACTGAGACGCCTCACTTTCCAAGTAGTTTTTAGGGTTCCAGTTCTCACTGTTACAGCCTGTAAAAAGCCTGCAATCATCCTGCATGTACACAAATAGCCTGAGAAACAAGGTTGCAATCCTTCGGGCTGTGTGTTTTTCTCCACAGAAAAAAACAATTCCTATGAAAGTAATGTTAAAGGATAGCATGTGTTTGATGGCTGAGACACCATTATCCGCCACTCAGATGGTGTGAGGAACTGTCAGTGGTGTCACAGCATGTTTAAATGGGCTTTCTGCAGCCTGTTTCATCGCTTACGGCCATACCACCCTGAACACGCCCGATCTCGTCTGATCTCGGAAGCTAAGCAGGGTCGGGCCTGGTTAGTACTTGGATGGGAGACCGCCTGGGAATGCCAGGTGCTGTAAGCTTTTTTTTTCTCTCAGCTGTCACCAAAGGAGGGCGCTGTTGCTCCATCACCGCACACAGGGCTTTGAGGAACAAAAGCTGCAATCATTCCAGCTGTGTCTCTATGCACGCCAGAGAGGTGGCACTGAGACGCCTCACTTTCCAAGTAGTTTTTAGGGTTCCAGTTCTCACTGTTACAGCCTGTAAAAAGCCTGCAATCATCCTGCATGTACACAAATAGCCTGAGAAACAAGGTTGCAATCCTTCGGGCTGTGTGTTTTTCTCCACAGAAAAAAACAATTCCTATGAAAGTAATGTTAAAGGATAGCATGTGTTTGATGGCTGAGACACCATTATCCGCCACTCAGATGGTGTGAGGAACTGTCAGTGGTGTCACAGCATGTTTAAATGGGCTTTCTGCAGCCTGTTTCATCGCTTACGGCCATACCACCCTGAACACACCCGATCTCGTCTGATCTCGGAAGCTAAGCAGGGTCGGGCCTGGTTAGTACTTGGATGGGAGACCGCCTGGGAATACCAGGTGCTGTAAGCTTTTTTTTTTCTCTCAGCTGTCACCAAAGGAGGGCGCTGTTGCTCCATCACCGCACACAGGGCTTTGAGGAACAAAAGCTGCAATCATTCCAGCTGTGTCTCTATGCACGCCAGAGAGGTGGCACTGAGACGCCTCACTTTCCAAGTAGTTTTTAGGGTTCCAGTTCTCACTGTTACAGCCTGTAAAAAGCCTGCAATCATCCTGCATGTACACAAATAGCCTGAGAAACAAGGTTGCAATCCTTCGGGCTGTGTGTTTTTCTCCACAGAAAAAAACAATTCCTATGAAAGTAATGTTAAAGGATAGCATGTGTTTGATGGCTGAGACACCATTATCCGCCACTCAGATGGTGTGAGGAACTGTCAGTGGTGTCACAGCATGTTTAAATGGGCTTTCTGCAGCCTGTTTCATCGCTTACGGCCATACCACCCTGAACACGCCCGATCTCGTCTGATCTCGGAAGCTAAGCAGGGTCGGGCCTGGTTAGTACTTGGATGGGAGACCGCCTGGGAATACCAGGTGCTGTAAGCTTTTTTTTTTCTCTCAGCTGTCACCAAAGGAGGGCGCTGTTGCTCCATCACCGCACACAGGGCTTTGAGGAACAAAAGCTGCAATCATTCCAGCTGTGTCTCTATGCACGCCAGAGAGGTGGCACTGAGACGCCTCACTTTCCAAGTAGTTTTTAGGGTTCCAGTTCTCACTGTTACAGCCTGTAAAAAGCCTGCAATCATCCTGCATGTACACAAATAGCCTGAGAAACAAGGTTGCAATCCTTCGGGCTGTGTGTTTTTCTCCACAGAAAAAAACAATTCCTATGAAAGTAATGTTAAAGGATAGCATGTGTTTGATGGCTGAGACACCATTATCCGCCACTCAGATGGTGTGAGGAACTGTCAGTGGTGTCACAGCATGTTTAAATGGGCTTTCTGCAGCCTGTTTTGTCGCTTACAAAACAGCTTTGTGTGACGTGTATTATGTCTACAGTGAATAGAATGTGTGAAAAATTCAATTTTTACTTCCTTCAGTGACACGGACGGGTATAACGGGCCCTGGCGTAGCTTTAAATGGGCTTTCTGCAGCCTGTTTCATCGCTTACGGCCATACCACCCTGAACACGCCCGATCTCGTCTGATCTCGGAAGCTAAGCAGGGTCGGGCCTGGTTAGTACTTGGATGGGAGACCGCCTGGGAATACCAGGTGCTGTAAGCTTTTTTTTTTCTCTCAGCTGTCACCAAAGGAGGGCGCTGTTGCTCCATCACCGCACACAGGGCTTTGAGGAACAAAAGCTGCAATCATTCCAGCTGTGTCTCTATGCACGCCAGAGAGGTGGCACTGAGACGCCTCACTTTCCAAGTAGTTTTTAGGGTTCCAGTTCTCACTGTTACAGCCTGTAAAAAGCCTGCAATCATCCTGCATGTACACAAATAGCCTGAGAAACAAGGTTGCAATCCTTCGGGCTGTGTGTTTTTCTCCACAGAAAAAAACAATTCCTATGAAAGTAATGTTAAAGGATAGCATGTGTTTGATGGCTGAGACACCATTATCCGCCACTCAGATGGTGTGAGGAACTGTCAGTGGTGTCACAGCATGTTTAAATGGGCTTTCTGCAGCCTGTTTCATCGCTTACGGCCATACCACCCTGAACACGCCCGATCTCGTCTGATCTCGGAAGCTAAGCAGG
>JAJDFG010000156.1:610000-612500 GCA_021039105.1 Scomber colias
GTCACCAAAGGAGGGCGCTGTTGCTCCATCACCGCACACAGGGCTTTGAGGAACAAAAGCTGCAATCATTCCAGCTGTGTCTCTATGCACGCCAGAGAGGTGGCACTGAGACGCCTCACTTTCCAAGTAGTTTTTAGGGTTCCAGTTCTCACTGTTACAGCCTGTAAAAAGCCTGCAATCATCCTGCATGTACACAAATAGCCTGAGAAACAAGGTTGCAATCCTTCGGGCTGTGTGTTTTTCTCCACAGAAAAAAACAATTCCTATGAAAGTAATGTTAAAGGATAGCATGTGTTTGATGGCTGAGACACCATTATCCGCCACTCAGATGGTGTGAGGAACTGTCAGTGGTGTCACAGCATGTTTAAATGGGCTTTCTGCAGCCTGTTTCATCGCTTACGGCCATACCACCCTGAACACGCCCGATCTCGTCTGATCTCGGAAGCTAAGCAGGGTCGGGCCTGGTTAGTACTTGGATGGGAGACCGCCTGGGAATACCAGGTGCTGTAAGCTTTTTTTTTTCTCTCAGCTGTCACCAAAGGAGGGCGCTGTTGCTCCATCACCGCACACAGGGCTTTGAGGAACAAAAGCTGCAATCATTCCAGCTGTGTCTCTATGCACGCCAGAGAGGTGGCACTGAGACGCCTCACTTTCCAAGTAGTTTTTAGGGTTCCAGTTCTCACTGTTACAGCCTGTAAAAAGCCTGCAATCATCCTGCATGTACACAAATAGCCTGAGAAACAAGGTTGCAATCCTTCGGGCTGTGTGTTTTTCTCCACAGAAAAAAACAATTCCTATGAAAGTAATGTTAAAGGATAGCATGTGTTTGATGGCTGAGACACCATTATCCGCCACTCAGATGGTGTGAGGAACTGTCAGTGGTGTCACAGCATGTTTAAATGGGCTTTCTGCAGCCTGTTTCATCGCTTACGGCCATACCACCCTGAACACGCCCGATCTCGTCTGATCTCGGAAGCTAAGCAGGGTCGGGCCTGGTTAGTACTTGGATGGGAGACCGCCTGGGAATACCAGGTGCTGTAAGCTTTTTTTTTTCTCTCAGCTGTCACCAAAGGAGGGCGCTGTTGCTCCATCACCGCACACAGGGCTTTGAGGAACAAAAGCTGCAATCATTCCAGCTGTGTCTCTATGCACGCCAGAGAGGTGGCACTGAGACGCCTCACTTTCCAAGTAGTTTTTAGGGTTCCAGTTCTCACTGTTACAGCCTGTAAAAAGCCTGCAATCATCCTGCATGTACACAAATAGCCTGAGAAACAAGGTTGCAATCCTTCGGGCTGTGTGTTTTTCTCCACAGAAAAAAACAATTCCTATGAAAGTAATGTTAAAGGATAGCATGTGTTTGATGGCTGAGACACCATTATCCGCCACTCAGATGGTGTGAGGAACTGTCAGTGGTGTCACAGCATGTTTAAATGGGCTTTCTGCAGCCTGTTTCATCGCTTACGGCCATACCACCCTGAACACGCCCGATCTCGTCTGATCTCGGAAGCTAAGCAGGGTCGGGCCTGGTTAGTACTTGGATGGGAGACCGCCTGGGAATACCAGGTGCTGTAAGCTTTTTTTTTCTCTCAGCTGTCACCAAAGGAGGGCGCTGTTGCTCCATCACCGCACACAGGGCTTTGAGGAACAAAAGCTGCAATCATTCCAGCTGTGTCTCTATGCACGCCAGAGAGGTGGCACTGAGACGCCTCACTTTCCAAGTAGTTTTTAGGGTTCCAGTTCTCACTGTTACAGCCTGTAAAAAGCCTGCAATCATCCTGCATGTACACAAATAGCCTGAGAAACAAGGTTGCTATCCTTCGGGCTGTGTGTTTTTCTCCACAGAAAAAAACAATTCCTATGAAAGTAATGTTAAAGGATAGCATGTGTTTGATGGCTGAGACACCATTATCCGCCACTCAGATGGTGTGAGGAACTGTCAGTGGTGTCACAGCATGTTTAAATGGGCTTTCTGCAGCCTGTTTCATCGCTTACGGGCATACCACCCTGAACACGCCCGATCTCGTCTGATCTCGGAAGCTAAGCAGGGTCGGGCCTGGTTAGTACTTGGATGGGAGACCGCCTGGGAATACCAGGTGCTGTAAGCTTTTTTTTTTCTCTCAGCTGTCACCAAAGGAGGGCGCTGTTGCTCCATCACCGCACACAGGGCTTTGAGGAACAAAAGCTGCAATCATTCCAGCTGTGTCTCTATGCACGCCAGAGAGGTGGCACTGAGACGCCTCACTTTCCAAGTAGTTTTTAGGGTTCCAGTTCTCACTGTTACAGCCTGTAAAAAGCCTGCAATCATCCTGCATGTACACAAATAGCCTGAGAAACAAGGTTGCAATCCTTCGGGCTGTGTGTTTTTCTCCACAGAAAAAAACAATTCCTATGAAAGTAATGTTAAAGGATAGCATGTGTTTGATGGCTGAGACACCATTATCCGCCACTCAGATGGTGTGAGGAACTGTCAGTGGTGTCACAGCATGTTTAAATGGGCTTT
>JAJDFG010000156.1:617500-640000 GCA_021039105.1 Scomber colias
GGTCGGGCCTGGTTAGTACTTGGATGGGAGACCGCCTGGGAATACCAGGTGCTGTAAGCTTTTTTTTTTCTCTCAGCTGTCACCAAAGGAGGGCGCTGTTGCTCCATCACCGCACACAGGGCTTTGAGGAACAAAAGCTGCAATCATTCCAGCTGTGTCTCTATGCACGCCAGAGAGGTGGCACTGAGACGCCTCACTTTCCAAGTAGTTTTTAGGGTTCCAGTTCTCACTGTTACAGCCTGTAAAAAGCCTGCAATCATCCTGCATGTACACAAATAGCCTGAGAAACAAGGTTGCAATCCTTCGGGCTGTGTGTTTTTCTCCACAGAAAAAAACAATTCCTATGAAAGTAATGTTAAAGGATAGCATGTGTTTGATGGCTGAGACACCATTATCCGCCACTCAGATGGTGTGAGGAACTGTCAGTGGTGTCACAGCATGTTTAAATGGGCTTTCTGCAGCCTGTTTCATCGCTTACGGCCATACCACCCTGAACACGCCCGATCTCGTCTGATCTCGGAAGCTAAGCAGGGTCGGGCCTGGTTAGTACTTGGATGGGAGACCGCCTGGGAATACCAGGTGCTGTAAGCTTTTTTTTTTCTCTCAGCTGTCACCAAAGGAGGGCGCTGTTGCTCCATCACCGCACACAGGGCTTTGAGGAACAAAAGCTGCAATCATTCCAGCTGTGTCTCTATGCACGCCAGAGAGGTGGCACTGAGACGCCTCACTTTCCAAGTAGTTTTTAGGGTTCCAGTTCTCACTGTTACAGCCTGTAAAAAGCCTGCAATCATCCTGCATGTACACAAATAGCCTGAGAAACAAGGTTGCAATCCTTCGGGCTGTGTGTTTTTCTCCACAGAAAAAAACAATTCCTATGAAAGTAATGTTAAAGGATAGCATGTGTTTGATGGCTGAGACACCATTATCCGCCACTCAGATGGTGTGAGGAACTGTCAGTGGTGTCACAGCATGTTTAAATGGGCTTTCTGCAGCCTGTTTCATCGCTTACGGCCATACCACCCTGAACACGCCCGATCTCGTCTGATCTCGGAAGCTAAGCAGGGTCGGGCCTGGTTAGTACTTGGATGGGAGACCGCCTGGGAATACCAGGTGCTGTAAGCTTTTTTTTTTCTCTCAGCTGTCACCAAAGGAGGGCGCTGTTGCTCCATCACCGCACACAGGGCTTTGAGGAACAAAAGCTGCAATCATTCCAGCTGTGTCTCTATGCACGCCAGAGAGGTGGCACTGAGACGCCTCACTTTCCAAGTAGTTTTTAGGGTTCCAGTTCTCACTGTTACAGCCTGTAAAAAGCCTGCAATCATCCTGCATGTACACAAATAGCCTGAGAAACAAGGTTGCAATCCTTCGGGCTGTGTGTTTTTCTCCACAGAAAAAAACAATTCCTATGAAAGTAATGTTAAAGGATAGCATGTGTTTGATGGCTGAGACACCATTATCCGCCACTCAGATGGTGTGAGGAACTGTCAGTGGTGTCACAGCATGTTTAAATGGGCTTTCTGCAGCCTGTTTCATCGCTTACGGCCATACCACCCTGAACACGCCCGATCTCGTCTGATCTCGGAAGCTAAGCAGGGTCGGGCCTGGTTAGTACTTGGATGGGAGACCGCCTGGGAATACCAGGTGCTGTAAGCTTTTTTTTTTCTCTCAGCTGTCACCAAAGGAGGGCGCTGTTGCTCCATCACCGCACACAGGGCTTTGAGGAACAAAAGCTGCAATCATTCCAGCTGTGTCTCTATGCACGCCAGAGAGGTGGCACTGAGACGCCTCACTTTCCAAGTAGTTTTTAGGGTTCCAGTTCTCACTGTTACAGCCTGTAAAAAGCCTGCAATCATCCTGCATGTACACAAATAGCCTGAGAAACAAGGTTGCAATCCTTCGGGCTGTGTGTTTTTCTCCACAGAAAAAAACAATTCCTATGAAAGTAATGTTAAAGGATAGCATGTGTTTGATGGCTGAGACACCATTATCCGCCACTCAGATGGTGTGAGGAACTGTCAGTGGTGTCACAGCATGTTTAAATGGGCTTTCTGCAGCCTGTTTCATCGCTTACGGCCATACCACCCTGAACACGCCCGATCTCGTCTGATCTCGGAAGCTAAGCAGGGTCGGGCCTGGTTAGTACTTGGATGGGAGACCGCCTGGGAATACCAGGTGCTGTAAGCTTTTTTTTTTCTCTCAGCTGTCACCAAAGGAGGGCGCTGTTGCTCCATCACCGCACACAGGGCTTTGAGGAACAAAAGCTGCAATCATTCCAGCTGTGTCTCTATGCACGCCAGAGAGGTGGCACTGAGACGCCTCACTTTCCAAGTAGTTTTTAGGGTTCCAGTTCTCACTGTTACAGCCTGTAAAAAGCCTGCAATCATCCTGCATGTACACAAATAGCCTGAGAAACAAGGTTGCAATCCTTCGGGCTGTGTGTTTTTCTCCACAGAAAAAAACAATTCCTATGAAAGTAATGTTAAAGGATAGCATGTGTTTGATGGCTGAGACACCATTATCCGCCACTCAGATGGTGTGAGGAACTGTCAGTGGTGTCACAGCATGTTTAAATGGGCTTTCTGCAGCCTGTTTCATCGCTTACGGCCATACCACCCTGAACACGCCCGATCTCGTCTGATCTCGGAAGCTAAGCAGGGTCGGGCCTGGTTAGTACTTGGATGGGAGACCGCCTGGGAATACCAGGTGCTGTAAGCTTTTTTTTTTCTCTCAGCTGTCACCAAAGGAGGGCGCTGTTGCTCCATCACCGCACACAGGGCTTTGAGGAACAAAAGCTGCAATCATTCCAGCTGTGTCTCTATGCACGCCAGAGAGGTGGCACTGAGACGCCTCACTTTCCAAGTAGTTTTTAGGGTTCCAGTTCTCACTGTTACAGCCTGTAAAAAGCCTGCAATCATCCTGCATGTACACAAATAGCCTGAGAAACAAGGTTGCAATCCTTCGGGCTGTGTGTTTTTCTCCACAGAAAAAAACAATTCCTATGAAAGTAATGTTAAAGGATAGCATGTGTTTGATGGCTGAGACACCATTATCCGCCACTCAGATGGTGTGAGGAACTGTCAGTGGTGTCACAGCATGTTTAAATGGGCTTTCTGCAGCCTGTTTCATCGCTTACGGCCATACCACCCTGAACACGCCCGATCTCGTCTGATCTCGGAAGCTAAGCAGGGTCGGGCCTGGTTAGTACTTGGATGGGAGACCGCCTGGGAATACCAGGTGCTGTAAGCTTTTTTTTTTCTCTCAGCTGTCACCAAAGGAGGGCGCTGTTGCTCCATCACCGCACACAGGGCTTTGAGGAACAAAAGCTGCAATCATTCCAGCTGTGTCTCTATGCACGCCAGAGAGGTGGCACTGAGACGCCTCACTTTCCAAGTAGTTTTTAGGGTTCCAGTTCTCACTGTTACAGCCTGTAAAAAGCCTGCAATCATCCTGCATGTACACAAATAGCCTGAGAAACAAGGTTGCAATCCTTCGGGCTGTGTGTTTTTCTCCACAGAAAAAAACAATTCCTATGAAAGTAATGTTAAAGGATAGCATGTGTTTGATGGCTGAGACACCATTATCCGCCACTCAGATGGTGTGAGGAACTGTCAGTGGTGTCACAGCATGTTTAAATGGGCTTTCTGCAGCCTGTTTCATCGCTTACGGCCATACCACCCTGAACACGCCCGATCTCGTCTGATCTCGGAAGCTAAGCAGGGTCGGGCCTGGTTAGTACTTGGATGGGAGACCGCCTGGGAATACCAGGTGCTGTAAGCTTTTTTTTTTCTCTCAGCTGTCACCAAAGGAGGGCGCTGTTGCTCCATCACCGCACACAGGGCTTTGAGGAACAAAAGCTGCAATCATTCCAGCTGTGTCTCTATGCACGCCAGAGAGGTGGCACTGAGACGCCTCACTTTCCAAGTAGTTTTTAGGGTTCCAGTTCTCACTGTTACAGCCTGTAAAAAGCCTGCAATCATCCTGCATGTACACAAATAGCCTGAGAAACAAGGTTGCAATCCTTCGGGCTGTGTGTTTTTCTCCACAGAAAAAAACAATTCCTATGAAAGTAATGTTAAAGGATAGCATGTGTTTGATGGCTGAGACACCATTATCCGCCACTCAGATGGTGTGAGGAACTGTCAGTGGTGTCACAGCATGTTTAAATGGGCTTTCTGCAGCCTGTTTCATCGCTTACGGCCATACCACCCTGAACACGCCCGATCTCGTCTGATCTCGGAAGCTAAGCAGGGTCGGGCCTGGTTAGTACTTGGATGGGAGACCGCCTGGGAATACCAGGTGCTGTAAGCTTTTTTTTTTCTCTCAGCTGTCACCAAAGGAGGGCGCTGTTGCTCCATCACCGCACACAGGGCTTTGAGGAACAAAAGCTGCAATCATTCCAGCTGTGTCTCTATGCACGCCAGAGAGGTGGCACTGAGACGCCTCACTTTCCAAGTAGTTTTTAGGGTTCCAGTTCTCACTGTTACAGCCTGTAAAAAGCCTGCAATCATCCTGCATGTACACAAATAGCCTGAGAAACAAGGTTGCAATCCTTCGGGCTGTGTGTTTTTCTCCACAGAAAAAAACAATTCCTATGAAAGTAATGTTAAAGGATAGCATGTGTTTGATGGCTGAGACACCATTATCCGCCACTCAGATGGTGTGAGGAACTGTCAGTGGTGTCACAGCATGTTTAAATGGGCTTTCTGCAGCCTGTTTCATCGCTTACGGCCATACCACCCTGAACACGCCCGATCTCGTCTGATCTCGGAAGCTAAGCAGGGTCGGGCCTGGTTAGTACTTGGATGGGAGACCGCCTGGGAATACCAGGTGCTGTAAGCTTTTTTTTTTCTCTCAGCTGTCACCAAAGGAGGGCGCTGTTGCTCCATCACCGCACACAGGGCTTTGAGGAACAAAAGCTGCAATCATTCCAGCTGTGTCTCTATGCACGCCAGAGAGGTGGCACTGAGACGCCTCACTTTCCAAGTAGTTTTTAGGGTTCCAGTTCTCACTGTTACAGCCTGTAAAAAGCCTGCAATCATCCTGCATGTACACAAATAGCCTGAGAAACAAGGTTGCAATCCTTCGGGCTGTGTGTTTTTCTCCACAGAAAAAAACAATTCCTATGAAAGTAATGTTAAAGGATAGCATGTGTTTGATGGCTGAGACACCATTATCCGCCACTCAGATGGTGTGAGGAACTGTCAGTGGTGTCACAGCATGTTTAAATGGGCTTTCTGCAGCCTGTTTCATCGCTTACGGCCATACCACCCTGAACACGCCCGATCTCGTCTGATCTCGGAAGCTAAGCAGGGTCGGGCCTGGTTAGTACTTGGATGGGAGACCGCCTGGGAATACCAGGTGCTGTAAGCTTTTTTTTTTCTCTCAGCTGTCACCAAAGGAGGGCGCTGTTGCTCCATCACCGCACACAGGGCTTTGAGGAACAAAAGCTGCAATCATTCCAGCTGTGTCTCTATGCACGCCAGAGAGGTGGCACTGAGACGCCTCACTTTCCAAGTAGTTTTTAGGGTTCCAGTTCTCACTGTTACAGCCTGTAAAAAGCCTGCAATCATCCTGCATGTACACAAATAGCCTGAGAAACAAGGTTGCAATCCTTCGGGCTGTGTGTTTTTCTCCACAGAAAAAAACAATTCCTATGAAAGTAATGTTAAAGGATAGCATGTGTTTGATGGCTGAGACACCATTATCCGCCACTCAGATGGTGTGAGGAACTGTCAGTGGTGTCACAGCATGTTTAAATGGGCTTTCTGCAGCCTGTTTCATCGCTTACGGCCATACCACCCTGAACACGCCCGATCTCGTCTGATCTCGGAAGCTAAGCAGGGTCGGGCCTGGTTAGTACTTGGATGGGAGACCGCCTGGGAATACCAGGTGCTGTAAGCTTTTTTTTTTCTCTCAGCTGTCACCAAAGGAGGGCGCTGTTGCTCCATCACCGCACACAGGGCTTTGAGGAACAAAAGCTGCAATCATTCCAGCTGTGTCTCTATGCACGCCAGAGAGGTGGCACTGAGACGCCTCACTTTCCAAGTAGTTTTTAGGGTTCCAGTTCTCACTGTTACAGCCTGTAAAAAGCCTGCAATCATCCTGCATGTACACAAATAGCCTGAGAAACAAGGTTGCAATCCTTCGGGCTGTGTGTTTTTCTCCACAGAAAAAAACAATTCCTATGAAAGTAATGTTAAAGGATAGCATGTGTTTGATGGCTGAGACACCATTATCCGCCACTCAGATGGTGTGAGGAACTGTCAGTGGTGTCACAGCATGTTTAAATGGGCTTTCTGCAGCCTGTTTCATCGCTTACGGCCATACCACCCTGAACACGCCCGATCTCGTCTGATCTCGGAAGCTAAGCAGGGTCGGGCCTGGTTAGTACTTGGATGGGAGACCGCCTGGGAATACCAGGTGCTGTAAGCTTTTTTTTTTCTCTCAGCTGTCACCAAAGGAGGGCGCTGTTGCTCCATCACCGCACACAGGGCTTTGAGGAACAAAAGCTGCAATCATTCCAGCTGTGTCTCTATGCACGCCAGAGAGGTGGCACTGAGACGCCTCACTTTCCAAGTAGTTTTTAGGGTTCCAGTTCTCACTGTTACAGCCTGTAAAAAGCCTGCAATCATCCTGCATGTACACAAATAGCCTGAGAAACAAGGTTGCAATCCTTCGGGCTGTGTGTTTTTCTCCACAGAAAAAAACAATTCCTATGAAAGTAATGTTAAAGGATAGCATGTGTTTGATGGCTGAGACACCATTATCCGCCACTCAGATGGTGTGAGGAACTGTCAGTGGTGTCACAGCATGTTTAAATGGGCTTTCTGCAGCCTGTTTCATCGCTTACGGCCATACCACCCTGAACACGCCCGATCTCGTCTGATCTCGGAAGCTAAGCAGGGTCGGGCCTGGTTAGTACTTGGATGGGAGACCGCCTGGGAATACCAGGTGCTGTAAGCTTTTTTTTTTCTCTCAGCTGTCACCAAAGGAGGGCGCTGTTGCTCCATCACCGCACACAGGGCTTTGAGGAACAAAAGCTGCAATCATTCCAGCTGTGTCTCTATGCACGCCAGAGAGGTGGCACTGAGACGCCTCACTTTCCAAGTAGTTTTTAGGGTTCCAGTTCTCACTGTTACAGCCTGTAAAAAGCCTGCAATCATCCTGCATGTACACAAATAGCCTGAGAAACAAGGTTGCAATCCTTCGGGCTGTGTGTTTTTCTCCACAGAAAAAAACAATTCCTATGAAAGTAATGTTAAAGGATAGCATGTGTTTGATGGCTGAGACACCATTATCCGCCACTCAGATGGTGTGAGGAACTGTCAGTGGTGTCACAGCATGTTTAAATGGGCTTTCTGCAGCCTGTTTCATCGCTTACGGCCATACCACCCTGAACACGCCCGATCTCGTCTGATCTCGGAAGCTAAGCAGGGTCGGGCCTGGTTAGTACTTGGATGGGAGACCGCCTGGGAATACCAGGTGCTGTAAGCTTTTTTTTTTCTCTCAGCTGTCACCAAAGGAGGGCGCTGTTGCTCCATCACCGCACACAGGGCTTTGAGGAACAAAAGCTGCAATCATTCCAGCTGTGTCTCTATGCACGCCAGAGAGGTGGCACTGAGACGCCTCACTTTCCAAGTAGTTTTTAGGGTTCCAGTTCTCACTGTTACAGCCTGTAAAAAGCCTGCAATCATCCTGCATGTACACAAATAGCCTGAGAAACAAGGTTGCAATCCTTCGGGCTGTGTGTTTTTCTCCACAGAAAAAAACAATTCCTATGAAAGTAATGTTAAAGGATAGCATGTGTTTGATGGCTGAGACACCATTATCCGCCACTCAGATGGTGTGAGGAACTGTCAGTGGTGTCACAGCATGTTTAAATGGGCTTTCTGCAGCCTGTTTCATCGCTTACGGCCATACCACCCTGAACACGCCCGATCTCGTCTGATCTCGGAAGCTAAGCAGGGTCGGGCCTGGTTAGTACTTGGATGGGAGACCGCCTGGGAATACCAGGTGCTGTAAGCTTTTTTTTTTCTCTCAGCTGTCACCAAAGGAGGGCGCTGTTGCTCCATCACCGCACACAGGGCTTTGAGGAACAAAAGCTGCAATCATTCCAGCTGTGTCTCTATGCACGCCAGAGAGGTGGCACTGAGACGCCTCACTTTCCAAGTAGTTTTTAGGGTTCCAGTTCTCACTGTTACAGCCTGTAAAAAGCCTGCAATCATCCTGCATGTACACAAATAGCCTGAGAAACAAGGTTGCAATCCTTCGGGCTGTGTGTTTTTCTCCACAGAAAAAAACAATTCCTATGAAAGTAATGTTAAAGGATAGCATGTGTTTGATGGCTGAGACACCATTATCCGCCACTCAGATGGTGTGAGGAACTGTCAGTGGTGTCACAGCATGTTTAAATGGGCTTTCTGCAGCCTGTTTCATCGCTTACGGCCATACCACCCTGAACACGCCCGATCTCGTCTGATCTCGGAAGCTAAGCAGGGTCGGGCCTGGTTAGTACTTGGATGGGAGACCGCCTGGGAATACCAGGTGCTGTAAGCTTTTTTTTTTCTCTCAGCTGTCACCAAAGGAGGGCGCTGTTGCTCCATCACCGCACACAGGGCTTTGAGGAACAAAAGCTGCAATCATTCCAGCTGTGTCTCTATGCACGCCAGAGAGGTGGCACTGAGACGCCTCACTTTCCAAGTAGTTTTTAGGGTTCCAGTTCTCACTGTTACAGCCTGTAAAAAGCCTGCAATCATCCTGCATGTACACAAATAGCCTGAGAAACAAGGTTGCAATCCTTCGGGCTGTGTGTTTTTCTCCACAGAAAAAAACAATTCCTATGAAAGTAATGTTAAAGGATAGCATGTGTTTGATGGCTGAGACACCATTATCCGCCACTCAGATGGTGTGAGGAACTGTCAGTGGTGTCACAGCATGTTTAAATGGGCTTTCTGCAGCCTGTTTCATCGCTTACGGCCATACCACCCTGAACACGCCCGATCTCGTCTGATCTCGGAAGCTAAGCAGGGTCGGGCCTGGTTAGTACTTGGATGGGAGACCGCCTGGGAATACCAGGTGCTGTAAGCTTTTTTTTTTCTCTCAGCTGTCACCAAAGGAGGGCGCTGTTGCTCCATCACCGCACACAGGGCTTTGAGGAACAAAAGCTGCAATCATTCCAGCTGTGTCTCTATGCACGCCAGAGAGGTGGCACTGAGACGCCTCACTTTCCAAGTAGTTTTTAGGGTTCCAGTTCTCACTGTTACAGCCTGTAAAAAGCCTGCAATCATCCTGCATGTACACAAATAGCCTGAGAAACAAGGTTGCAATCCTTCGGGCTGTGTGTTTTTCTCCACAGAAAAAAACAATTCCTATGAAAGTAATGTTAAAGGATAGCATGTGTTTGATGGCTGAGACACCATTATCCGCCACTCAGATGGTGTGAGGAACTGTCAGTGGTGTCACAGCATGTTTAAATGGGCTTTCTGCAGCCTGTTTCATCGCTTACGGCCATACCACCCTGAACACGCCCGATCTCGTCTGATCTCGGAAGCTAAGCAGGGTCGGGCCTGGTTAGTACTTGGATGGGAGACCGCCTGGGAATACCAGGTGCTGTAAGCTTTTTTTTTTCTCTCAGCTGTCACCAAAGGAGGGCGCTGTTGCTCCATCACCGCACACAGGGCTTTGAGGAACAAAAGCTGCAATCATTCCAGCTGTGTCTCTATGCACGCCAGAGAGGTGGCACTGAGACGCCTCACTTTCCAAGTAGTTTTTAGGGTTCCAGTTCTCACTGTTACAGCCTGTAAAAAGCCTGCAATCATCCTGCATGTACACAAATAGCCTGAGAAACAAGGTTGCAATCCTTCGGGCTGTGTGTTTTTCTCCACAGAAAAAAACAATTCCTATGAAAGTAATGTTAAAGGATAGCATGTGTTTGATGGCTGAGACACCATTATCCGCCACTCAGATGGTGTGAGGAACTGTCAGTGGTGTCACAGCATGTTTAAATGGGCTTTCTGCAGCCTGTTTCATCGCTTACGGCCATACCACCCTGAACACGCCCGATCTCGTCTGATCTCGGAAGCTAAGCAGGGTCGGGCCTGGTTAGTACTTGGATGGGAGACCGCCTGGGAATACCAGGTGCTGTAAGCTTTTTTTTTTCTCTCAGCTGTCACCAAAGGAGGGCGCTGTTGCTCCATCACCGCACACAGGGCTTTGAGGAACAAAAGCTGCAATCATTCCAGCTGTGTCTCTATGCACGCCAGAGAGGTGGCACTGAGACGCCTCACTTTCCAAGTAGTTTTTAGGGTTCCAGTTCTCACTGTTACAGCCTGTAAAAAGCCTGCAATCATCCTGCATGTACACAAATAGCCTGAGAAACAAGGTTGCAATCCTTCGGGCTGTGTGTTTTTCTCCACAGAAAAAAACAATTCCTATGAAAGTAATGTTAAAGGATAGCATGTGTTTGATGGCTGAGACACCATTATCCGCCACTCAGATGGTGTGAGGAACTGTCAGTGGTGTCACAGCATGTTTAAATGGGCTTTCTGCAGCCTGTTTCATCGCTTACGGCCATACCACCCTGAACACGCCCGATCTCGTCTGATCTCGGAAGCTAAGCAGGGTCGGGCCTGGTTAGTACTTGGATGGGAGACCGCCTGGGAATACCAGGTGCTGTAAGCTTTTTTTTTTCTCTCAGCTGTCACCAAAGGAGGGCGCTGTTGCTCCATCACCGCACACAGGGCTTTGAGGAACAAAAGCTGCAATCATTCCAGCTGTGTCTCTATGCACGCCAGAGAGGTGGCACTGAGACGCCTCACTTTCCAAGTAGTTTTTAGGGTTCCAGTTCTCACTGTTACAGCCTGTAAAAAGCCTGCAATCATCCTGCATGTACACAAATAGCCTGAGAAACAAGGTTGCAATCCTTCGGGCTGTGTGTTTTTCTCCACAGAAAAAAACAATTCCTATGAAAGTAATGTTAAAGGATAGCATGTGTTTGATGGCTGAGACACCATTATCCGCCACTCAGATGGTGTGAGGAACTGTCAGTGGTGTCACAGCATGTTTAAATGGGCTTTCTGCAGCCTGTTTCATCGCTTACGGCCATACCACCCTGAACACGCCCGATCTCGTCTGATCTCGGAAGCTAAGCAGGGTCGGGCCTGGTTAGTACTTGGATGGGAGACCGCCTGGGAATACCAGGTGCTGTAAGCTTTTTTTTTTCTCTCAGCTGTCACCAAAGGAGGGCGCTGTTGCTCCATCACCGCACACAGGGCTTTGAGGAACAAAAGCTGCAATCATTCCAGCTGTGTCTCTATGCACGCCAGAGAGGTGGCACTGAGACGCCTCACTTTCCAAGTAGTTTTTAGGGTTCCAGTTCTCACTGTTACAGCCTGTAAAAAGCCTGCAATCATCCTGCATGTACACAAATAGCCTGAGAAACAAGGTTGCAATCCTTCGGGCTGTGTGTTTTTCTCCACAGAAAAAAACAATTCCTATGAAAGTAATGTTAAAGGATAGCATGTGTTTGATGGCTGAGACACCATTATCCGCCACTCAGATGGTGTGAGGAACTGTCAGTGGTGTCACAGCATGTTTAAATGGGCTTTCTGCAGCCTGTTTCATCGCTTACGGCCATACCACCCTGAACACGCCCGATCTCGTCTGATCTCGGAAGCTAAGCAGGGTCGGGCCTGGTTAGTACTTGGATGGGAGACCGCCTGGGAATACCAGGTGCTGTAAGCTTTTTTTTTTCTCTCAGCTGTCACCAAAGGAGGGCGCTGTTGCTCCATCACCGCACACAGGGCTTTGAGGAACAAAAGCTGCAATCATTCCAGCTGTGTCTCTATGCACGCCAGAGAGGTGGCACTGAGACGCCTCACTTTCCAAGTAGTTTTTAGGGTTCCAGTTCTCACTGTTACAGCCTGTAAAAAGCCTGCAATCATCCTGCATGTACACAAATAGCCTGAGAAACAAGGTTGCAATCCTTCGGGCTGTGTGTTTTTCTCCACAGAAAAAAACAATTCCTATGAAAGTAATGTTAAAGGATAGCATGTGTTTGATGGCTGAGACACCATTATCCGCCACTCAGATGGTGTGAGGAACTGTCAGTGGTGTCACAGCATGTTTAAATGGGCTTTCTGCAGCCTGTTTCATCGCTTACGGCCATACCACCCTGAACACGCCCGATCTCGTCTGATCTCGGAAGCTAAGCAGGGTCGGGCCTGGTTAGTACTTGGATGGGAGACCGCCTGGGAATACCAGGTGCTGTAAGCTTTTTTTTTTCTCTCAGCTGTCACCAAAGGAGGGCGCTGTTGCTCCATCACCGCACACAGGGCTTTGAGGAACAAAAGCTGCAATCATTCCAGCTGTGTCTCTATGCACGCCAGAGAGGTGGCACTGAGACGCCTCACTTTCCAAGTAGTTTTTAGGGTTCCAGTTCTCACTGTTACAGCCTGTAAAAAGCCTGCAATCATCCTGCATGTACACAAATAGCCTGAGAAACAAGGTTGCAATCCTTCGGGCTGTGTGTTTTTCTCCACAGAAAAAAACAATTCCTATGAAAGTAATGTTAAAGGATAGCATGTGTTTGATGGCTGAGACACCATTATCCGCCACTCAGATGGTGTGAGGAACTGTCAGTGGTGTCACAGCATGTTTAAATGGGCTTTCTGCAGCCTGTTTCATCGCTTACGGCCATACCACCCTGAACACGCCCGATCTCGTCTGATCTCGGAAGCTAAGCAGGGTCGGGCCTGGTTAGTACTTGGATGGGAGACCGCCTGGGAATACCAGGTGCTGTAAGCTTTTTTTTTTCTCTCAGCTGTCACCAAAGGAGGGCGCTGTTGCTCCATCACCGCACACAGGGCTTTGAGGAACAAAAGCTGCAATCATTCCAGCTGTGTCTCTATGCACGCCAGAGAGGTGGCACTGAGACGCCTCACTTTCCAAGTAGTTTTTAGGGTTCCAGTTCTCACTGTTACAGCCTGTAAAAAGCCTGCAATCATCCTGCATGTACACAAATAGCCTGAGAAACAAGGTTGCAATCCTTCGGGCTGTGTGTTTTTCTCCACAGAAAAAAACAATTCCTATGAAAGTAATGTTAAAGGATAGCATGTGTTTGATGGCTGAGACACCATTATCCGCCACTCAGATGGTGTGAGGAACTGTCAGTGGTGTCACAGCATGTTTAAATGGGCTTTCTGCAGCCTGTTTCATCGCTTACGGCCATACCACCCTGAACACGCCCGATCTCGTCTGATCTCGGAAGCTAAGCAGGGTCGGGCCTGGTTAGTACTTGGATGGGAGACCGCCTGGGAATACCAGGTGCTGTAAGCTTTTTTTTTTCTCTCAGCTGTCACCAAAGGAGGGCGCTGTTGCTCCATCACCGCACACAGGGCTTTGAGGAACAAAAGCTGCAATCATTCCAGCTGTGTCTCTATGCACGCCAGAGAGGTGGCACTGAGACGCCTCACTTTCCAAGTAGTTTTTAGGGTTCCAGTTCTCACTGTTACAGCCTGTAAAAAGCCTGCAATCATCCTGCATGTACACAAATAGCCTGAGAAACAAGGTTGCAATCCTTCGGGCTGTGTGTTTTTCTCCACAGAAAAAAACAATTCCTATGAAAGTAATGTTAAAGGATAGCATGTGTTTGATGGCTGAGACACCATTATCCGCCACTCAGATGGTGTGAGGAACTGTCAGTGGTGTCACAGCATGTTTAAATGGGCTTTCTGCAGCCTGTTTTGTCGCTTACAAAACAGCTTTTTGTGACGTGTATTATGTCTACAGTGAATAGAATGTGTGAAAAATTCAATTTTTACTTCCTTCAGTGACACGGACGGGTATAACGGGCCCTGGCGTAGCTTTAAATGGGCTTTCTGCAGCCTGTTTCATCGCTTACGGCCATACCACCCTGAACACGCCCGATCTCGTCTGATCTCGGAAGCTAAGCAGGGTCGGGCCTGGTTAGTACTTGGATGGGAGACCGCCTGGGAATACCAGGTGCTGTAAGCTTTTTTTTTTCTCTCAGCTGTCACCAAAGGAGGGCGCTGTTGCTCCATCACCGCACACAGGGCTTTGAGGAACAAAAGCTGCAATCATTCCAGCTGTGTCTCTATGCACGCCAGAGAGGTGGCACTGAGACGCCTCACTTTCCAAGTAGTTTTTAGGGTTCCAGTTCTCACTGTTACAGCCTGTAAAAAGCCTGCAATCATCCTGCATGTACACAAATAGCCTGAGAAACAAGGTTGCAATCCTTCGGGCTGTGTGTTTTTCTCCACAGAAAAAAACAATTCCTATGAAAGTAATGTTAAAGGATAGCATGTGTTTGATGGCTGAGACACCATTATCCGCCACTCAGATGGTGTGAGGAACTGTCAGTGGTGTCACAGCATGTTTAAATGGGCTTTCTGCAGCCTGTTTCATCGCTTACGGCCATACCACCCTGAACACGCCCGATCTCGTCTGATCTCGGAAGCTAAGCAGGGTCGGGCCTGGTTAGTACTTGGATGGGAGACCGCCTGGGAATACCAGGTGCTGTAAGCTTTTTTTTTCTCTCAGCTGTCACCAAAGGAGGGCGCTGTTGCTCCATCACCGCACACAGGGCTTTGAGGAACAAAAGCTGCAATCATTCCAGCTGTGTCTCTATGCACGCCAGAGAGGTGGCACTGAGACGCCTCACTTTCCAAGTAGTTTTTAGGGTTCCAGTTCTCACTGTTACAGCCTGTAAAAAGCCTGCAATCATCCTGCATGTACACAAATAGCCTGAGAAACAAGGTTGCAATCCTTCGGGCTGTGTGTTTTTCTCCACAGAAAAAAACAATTCCTATGAAAGTAATGTTAAAGGATAGCATGTGTTTGATGGCTGAGACACCATTATCCGCCACTCAGATGGTGTGAGGAACTGTCAGTGGTGTCACAGCATGTTTAAATGGGCTTTCTGCAGCCTGTTTCATCGCTTACGGCCATACCACCCTGAACACGCCCGATCTCGTCTGATCTCGGAAGCTAAGCAGGGTCGGGCCTGGTTAGTACTTGGATGGGAGACCGCCTGGGAATACCAGGTGCTGTAAGCTTTTTTTTTTCTCTCAGCTGTCACCAAAGGAGGGCGCTGTTGCTCCATCACCGCACACAGGGCTTTGAGGAACAAAAGCTGCAATCATTCCAGCTGTGTCTCTATGCACGCCAGAGAGGTGGCACTGAGACGCCTCACTTTCCAAGTAGTTTTTAGGGTTCCAGTTCTCACTGTTACAGCCTGTAAAAAGCCTGCAATCATCCTGCATGTACACAAATAGCCTGAGAAACAAGGTTGCAATCCTTCGGGCTGTGTGTTTTTCTCCACAGAAAAAAACAATTCCTATGAAAGTAATGTTAAAGGATAGCATGTGTTTGATGGCTGAGACACCATTATCCGCCACTCAGATGGTGTGAGGAACTGTCAGTGGTGTCACAGCATGTTTAAATGGGCTTTCTGCAGCCTGTTTCATCGCTTACGGCCATACCACCCTGAACACGCCCGATCTCGTCTGATCTCGGAAGCTAAGCAGGGTCGGGCCTGGTTAGTACTTGGATGGGAGACCGCCTGGGAATACCAGGTGCTGTAAGCTTTTTTTTTTCTCTCAGCTGTCACCAAAGGAGGGCGCTGTTGCTCCATCACCGCACACAGGGCTTTGAGGAACAAAAGCTGCAATCATTCCAGCTGTGTCTCTATGCACGCCAGAGAGGTGGCACTGAGACGCCTCACTTTCCAAGTAGTTTTTAGGGTTCCAGTTCTCACTGTTACAGCCTGTAAAAAGCCTGCAATCATCCTGCATGTACACAAATAGCCTGAGAAACAAGGTTGCAATCCTTCGGGCTGTGTGTTTTTCTCCACAGAAAAAAACAATTCCTATGAAAGTAATGTTAAAGGATAGCATGTGTTTGATGGCTGAGACACCATTATCCGCCACTCAGATGGTGTGAGGAACTGTCAGTGGTGTCACAGCATGTTTAAATGGGCTTTCTGCAGCCTGTTTCATCGCTTACGGCCATACCACCCTGAACACGCCCGATCTCGTCTGATCTCGGAAGCTAAGCAGGGTCGGGCCTGGTTAGTACTTGGATGGGAGACCGCCTGGGAATACCAGGTGCTGTAAGCTTTTTTTTTTCTCTCAGCTGTCACCAAAGGAGGGCGCTGTTGCTCCATCACCGCACACAGGGCTTTGAGGAACAAAAGCTGCAATCATTCCAGCTGTGTCTCTATGCACGCCAGAGAGGTGGCACTGAGACGCCTCACTTTCCAAGTAGTTTTTAGGGTTCCAGTTCTCACTGTTACAGCCTGTAAAAAGCCTGCAATCATCCTGCATGTACACAAATAGCCTGAGAAACAAGGTTGCAATCCTTCGGGCTGTGTGTTTTTCTCCACAGAAAAAAACAATTCCTATGAAAGTAATGTTAAAGGATAGCATGTGTTTGATGGCTGAGACACCATTATCCGCCACTCAGATGGTGTGAGGAACTGTCAGTGGTGTCACAGCATGTTTAAATGGGCTTTCTGCAGCCTGTTTCATCGCTTACGGCCATACCACCCTGAACACGCCCGATCTCGTCTGATCTCGGAAGCTAAGCAGGGTCGGGCCTGGTTAGTACTTGGATGGGAGACCGCCTGGGAATACCAGGTGCTGTAAGCTTTTTTTTTTCTCTCAGCTGTCACCAAAGGAGGGCGCTGTTGCTCCATCACCGCACACAGGGCTTTGAGGAACAAAAGCTGCAATCATTCCAGCTGTGTCTCTATGCACGCCAGAGAGGTGGCACTGAGACGCCTCACTTTCCAAGTAGTTTTTAGGGTTCCAGTTCTCACTGTTACAGCCTGTAAAAAGCCTGCAATCATCCTGCATGTACACAAATAGCCTGAGAAACAAGGTTGCAATCCTTCGGGCTGTGTGTTTTTCTCCACAGAAAAAAACAATTCCTATGAAAGTAATGTTAAAGGATAGCATGTGTTTGATGGCTGAGACACCATTATCCGCCACTCAGATGGTGTGAGGAACTGTCAGTGGTGTCACAGCATGTTTAAATGGGCTTTCTGCAGCCTGTTTCATCGCTTACGGCCATACCACCCTGAACACGCCCGATCTCGTCTGATCTCGGAAGCTAAGCAGGGTCGGGCCTGGTTAGTACTTGGATGGGAGACCGCCTGGGAATACCAGGTGCTGTAAGCTTTTTTTTTTCTCTCAGCTGTCACCAAAGGAGGGCGCTGTTGCTCCATCACCGCACACAGGGCTTTGAGGAACAAAAGCTGCAATCATTCCAGCTGTGTCTCTATGCACGCCAGAGAGGTGGCACTGAGACGCCTCACTTTCCAAGTAGTTTTTAGGGTTCCAGTTCTCACTGTTACAGCCTGTAAAAAGCCTGCAATCATCCTGCATGTACACAAATAGCCTGAGAAACAAGGTTGCAATCCTTCGGGCTGTGTGTTTTTCTCCACAGAAAAAAACAATTCCTATGAAAGTAATGTTAAAGGATAGCATGTGTTTGATGGCTGAGACACCATTATCCGCCACTCAGATGGTGTGAGGAACTGTCAGTGGTGTCACAGCATGTTTAAATGGGCTTTCTGCAGCCTGTTTCATCGCTTACGGCCATACCACCCTGAACACGCCCGATCTCGTCTGATCTCGGAAGCTAAGCAGGGTCGGGCCTGGTTAGTACTTGGATGGGAGACCGCCTGGGAATACCAGGTGCTGTAAGCTTTTTTTTTTCTCTCAGCTGTCACCAAAGGAGGGCGCTGTTGCTCCATCACCGCACACAGGGCTTTGAGGAACAAAAGCTGCAATCATTCCAGCTGTGTCTCTATGCACGCCAGAGAGGTGGCACTGAGACGCCTCACTTTCCAAGTAGTTTTTAGGGTTCCAGTTCTCACTGTTACAGCCTGTAAAAAGCCTGCAATCATCCTGCATGTACACAAATAGCCTGAGAAACAAGGTTGCAATCCTTCGGGCTGTGTGTTTTTCTCCACAGAAAAAAACAATTCCTATGAAAGTAATGTTAAAGGATAGCATGTGTTTGATGGCTGAGACACCATTATCCGCCACTCAGATGGTGTGAGGAACTGTCAGTGGTGTCACAGCATGTTTAAATGGGCTTTCTGCAGCCTGTTTCATCGCTTACGGCCATACCACCCTGAACACGCCCGATCTCGTCTGATCTCGGAAGCTAAGCAGGGTCGGGCCTGGTTAGTACTTGGATGGGAGACCGCCTGGGAATACCAGGTGCTGTAAGCTTTTTTTTTTCTCTCAGCTGTCACCAAAGGAGGGCGCTGTTGCTCCATCACCGCACACAGGGCTTTGAGGAACAAAAGCTGCAATCATTCCAGCTGTGTCTCTATGCACGCCAGAGAGGTGGCACTGAGACGCCTCACTTTCCAAGTAGTTTTTAGGGTTCCAGTTCTCACTGTTACAGCCTGTAAAAAGCCTGCAATCATCCTGCATGTACACAAATAGCCTGAGAAACAAGGTTGCAATCCTTCGGGCTGTGTGTTTTTCTCCACAGAAAAAAACAATTCCTATGAAAGTAATGTTAAAGGATAGCATGTGTTTGATGGCTGAGACACCATTATCCGCCACTCAGATGGTGTGAGGAACTGTCAGTGGTGTCACAGCATGTTTAAATGGGCTTTCTGCAGCCTGTTTCATCGCTTACGGCCATACCACCCTGAACACGCCCGATCTCGTCTGATCTCGGAAGCTAAGCAGGGTCGGGCCTGGTTAGTACTTGGATGGGAGACCGCCTGGGAATACCAGGTGCTGTAAGCTTTTTTTTTTCTCTCAGCTGTCACCAAAGGAGGGCGCTGTTGCTCCATCACCGCACACAGGGCTTTGAGGAACAAAAGCTGCAATCATTCCAGCTGTGTCTCTATGCACGCCAGAGAGGTGGCACTGAGACGCCTCACTTTCCAAGTAGTTTTTAGGGTTCCAGTTCTCACTGTTACAGCCTGTAAAAAGCCTGCAATCATCCTGCATGTACACAAATAGCCTGAGAAACAAGGTTGCAATCCTTCGGGCTGTGTGTTTTTCTCCACAGAAAAAAACAATTCCTATGAAAGTAATGTTAAAGGATAGCATGTGTTTGATGGCTGAGACACCATTATCCGCCACTCAGATGGTGTGAGGAACTGTCAGTGGTGTCACAGCATGTTTAAATGGGCTTTCTGCAGCCTGTTTCATCGCTTACGGCCATACCACCCTGAACACGCCCGATCTCGTCTGATCTCGGAAGCTAAGCAGGGTCGGGCCTGGTTAGTACTTGGATGGGAGACCGCCTGGGAATACCAGGTGCTGTAAGCTTTTTTTTTCTCTCAGCTGTCACCAAAGGAGGGCGCTGTTGCTCCATCACCGCACACAGGGCTTTGAGGAACAAAAGCTGCAATCATTCCAGCTGTGTCTCTATGCACGCCAGAGAGGTGGCACTGAGACGCCTCACTTTCCAAGTAGTTTTTAGGGTTCCAGTTCTCACTGTTACAGCCTGTAAAAAGCCTGCAATCATCCTGCATGTACACAAATAGCCTGAGAAACAAGGTTGCAATCCTTCGGGCTGTGTGTTTTTCTCCACAGAAAAAAACAATTCCTATGAAAGTAATGTTAAAGGATAGCATGTGTTTGATGGCTGAGACACCATTATCCGCCACTCAGATGGTGTGAGGAACTGTCAGTGGTGTCACAGCATGTTTAAATGGGCTTTCTGCAGCCTGTTTCATCGCTTACGGCCATACCACCCTGAACACGCCCGATCTCGTCTGATCTCGGAAGCTAAGCAGGGTCGGGCCTGGTTAGTACTTGGATGGGAGACCGCCTGGGAATACCAGGTGCTGTAAGCTTTTTTTTTTCTCTCAGCTGTCACCAAAGGAGGGCGCTGTTGCTCCATCACCGCACACAGGGCTTTGAGGAACAAAAGCTGCAATCATTCCAGCTGTGTCTCTATGCACGCCAGAGAGGTGGCACTGAGACGCCTCACTTTCCAAGTAGTTTTTAGGGTTCCAGTTCTCACTGTTACAGCCTGTAAAAAGCCTGCAATCATCCTGCATGTACACAAATAGCCTGAGAAACAAGGTTGCAATCCTTCGGGCTGTGTGTTTTTCTCCACAGAAAAAAACAATTCCTATGAAAGTAATGTTAAAGGATAGCATGTGTTTGATGGCTGAGACACCATTATCCGCCACTCAGATGGTGTGAGGAACTGTCAGTGGTGTCACAGCATGTTTAAATGGGCTTTCTGCAGCCTGTTTCATCGCTTACGGCCATACCACCCTGAACACGCCCGATCTCGTCTGATCTCGGAAGCTAAGCAGGGTCGGGCCTGGTTAGTACTTGGATGGGAGACCGCCTGGGAATACCAGGTGCTGTAAGCTTTTTTTTTTCTCTCAGCTGTCACCAAAGGAGGGCGCTGTTGCTCCATCACCGCACACAGGGCTTTGAGGAACAAAAGCTGCAATCATTCCAGCTGTGTCTCTATGCACGCCAGAGAGGTGGCACTGAGACGCCTCACTTTCCAAGTAGTTTTTAGGGTTCCAGTTCTCACTGTTACAGCCTGTAAAAAGCCTGCAATCATCCTGCATGTACACAAATAGCCTGAGAAACAAGGTTGCAATCCTTCGGGCTGTGTGTTTTTCTCCACAGAAAAAAACAATTCCTATGAAAGTAATGTTAAAGGATAGCATGTGTTTGATGGCTGAGACACCATTATCCGCCACTCAGATGGTGTGAGGAACTGTCAGTGGTGTCACAGCATGTTTAAATGGGCTTTCTGCAGCCTGTTTCATCGCTTACGGCCATACCACCCTGAACACGCCCGATCTCGTCTGATCTCGGAAGCTAAGCAGGGTCGGGCCTGGTTAGTACTTGGATGGGAGACCGCCTGGGAATACCAGGTGCTGTAAGCTTTTTTTTTTCTCTCAGCTGTCACCAAAGGAGGGCGCTGTTGCTCCATCACCGCACACAGGGCTTTGAGGAACAAAAGCTGCAATCATTCCAGCTGTGTCTCTATGCACGCCAGAGAGGTGGCACTGAGACGCCTCACTTTCCAAGTAGTTTTTAGGGTTCCAGTTCTCACTGTTACAGCCTGTAAAAAGCCTGCAATCATCCTGCATGTACACAAATAGCCTGAGAAACAAGGTTGCAATCCTTCGGGCTGTGTGTTTTTCTCCACAGAAAAAAACAATTCCTATGAAAGTAATGTTAAAGGATAGCATGTGTTTGATGGCTGAGACACCATTATCCGCCACTCAGATGGTGTGAGGAACTGTCAGTGGTGTCACAGCATGTTTAAATGGGCTTTCTGCAGCCTGTTTCATCGCTTACGGCCATACCACCCTGAACACGCCCGATCTCGTCTGATCTCGGAAGCTAAGCAGGGTCGGGCCTGGTTAGTACTTGGATGGGAGACCGCCTGGGAATACCAGGTGCTGTAAGCTTTTTTTTTTCTCTCAGCTGTCACCAAAGGAGGGCGCTGTTGCTCCATCACCGCACACAGGGCTTTGAGGAACAAAAGCTGCAATCATTCCAGCTGTGTCTCTATGCACGCCAGAGAGGTGGCACTGAGACGCCTCACTTTCCAAGTAGTTTTTAGGGTTCCAGTTCTCACTGTTACAGCCTGTAAAAAGCCTGCAATCATCCTGCATGTACACAAATAGCCTGAGAAACAAGGTTGCAATCCTTCGGGCTGTGTGTTTTTCTCCACAGAAAAAAACAATTCCTATGAAAGTAATGTTAAAGGATAGCATGTGTTTGATGGCTGAGACACCATTATCCGCCACTCAGATGGTGTGAGGAACTGTCAGTGGTGTCACAGCATGTTTAAATGGGCTTTCTGCAGCCTGTTTTGTCGCTTACAAAACAGCTTTGTGTGACGTGTATTATGTCTACAGTGAATAGAATGTGTGAAAAATTCAATTTTTACTTCCTTCAGTGACACGGACGGGTATAACGGGCCCTGGCGTAGCTTTAAATGGGCTTTCTGCAGCCTGTTTCATCGCTTACGGCCATACCACCCTGAACACGCCCGATCTCGTCTGATCTCGGAAGCTAAGCAGGGTCGGGCCTGGTTAGTACTTGGATGGGAGACCGCCTGGGAATACCAGGTGCTGTAAGCTTTTTTTTTTCTCTCAGCTGTCACCAAAGGAGGGCGCTGTTGCTCCATCACCGCACACAGGGCTTTGAGGAACAAAAGCTGCAATCATTCCAGCTGTGTCTCTATGCACGCCAGAGAGGTGGCACTGAGACGCCTCACTTTCCAAGTAGTTTTTAGGGTTCCAGTTCTCACTGTTACAGCCTGTAAAAAGCCTGCAATCATCCTGCATGTACACAAATAGCCTGAGAAACAAGGTTGCAATCCTTCGGGCTGTGTGTTTTTCTCCACAGAAAAAAACAATTCCTATGAAAGTAATGTTAAAGGATAGCATGTGTTTGATGGCTGAGACACCATTATCCGCCACTCAGATGGTGTGAGGAACTGTCAGTGGTGTCACAG